>PVHT020000061.1:14237962-14339354 GCA_004024745.2 Catagonus wagneri
CACTGAGCAAGGGCAGGGATCGAACCCGCAACCTCATGGTTCCTAGTCGGATTCGTTAACCACTGCGCCACGACGGGAACTCCCCGAGGTATTTTTTAGTTTCCTCTTTGATTTCATATCTGACTCATTGGTTTTTTTAGTAGCATATTGTTTAGTCTCCATATAATCTTTTTTTCTTGTTTCTTTTCCTAGAGTTGATTTCCAGTTTCATGCCATCGTGGTCAGAGAAGATGCTTGAAATAATTTCTATACTCTTAAATTTGTTGAAGTTAGTTTTGTGCCCCAATATGTAGTCAATCCTAGAGATCTCATATGTACTTGAAAAGGATGTATATTCTGGCTTTTTGGTTTTTTTGTGTTTTTGATGCAATGTTCTGAAAATATCAATCAGGTCTCACTGTTCTCTTGTATCATTTAGGGTTTCTGTTGCCTTATTGATGTTCAGTCTAGAAGATCTGCCCACTGATGTGAGTGGGGTGTAAACTATCATACTATTATTGCATTCTTGTCATTTTCTTCTCTTCTGTCCTTTAGTATCTGTTTTATGTTGTAGGGTGTTCCTCTGTGCACATATGTTAACAAGTGAAATAGCCTCTTCTTGCATTGATGCTTTTCTCATGGCACAGTGTATATATCTTGCTTTATGACCCTTATTTTAGGTCTATTTTGTCTAATATGAATATTGCTACCCTGACTTTCTTTTCATTTCTGTTTGCATAAAATATCTTTTTCTATACCCCTCACTTTTAATCTGTGTGTGTTCTTTCCCTAAAGTAGATTTTTTTTTATAGGCAACATATTGTGGGTTCTTGTTTTGTTACCCAATCTTCCACTCTATGCCTTGGATTGGAGCATTGACGTTAAAGAATTATTGATAGATGTGTATTGATTGCCATTTTAAACATTGTCTTCCAGATGATTTTGTGTTTCTTCTTTTTCCTTTCTTTTTCTTTTTGTGCTCCCTTTTGTGGTTTGATGATTTTCCTTTTTATTATGCTTATATTCTCTTCTTTCTGTTTTTTGTGACTGTGTTGTTTCTGATTTGTGGTTGCCCTATTTTTCAAGTATGTTAACCCCTTTACATATCTGCTGGTTTTAGACTGATAGAGGCTCAAACACATTCTAAAACAAAAAAGTTCACATTTTCTTATTCTCCTTTACTAGATTTTATGACTGTGATGTCCTCTTTTGCATCTTCATATTTGTCCTTTTGCTGTTCATTGCAGTTGTCATTACTTTCACAAAACTGTGTTTTAAAATATCTGTGTACTGGCTTATTTAAGTGACGTACTTTCCAGTTACGATATTCTCTCTCTTATAGATTCTTGCTTCTTTTCTATTTAGAGAAAACCTTTCAATGTTTCTTTTAGGAAAAGTTTCTTTATAGTTTCTATTTTCTTTTTACAAGTAATCTGTGTATCTGTTGATAGCCTTGGCCACACCCATAGCATGCAGAAGTTCCCAGGCCAGGGATCACACCACTGCCACAGTGACCTGTGCCACACAATGACAATGCCAGATCCTAAACCTGCTGAGCCACCGGGGAACTCCTCAGTACCCTTTCTTAATTCCCCCAGTATTTTTATTACCTCCTGTTGGAACTTAGGTATCTCTTAGACTGAGCAGGTCTGTTTCATTTTTTCTTTTTCCACGGGAACTCTCGTGATCTTTTCATTGTGAGTGGCTCCTCCGCTTCCTCATTTGTCTCTGACTCTGTGAGTTTTGAAGGAACAGTTACTAGCGTGGCCTTAGATTGCTGTTTTTATCTGGGAGCATCTCTGTATTGCCTGTGTGAGTTTAATATTTGTGGTGCAAGGGTTGTCTTTGGTGTGGATGCTGCCACTTTTCTCCTCAGTGTGTGCTGGCCATAATCCCCTTGACAGGAGTATGTTTGGTGTCTTGGCGACCAGTGCCTGCCCTGGGTATTGAGCAGGGCTTCCTCTTTGCTCTGTGTTTGCCACGGGCCTGTTGTGGGCAGCGCTGCTCCCCAGGGGCTGGGGTAGAAGCCTGCAGGTCTGTTTCTGAGCTGCGGTGTAATGTAGGCAGGCTTGGATGCTCCTGCTGGGGGAAGAACCAATGCGTACTCCTCTGCCCCAGCCCGCCAGGGAGTGTGCTCTGTGGTGCTACCTGTCACCTGTTGTGCAAGCTCACAAAATACACTCTTGTTGGCCCTGCCTTCAGCGCTGTTTGAACCTTGGAGATGCAGACGACTGGCCTTGGTCCCTCAGGCACTGTGTTCACGGAGCAGATCCACAGGCAGACATACACTGAGGTCAGATACCAGGACCGCAGTAGTTGCAACCCCGGACCCAATGCAGATCCTGGCCCCACTTCTGTGTGTGAGCCACCACCAAGTTCACTGCTGCTAATGTTGGACCTGCCCCTAACACAGAGGCACCGGTAGTCCACTGGGATGTCCTGCAAGTGCTGATTTTAAAAGTTTCAATTAGAATTCTCTACTTCTTGTGTAATAAGCATTACCACATAACATACTGCAAACTCAAGTCCGATTCCAGTTCCTGTGTCCTGCCTTCCGGGACCATGGTCATCACCGCCTTGGCTCCGTTCACATCTTCTAAAGCAGTTATGTTGCAGTAGATTCCTGGGGGCCTGCACTCCCCTCTCCCTCCCCCATTCTCCACTGAGAGCGCAGAGCAGTTCCTTTAAAATATCAGTCAAATCATATTAGGGTCTTTGCCTGTTAGCTCTTCTCATCATTTCTCCTAGGTCTGTTTGTATCTGTGAGATTTTATCTGAATACCATAGATACAGTTTCAACTCATCCCCAAGCCAGCACATTCTTTCTCACTTTGACTTTGCTTCATCGCTAAAGCACTTGGTATCACTTGATGTTTGTTTTTTCTTAGCTGTCCTTCAGCTATTCCCTCAGTAGTTTTATGCTCCGAGAGGAGAGTATTGTCTTTATTTTATCTGCAACACCAAGAGCAAACTGTGTCCCGGAACACAAAAGGTGGAGGATTTCTTGCCCTCCACTGTTTTCCAGGAGCGCTGGGCTCAGGTCAGGTTCTACACAGTAACTCATAGGAGTTTGGTCCCAGGAGGCTGAACACTAGCTGCGTACTGGAGAATGTCTGCTGTGCCGCCCTCGCTCAGCCGGGGGCTCCTTGCACCACAGCGTGATGCAGTAAGGACTTGGAGAGAGGTCATTCCTTAGCATGAACCTCTTCACTGCAGCCTTAAGTGCTGGTGCGTCTCCATCCACCACTCAGCTCACGGACTCTCAAAGCTCACTTTGCCACCTTCCCTCTGGGTCATCGAAAGAAAATAAAAGGTGATTCAATGGGTGGGGTCAGAATATGCATCTCATTTTATTCATTGCTCTACCAACTCCTGTGATACTGTGTTACCAGAGCTAAAACAGCAGTGATTTCAGATATAAATCATTGACTATCCCCAAAGAAAGCTGGAATTAGGTTGCTTATGCTTTCTTCCCTTTCAATAGCTTATTCAGGAAGCCAGCCCTGTTTCCTAAATCTAGTTTGGCACTGACTCTCAAGCTTCTGTGTATCTTATTAAATATATAAATCTTGTGTTTTCTAAAGCACAGCTTTATATGAAAAAGCACCTCAAGTTCTTACCCTAATTTTTAAAGGATAAGGAGTTTGGAGAATACAAGGACCATGTTGGTCTTAGCTAGACAATGCCAGCATTTGGGGATGGACGGAGCAGAATGGCCTTAGAGAGGCCACACCCGGCCACCCAGGTAATGTGCAAATTCTCTCATAATGGAGAAGAATCACAGGGTATCAGCCCTATGACAGACTTCTCCCAGGCCTCGCTGTGGTAACTCCAAGATGTGAAGGAAAGTTAGATGTCACATAAAAGAAGGATCAAATTGGGTCTCCTATTCCCTCACTCGAAAAGAACTGTTTTTCAACAAAGCGGTAACAAATAGAACCTTGCACTTGTCTGGAATTTATATTTCTTACAAAGTGTTTTTAAATACACCATGTCATTAAATTTCACAACAGTTTGGCAAGAAAGAAATTATCTTCTCCATTTTGTTGATGAGTAATAAGAGCTATTATCTATTTCACACTTATTTCTTGCCAGGCACCATGCTAAGCGCTCATTTAATCCTCATAACGATCTTATGACGTGCATGCTATTATTATCCTGGCAGTGCAGAGACTGAATGTTAGGCTCAGAAAAATAAAGGAAATTGCCTAGGGTCTGGCAACTAGGAACTGGCAGAGTGGAGATTTGAACTTCCCTTTTGAACTTCATGTTTTTCTGACTCACAGTGCTCTAAGCCAGTGGCCTTCATGCTATTTCAGCCACACAATTCTAAAATTACCTATATACTACTGAACTACAATGTGCATTAAAACCACATACTAAACAGACATTATAAAAGAGACTCTGGGACCCCCGTTGTGACTCAGTGGGTTAAGAACCTGACTAGTATATGTGAGTTCAATCCCTGGCCTCACTCAGGGGTTAAGGATCTGGAGTTGCCGTGAGCTGCAGCGCAGATCACAAATGCAGCTTGGATCCTGCATTGCTGTGGCTGTGGTGCAGGCCGGCAACGGCAGCTCCAATTTGACATCTAGCCTGGCACCTTCCACATACTGTGGGTGTGGCCCTAAAAATAAATAAATGAATAAATAAATAAGACTATGATAAAAGTACATGCAAATAGAAGTCATAACAGTTTCTTAACAAAGCCACTGGTCCAGGTTAGAGCCTGTGTGGACCGTGCAGGTGAGGCAGCGAAGGCCCACTGTGTCTTGGCAAAGGTGCCCATCACGCAGTCGATAAAGGAGCTGCTGGATTCTCAGCTCTCACCTTCTCGCACGGTGTCGCGTGCCTGGGCTCAGCTGGAAGCCTGCAGTCGGCACCACCCCGCCGAATACAAAGCCCTGCTCCTCAGAGACGCATCCTCATGGGGCTCTGAAGAGAGGGGCGCAGTTGTACTCCCCTCTTGCAGTTGCTTGAATGAACCAGGCCCGAGTCCACTTCAAGACCAATTTCTCTTGACAGAGAACATTTGCTCTCTGTAGCTAATTGCTAACGCTCCCCACTGCTGACCCCTGGGGGGCAGCCTGTTTAGCATGGGTCAGCATAGAGGTATTTATTTTTTGGAGGGGGACAGAGTTTGCGTTTGACTGACTTATTTCCTTTGGGGGCTGAGGTCCGCCCTAAGAAGCACTCATCACTTTGCTTGGGTGCCATTTGCTGCCTTCCAGTGATTCTGAGTTCTTTTCAACGTGAGCAACACAAACTTTTGCTCTAGTCGTTCACACATTCAACACGAGGCAATTGTGTTGAACTTTGCTGGTGTCCTCAGCACACAAGTTGCGTTTTGTCGGGGCCCTCCTGCAAGGCGGCCAGAGTGGACCAGCCCCTGGACGCGGGATGAGGCAGAGTGAGAAGCGCGGGGTTGCTTCTTTCCCAGAAGGGCTGTGAGTCTAAATAAACTGTGTCTCATCCACAGTGTCCTTAGCAGGAGTGTCCAGGGGCCACTGCACAAGCATCCGAGCAGGAGTCTGAAGCCTGAAGCTCAGGGCTCTGGAGCCACCGAGGGGAGCAATTGTTTATCAAGCTTCTAATTCCACAGACTCCAAACTTACCTCTAAGAGCCCTTAAAAGACTTCCCAGCTCTAGCCATTTGTTTTTTAAAAACAGTTCACTCTCTTCCACTGTGGCTCAGCAGGTTTAGAACCTGACTAGTATCCATGAGGATGCGGCCTGGCTTTCAGTCCCTGGCCTCGCTCAGCATAGTGTTCACAAGGACAGCAAAGGTGTGGACGAAAGTAAAGCCTGAAAGGTGGGAGGAGACCTCAGGTACAGCATGGAGACGAAGCAGGACACTGAGCTCGGAGGGGCCACGGCGAGAGCGCAGGAGCAGTTCCTAGGCTTTCATGGAGCGAGGGCGGGGAGGTCTCTCACCGGAGGCAGGTCCCCTGCAGCCCTGGGGACACGGAGTGTACGAGTATAAGTAGGGTTGTGTTTCTCTGGCAGAAAATCCTGCTCTTCTGTCCTTGGATGAGCCAGGTTCAGGCTCGTCTGGTCCACTGCTGCCTGGATCTGATCCCTGGTCCAGGAGCTCCCTACGGCATGAGGCAGCCGGAAAAAAAGGAAAAGGAAAGGAAAAGAAGAGAAAAAAAAGAAAAATTCACTTTAAAAAAGAAGGAGTTTCCGTCATGACTCAGCGGTTAGCAAACCCGATTAGTATCCATGAGCACACGAGTTCGATTCCTGGCCTTGCTCAGTGGGTTAAGGATCCGGGTTGCTGTGAGCTGTGGTGTAGGTCACAGATGAGGCTTGGATCCTGCGTTGCTGTGGCTGTGCTGTAGGCCGGCAGCTGTAGCTCTGATTAGACCCCTACCCGGGGAACCTGCATATGCTGTGGGTACGGCCCTAAAAAGGCAGGAAAAAAAAAAGGAAGAAGAAGCAGCTCACATTTTAGTGAAAAAGCAAATATACACACGTAATTACAAAACCGTCTAGTAAATAAAATATGGGAGTGCTAAAGTGGAGGGAGCACTTAACTGAGTGCCGGCTGGAGAGTTGCTGCGGTCAGGGTGAATTTCGTGAAGGACATGATATCTAAGTCTCAGAGTGGTCCATCTGTCTGAGGGGGTACGTCATTAGTTAAAAGGATAGTGACTTCTGTAATGAATTGAACCCCTAGATTTCAGTGGTCTACTATAATCAAGGTTTGTTTCTGTCTCATGTTTCAGTCCAATGCAGATGTTGGGGGTGGGTGGGGGCAGATGGCGCTCAGTCCCTGAAGTCATTCAGGGGTCAAGGTTGACAGAGGCTCTGTCATCTTCAACCCCAGCCTCTGCTGTCTCGTCGGCATCTGGAGGGAGGAGAGACAGAGTGTAGCAGGCGTGTCTACACCTTACCCACTTGAGCGTGCTTCACTTTTTTAAGCACTGCACTGGTCCGCGTGCGTGAGCTAGTCACATGGCCCAGCCAGGGGGTCAGTACTTTCTTTTGTTAACTGCTGCTCCCTGCACTGGGGGCTGTCCCCAGCACATCTAAGTGCACGACAAATACTTGTGATTGAGTATAGCCTCCAGCACACAGTGCCATTTAATGTGTATTTGTGGAAATAAAATGTAACTTCCCATCCTCTTCTCTCCCTGCATCAAACGCAGTCACGATGTAATCAAGACCACGAGGCCTCAGAGCACACGGGCTTCTTAGAAAGGAGCCAGCACCTGTGACAGGTCGGCAAAATCCTAGGAGATGTTGGCTGGGCCTCACAGGAGAACCATGGCCTCAGGTCAGACTTTCTGTTGGAGGTCTGTTTCCTCCTGCCCTCCCTTCCGTTTCCACCGGCGTGAGCACAAGCCACAGGCCCAGACATTGGGAGAATACAGAGATTTCTTAGACACACTTTTGCACCACCAAGAACAAGAATACCAGAAAAACAGCGACAGGCACAGTAGAGCCATAGATGGAACCCCTCCCTCTCCAGTTTGTTGGGGCTGAGAAGGGTTGGTTCAAAACACCTCCCATTTTGGTTCTAGGACCTCAGCTTTACCTTGGCCCTATTAGAGCCTCTGGGACGTGGCTTTCAGATGCCACCTCCCTCTTCCTAGTTCTAGAAAGAGGAAAGTGGCAGAAAAGATGACGGGTGGAAGGTTTCTATTGTCAAAATCATGATTGTTGGATGCTTCCTAAGAGAACATTCTTGTCCTGCATATGTGCCTGAAACTGATGCTTCTCCTGAAAATCGTATGGTCGTCGGGCCCCAGGATTGGAATTGTGACAGTTTTTTTCCCTCTTAAGAAGTAAATTAATTGTAATGCATATAAATATAAATTTCCACAGACGCAGCTGAGTTTGGAGGACACCCTAGCCAGCAGGAGTTAGTGATATTTTTATGCAATCAGGAGAATTGGGTTAAACAAGCACTGCTTCCCAGGGAGACATTCATCAGTCAGCACGTAAGCTCCAAGTTCCCAAGAATCTCGCATTAAATGGATTGCGTTCCCTCAGTAGCTTGAGGGCTCTGGTGGGTGTTGAGCCTGGGGATTTAAAAAAAATCCGTGTTACAAATGTTACAGGCCCACCATGTTTCCCAAGGACAACAGGAAGAATGCCAAGTTCACGTTATTAGAGGAAGACTCAAAAGATTCTCACCACGTTTCTTCTTCATGAAGACAGTTTCAGTAATGAGGCAATAAGGACATAAAACAGTGTCTCGCTGGGATGTCAGCTGAATGGTTATGTTTTCAATTTCAGAGTCAAGGAGAACACGGAAACCTCTCAGTTCTGTCCTATCACCAAGAACATTTAACAGAGATTTTCTTCTCTCCAACTGAGGACCTCACCCGTCCTAGCCTCTTTTTACTCTTCCATCCAGTTGTTTGACTTCTGTTTTTGTTATTTTGTCTTATTAACTGTGTGAGAGCCACATTATTGGAGTCGTCATCTAAATGAAATTGATTTTCTTTAATGTTTTCAAGGAAGAAAGCCAGTACCAGCGGAAACAAATGGATCTAGTTATCTGAAAACTCAACCTAATAACCTAAAATGGTCAATTTGGAGATCATGGGCAAACGGCAGTCACTCTGCCAAGAAATTCAGCCTATTTCTGCAGCTTAGGTCACAACTGCACCTTGGATCTGATCCCTGGCCCAGGAACTCCATATGGTGCGGCCAAAAAAGAAAAAAAAATGTATGTATACATACATATGTGTGTATATAAAACACAATTGTATTTGTCAATCATTCCTTAATAAAGTTATTTGGAAAATACTACTAGACAGAATAAGTGATAATCATTAGAGACTAGAGATTTGGAGGAAATATTCTGCCTCTTTACTAAAAGCTTGAATGACGTTTTCATAGACGTGTCGATACTTGGCTCTACCCGTCTTTAAAGTTATGAAGGCAAATGACTGTCTTTCACTGAATTGGGGCAGTATCTTAAAGAAAGTTACTAGGTCTCTATATGAGGCCAATACAGCTGACTCTCTAAAAAATAAAAAGCAATCTTCGGCATGTGACATTCTAAATGATGAATTTCACTAACCGTCAGTCACTGAGGTGACTAGTTTTGAGGTATCAGATATCTGACCTCAGTCAGAATATGAATTTGGTTGATCAAAGATCAGGCTTTTGGTTAAGATAGGATAAACAAGATAAAAGTTCTTGAAAAGAAAACGTTTAATTCTACAAACATTTCCAAAGCAATTCTACGACAGCACGTTTCCTCTGCTATAAACGCGAGCGGTGAGCGACTATAGAAACAAGTGCGAAGAAATTTGTGTATTTTGAGATCAGATTAGCGCTGAGTCATGTTTTGACACTTTGGGGAGGAGGTGATAGTGCACACTTCCAGTGGCTTCTCTCATTTTTGAAGCCAAACAGCTAAGGTATAAATGACAGCTGATTAATTTTCTCTATAGCAGTCATTTTTTTTTTAATTGAAGTATAGTTAATTTACAATGTTGTGTTAGTTTCTGGTGGACAGCAAAGTGATTCGATTTTTTCTACATATCTATAATATGTAAATATAATATATATTCTTTTTCATATTCATTTCCATTATGGCTCATTACAGGATATTGAACATAGTTCCTTGTGCTATGTATACAACAGGACCTTGTTGGTTATTCATTCTATATATATTAGTTCACACCTTATAGCAGACATGTCTCGATTGATACTGGAAGAAAATATTTTCTAAACATTTTGGGAATTAAGTGATGCATTGTATTTGGGTTTTTTTCTATTCAGTTTCTTTTTTTCAAGTTATCTTAAAGTATAATTGACCTACAGTGTTGTGTCAGTTTCTGTACAGCAAAGTGGCCCAGTCCTACCTGTATATACATGCTTTTCCTCATACTGTCTTCGTCATGGTCTATCTCAAGAGACTGGAAATAGTTCCCTGTGCTGGACAGCAGGACCTCATTGCTTATCCACTCTAAATGTGATAGTTTGCATCTACTAACCCCAAACTCCCTGTCCACCCCTCTCCCTCCCCCTCCCCCTTGGCAACCACAAGTCTGTTCTCTATGTCTGTGAGTCTGTTTCTATCTTCTAAATAGGTTCAAATGAATGCCGTGTTTTAGATCCCACATATAAGCTATATCAGATGGTATTTGTCCTTCTCTTTCTGACTTAACTTCACTTTGTATGAGAATCTCTAGTTGCATCCATGTTGCTGCAAATGGCATTATTTTGTTCTTTTTTTGGCTGAGTAGTATTCCATTGTATATATGTATTTGGTTTTAAACCATGCCAAATCATCAATAAGTAACAAATCAATGTCATAGAACAGATATTTGCATGGTAGTTTCTTTCTCTTAAATCCAGAAAAAAACTTATCTTAGAATGCTTAAAATATTCCATTTACTCCTTGCAGAAACTCTGAAGTTTGTACGTTTATTAGCCCCCAACTTCATTGAAAGATGTGAAAACTAAGGCACAGAAATTACAAAAGAACCGTCAACGCACTTATTGTTATGTGTTTGTGAGAGGAAGTTCACCAACACCCAAGTGCATGGAAACAGCGAGCAGGTCTCGTATGGATGCGTGCGCAAGTATAAGCTTCAAAAAATATATGTGCAGCTAACAGTAGAATTCAAAAGCCCATTAAGCAAATGTTAAAAGATTAAAAGGAGAAATAGATGATTAACGATAATAGTTGGACACTTGAATAATCCTTTCTCAATAATTGGTAGAATACAGAAAAACAGCAAGAATTCATGACTTGAACAAAGTTACCAACCAGCTTGCACTAATGGACTGCTTTACCCAGTGACAGTAGAGCACACAATATTTTTAGAAGTACATGGAATATTATTCAGAATAGATTATCTGCCAGGTCATAAAACAAGTATTGATAGATTTCAAAGGGTTGGAATCATACAAAGTATGTAAATTAAAATTAGCAATCAACTAAAACTTGGGAAATTGTCAAATATTTGGATATTAAAAAAACACGAGGAGTTCCCATTGTGGCTCAGTGGTTAATGAATCCGACTAGGAACCATGAGGTTGCGGGTTTGATCCCTGGCCTTGCTCAGTGGGTTAAGGATCCGGCGTTGCCGTGAGCTGTGGTGAAGGTTGAAGATGCGGCTCGGATACCGCGTTGCTGTGGCTGTGGCGTAAGCCGGCGGCTGCAGCTCCGATTGGACCCCTAGCCTGGGAACCGCCATATGCCGCGGGTGTGGCCCTAGAAAAAGCAAAAAGACCAAAAAAAAAAAAAAACAAAAACAAAACACGAAAAGCTAACAAAGGTAACATGAATTAAACTTAATGTGAACAAAAATACTATATATGAAATTGTATGAATGGCCATAATATGGTACAACTACTTTGGAAATCAGTTTGGTCATTTCTTAAATAGTTAAAGAGAAATTTTATGGTGTGACTGAGTAATTAACTTCTAAGTGTTTAGAGGAGAAATAAAAGCCCACAAAAAGACTTATACATGAATTTTATAGCAACCGCTGTTCGAAGTAGCCCCAAACTGGAAACAAATCAAACGCGTCAATGGGTCAACAAACCAGTAGCAGCCCCGGCAATAGGAAATGATCTGGCAACGAAAGAACGAAATAGTGCTACATGCTATAAGGTCGAAGAACCTCAAAAACATGATGGTAAGTGAGAAAAGCCAGATGTAAAATACTACCTGTTTGTAATTCCTTTTATATAAAATGACCAGAAAACCCATGGAGACAGAAAGCGGATCAGTGGTTGCCTAGGGCTGGGACTGGAGGGGAGACCGGCTCCAAATGAACACGGGAGACGTGAGGGAGGCAGCGGAAATGTTCTCAGGCCAGATCTGTGTGACGGTGCAGTTACAGATTTACTAAAAACCATTGTGCTGTGCAGAATGATGGCCGAATTTTATGCTACGTAAGTTATACCACAATAAAGCTGTGAAAAATCATAGTCAGCAAGGAGCATTGGCTGGGGAAGCAGAGATGAAACAAGATTAACTATGTACTTATAACTGATGAAATTGTCATAATAGGAGCTAGTTATACTATTTCTTCGGCTTTTAGTATGTTTGAATTTTTTTTTTAAAAAGGTATTTGGAAAGTTAACACTAAAAATTAGTAAGACACAAGCTTGGTTTTTCACTCCTCCCACGTCTAAAGTACATCTCTTTCTTTCTTTTAAACAGAGTATCAATCCTCAAGGGTCTCATCAGATACTTAAACCATGAATTAACTCAAGTCAATTCAATTTAACAAATTTTGATTGTATATCAACTATATGCAGGATTTCATCTTGATAGTTATAGAATTTTTTTCTCCCTTCCAGTTCCTAACTGATTGAAGCAGATAGTCATGTCATTGTTTTTAAATTTGGCGGGTTTTTTTTCCCTTTTCACTACATTTTTATTATTATCCATGGTATAAACGTAGAAGCATTCTGTTCTGTATCTCTACATCCTCCTCCTCTCCCAGATTTTACCTACGGATAGTAGGAGTTTATTATAGATAATGGAGATTTTACTCCCACAGTTCAACATATCTAATTGCTGAAGCAAGACACTTTGCAATGTGGTAAGATAATTAGGTTTTGGAAAAAATAATTAGCCCCCTCAGATGCAATCCAGCAGAGACAGTAATTCAATGCCATGCTCTGAGTGGCAACGAGGTCTCGCCTTGTGAAACCGATTTGCTTCATGTAGAAACGAAATGGGTGAGTTCTTCCTGTTAAAGGGTTGTGTCCTAGATTCCAGCTTCACCTGTTTGAAAATCTCAGAAGAAAGAGAATTAGGAACAGTTTTAGAATGTTTTGCATTTTCTGCTTCCCCTGAAATCACAAATCACCTGTAATGGGACATCCGAGATACTGCCTTCACAAACCTTATTAAGCTATTTGTCTGAGGGCGATAGCGACCCCCAAATAAGGCGCTGCCCCCAGGTGTCATAGGGCCTGAACTATCTTAACTTCTAGAATTGAGGTACAGTGTCAGGGAAGTCAACACAAACGCAAGAGATGGACTCTCCATGGAGGTAACCGTGTACTCAACATAAGAAATAAAGTTACGAAAGGTTTCAAACCTCATCAAAGTTATGGCAGAAGGAGTTCCTGTTGTGGCAGCGTAATGAACCCGACTAGTATCCTCAAGGTTGCAGGTTCAATCACCGGCCCCGCACAGTAGGTTAAGGATCTGGCGTTACTGTGAGCTGAGTTGTAGTTTGCAAATGCGGCTCAGATCCTGCATCGCTGTGGCGGTGTTGTAGGCCGGCCACTGCAGCTCTAATTCAACCCCTAGCCTGGGAACTTCCATATGCTGCAGGTGTGGCCCTAAAAAAATAAAAAGTTATGGCAGAGTCTCTAAAATATTTATCAAAAAAAGCTCAGGTCTTCTGAAATCTCCACCCTCTTACTGGACCCGTCAGAAAGCAAAAGCTCTGTAAAAATGTGCAGAACTGAATGTTATTTATCAGCCTTGACAATAACTGATGTATGTATTAATGATGTCATGCCTCAAGTGGTAACAATATATAAATCTTGTGCTATATATAAAGACAAGGAAAATTAAAGAATATGTATATTCTGTAACTATATATATTATATGTGTACTCATAACATATATATACACACTCATAAAATACACAAAAATAATATGTAATATGTAAGTACAATATACATACTCTCAATTTTAATTTTCCTTTATATATATATATTGTGACTAAGAAGCAAAGTCTC
The DNA here is from genome assembly GCA_004024745.2 of Catagonus wagneri. Lineage (NCBI taxonomy): Eukaryota > Metazoa > Chordata > Mammalia > Artiodactyla > Tayassuidae > Catagonus > Catagonus wagneri. Next base: position 14,251,625 of record PVHT020000061.1, read on the forward strand.
CATCTCTGAGAGAGACATAAATTTCTGTGACTAGAAAAGGTGACTGCAGAGTGCAGCAGGAAAAAATACCCAGATCACACCACCATCTGCAGGGAGTGTTTGTACCGTTTCAAACAAACACCAGATAAGGGGAAACTCACCGTGCGCAGTTTGGAGGTGTCCACCTAAAAGTGGAGGTGAACCCAAGGTGACATTTGAGCTACGATCTAAGAGCAGCTTTCTGAGGGCACTGATGTGACTGGAGCAGAGCGAGCAGCGTTGGCGGGGGAGGAGCCCCAAGACTGGCATGCAAAGCCTTTGGCGGGGTTTTCCTTTACGCTCCGACGGAAGGACCCCTTCCCCCCCCCCCCAGCGCTGCGCTTCCGCTGCGTCTCGTGCAGGTTCAGACTCATCTTCTCTGACGTGAGGCTGAAGTCATGGCAAAGGTTGTTTGGTCAGACCGGGGCGAGCCCCTAGAAAGAGCTGGAGGTCTGCCTAGATCATCGAAAGCGCTGGAGAGAGGAGACTCGGACGAGTAGTGACGGAAAGGCACCGCGTGTCTCCGGGTAAGAACCCCCGTCTGTAAAACCTCTGCCTTATTTTCAAGTTTGATTCCTGTGATGTGTATCTTTCTTTTCTCCATTTTGTGAGAAGATTTCAGTTTCAGAAACTGAATTTTCTGTAAAAAAAAATCCTGTTTTAAGTTACACAGAAAACTTACTTTTTTTTCCCCTTGTCTTTTGAGGGTTGCGTCCGCTGCATATGGAGGTTCCCAGGCCCAGGGTCGAATTGAAGCTGTAGCTGCTGGTCTACACCACAGCCACACAGGATCCAAGCCGTATCTACAGCCTACACCAGAGCTCAAAGCAAAGCCAGACCCTTAACCCACTGAGCGAGGGTACTAGTTGGGTTCGTTAACCACCGAGTCATGATGGGAACTCCGTTTTTTAATTTTTTTGAAAACTTTACGTTTCAATGTGTGTGACCAAAACATTTACATGTATTAAATATAAGTCAAAAACACCAAACATGGCTTAAATTCAAACACCAGGCCGGAAACTTAAATATAAGCATGAGCGGCTTTCACTGCAGTGGGAACTTCATTATGTGAACACTGGTAAAAGCTGCTTCTAATATTTCAATTCGTCATAACCATGAAGAATTACTGATTGTGGCTGGGACCATGAACTGCTCTCGTGCCTGCGCTAGGATAAAGGAATGGCCCGGACGAGGTGTTAGAATTTCCCTGCCAGCCACATCTCAGTCACCTGACCTCTTGGTGACTTTCACTGCCCACTCTGGTCTTGCAAAATCACTACTGGGATTCGGACTTGTAGGAATACCTTATATAATTGAAAGAATTATAATTAAGTCCAGTAATACAGATCTAGATTTTAATAATAAGTCCATTACTGAGTTTTCATTTTACCAAAAGTTTCATAAGTAATTCCTTTGAGGCAAACTCCTCTTATAAATTTGAAGCTGTGATCTTTTCATGAAATGTTTACAGTTGACACACTAATCTTTAGGAATACAAGTATTATAGAGAAGTGTAGTTATACCTTGACAGCCATAATAACTGCTATTAATTCTGTGACGTGAAAAAATAAGAATATTGGAACTGCGGAGTTCACGCAGATAAAAACCTGTATCACAGAAATTGAAGGTGGTTAATTACGGCAAAACGAGGAAGGAAAGAGGGAGGATTTTATGTGTCATTTCCTCAAGGATGGACAAAGAGAAGGAAAAGATGTATTTGGCCATTTCCCTATTACAACAGGGAAAGCTTTTAGACTATATTGTATTTTTAAAACGCCTTTTCTATTTTCTGTTCGTGTTCATGTTTGTGTATGCATGTATATAGGTTAAAAAAATACTTTTGGTAAATATTCCTACCTAGTATATATAATGCTGCTATAGCCACTATCTCTGCCCATCTCCATCATCTTCTATCATCTCTTTATATAGCCATCCGTCCTTCTATTCATCCAGCATAAAATCTCTGAATGAAGATAAGTACATTTTACGAGAAAATCTCTCCATTTCCAATTCTAGCCCACTCTGGAATCTTGAGTCACAAAAATCACTCCCAGGAGTGGCTCAGCAAGTTAAGGACCCCACATGGTCTCTGTGAGGATGCGGGTTTGGTCCCTGGCCTCGCTCAGTGGGTTAAGGATCCAGTGTTGCCTCAGACTTCAGCTTAGCTCACAGATGCAGCTCCACGTGGCTGTGGCTGTGGCGGAGGCCTGCAGCGGCAGCTGCCATTGACTCCTGGCCCAGGAACTTCCCGTGCCGTAGGTGTGGCCATAAAATGAAAAAAAATCACTCCCAAAGTGAAAGATGACTGAGTCTTTTCCCTTTTTCAACATACCGCATTTCAGGGCACTTCAGCAAATCAGACGGCAGCACAGCCCTTGCTGCACAAGTGCTACACGTGCAGTGAGCGCACACCCGCCCTCACGCCCGTGCCGTCTTCTTAGTTCATCATCTGCTGAAGCGACAGAAACCCAGCGTGTGACCCAGTCGCCTGTCAGAGCTGGATTCAGGAAGACGAGCTTCTGCCACAGGCACGAAGGGCCGGGCAAGCGTGGGCCTGGACGGCTCTGCTTCCCCGCGCACCCGACTCGCTCGTCGGCGTGTCAGGCTGTGAACGTCCCTCTTTTCCGTGCTTTCCCTTGGTCTCAGGGAAGCAGCCCTGCCTCGCTGTCTTCCGGAATAGCTGTGGGTGGCCCAGTCTTCTGGCGGCCGCTTCCCCTTGGGGACAGGCTCTTTATCACACGTGGCTCCCGGCCACGGGCGACCAGCTTGGCTCGTGGCCGAATGTCCTTCCATGGACCACTGGCCCCACGGCCCCGCCGCCCATGCTGTGGGAGGCCACAAGACCCCCAGTCCGTCAGTGGGCTCCCCCAGTGCGTGGCACACTCGACCTTCACATCTCAGGGGTCGTAGCGGGAGGCAGTGACAGCCGTTCAAACGGGAGAGCTTGTCCCTTTTCCCAAGGGAGCCGAAGTCACAGCCTGGGCAGGATGGCTCTCCGGCCCCGAGGAGGGTGCTGCTGGGCAGTGGGGAAGGCGAGAAAACCCACGGCGCCTACTCACGGTGCCAGCCTCGGGCAGGCCTCTGGTCCCGGTGCCTGGGTACCAGGGCTGAGCCTAAGGTCTTATCCTGGTGGTTTAGTGGCCTGGGGGAGTTTGGGCAGCAGTTACAGCGTACCTGGTTCAGGAATGAAGCATACGTTCAGCAGGGCCTGATACTATTTTCTGAGAATGTTTACACCCTGAGCAGTGAGCTCAGACTAAAAATATCCTGCGTCGTGTGGTGTCCAGGTGTGACAGCAGCTCAGGGCTGGAGAGCCGGCTGTGGGCTGGCCTTCCCACGCATGCCTGCTGGGTTATGGCCTCGCTGGCTACAGGCACACTGGCTGGCAGGCAGTTCTTCCTCTTCAGTGGTGCCCAGAACACATAGTGATTAAAATCATTAAATGATGAGGGAGTTCCTATCGTGGCGCAGTGGAAACAAATCTGACTAGCATCCGTGAGGACACAGGTTCATCCTTGACCTCGCTCAGTGGGTTGGGGATCTGGCATTGCCGTGAGCTGTGGTGTGGGTGGAAGACACAGCTCGGATCTGGCGTTGTTGTGGCTGCGGTTGTAGGCCTGCAGCTATAGCTCCAATTCGACCCCTAGCCTGGGAATTCCATACGCCACGGGTTCAGTCTCTAAAAAGCAAAATCAATCAATCAATCTTTACATGATGAAAAGCAACATTTCCCCATTTTTCAAGTTGTGTTGAAGCAGAGTTGATGCACAGTGTTGTGATCGTTTCTGCTGCACAACAAAGTGACTCAGTTTTACACTCTTTCCATTCTTTTTCAGGGTCTTTTCCCATAGAGGTGGTCACAGAATATTGGGGAGAGCTCCCTGTGCCACACGGCAGGTCCCTGTTGACCCTCCATTCCATACATACTAGTGAAAAAGCACCAGGTTTTGCATTGCTCGAGTCTGGATTCTAATCCTGGCTCTACCACTTAGCAAATGGGTGAAACTGAACAAGGCATCTAGGCGCTGAGCCGAGCCCCAAGTTACTCCTCAGCGAAGTGGGGAAAATCATGTACTAGTCAGGGCCTTATTTTGAGGAATAAGTGAGATCATGTATTAAAACTGCTCTTCGAGGAAGTTAGCATGACTGGAGTGTAAGAAATACCAGTTATTCCTATTTGCAAATCTGTCTCCAAAGCTTCTTTCTGTGAGCTTGGTGCTACCGAGCTTTTGTGTTCCTGCTGTTTGTTCAGTAGTTGCTGCTGAATTCATTCCACCTGAAATAGAATTTGCTGCCTGGAAGGGGACACTACAAATAAGAGTCTAAAATGTGGGGTTGGCTGAGTGCGGGAGGTGGGGTTTTGGGTAGCGAAGATGGATATTTCAAGCTACAAATCTGGTGACTCTTCCAATGCGGTAGAAAAACATTTGGTCCGATTTCCACCTGCTGTTCTTTGGATTTCAGACCATGTGCCGTGACAGCTTTGCTCTTAGCAGAAATAGTAGGGAAAATTCGGGACCCCGGCATGAGGTCAGAATTTTTTTTGAAGAGGGTCTGTACTCAGACTAGGGTTTATTAATCTGTGAACACAGTCAAGAGGTGCTCGTCACCTCTGGCTGGCATTCTAAACTCTCCGGGACTCCTACACTGTGTATACACACAGAATGCATTTGTTTATTTATTTTTATGTATTTATTTATTGCTTTTTAAGGCCGCACCCATGGCATTTGGAAGTTCCTGAGCTAGGGGTCGAATCAGAGCTGCAGCTCCCAGCCTACACCACAGCCACAGCCACACGGGATCCGAGCCACATCTGCGATGTACACCACAACTCACGGCAACTCCTTAACCCACTGAGTGAGGCCAGGGATCGAACCTGCGCCCTCATAGATGCTAGTCAGATTCGTTTCCTCTGAGCCATGACGGGAATTCCTAGGGATCTTTTTTTCGGTAATAAGACCATTGAGGTAGCTGTCAAGGTCTTGATGATAAGAAAGCTCGTGATTTGTTTGTCTTGCTTTTCGTCCTTTCATCCCACACTCAACACCATATGTTGTAAGGCGGGAGCTCCTCTTCAGGGCACCAGCACACATTCAAGTTCAGTGGTGAGTGACTGAGGGCAAGAGGCTGTGCAGGCTGTGACTTTTCTGTTTGATTGTGTCAACTCAAAAAAAAAAAAAAGGCACAACCATAAAGTTAAGAGTTAAGTTTTATTTGGGGCGCAATTAGGACTCAAGCCTGGGAGACAGCATCTCAGGGAGCCCCGAGAAACGCTCCCAGGAGGCGAGGTGGGAGCCGGGGTACACGGGCAAGTAGCAGGAACAAAATGTTCCAGAAAACCAGATGTCTCCAGGAATTTGGCACATTTCTATGGGCAGGTGCCAAGGTCTGGGCTTACTGGAATCACTCCTTTGATATGCACCTCAGCCGGGGGCCAGTCTTCTTTGTTTCCTTCCTGAGTCCCCTCAGGGCTCATGGCCCACCCTTGGGAGTGGCTATTCTCACGGATGACCTGACTTCTTTTGCCCACTTAACTACAGCCCCGGAGGCAGTATTTCAGATAGCTCTGAAATTCTGCCCCAAAGAGGAAAGGGGCTATCAAGCCCTAAGTCAAAAAGGTGAAGGGGGAGGTGCCTGCAGCCAAGCACACATCTTACAGAAGTTCTCTGCTGATCTCGTAAAGGTTGCTGCTAGTCACCACAGACATCAGTCACCACTGAAGGATTTCAGTGTTTTTCTAGATATGAGGAAATGCGAGAACTGTGCTCATAAAAATCTCCTAAAAATATCTGACTCTCTGAAGACCTGAGCCTCCAGTTTTCCGGGAGCACAGAGGCCTCACTCCTGGTCTCTGCCCTGAGCTCCCCTCGGGGTGCTGCGTGTCGGCAGCTGCAGTGGCTCATGTTTTACTCCACGTAGAGGCTGATGGCAGGCGCCAAACTCCAGTTCACGTCCGGAAAGCAAGAGCCCTCCTAGAATCTCCCTCGGGGACTTCTCGCCCCGGCAGAGATTGCTAGCTGCTAACCCAGCCTTGGTTTTCCCAGAGTCCTCAGTGACGGAATGCGATTTTATTTGTGGTGTCACTGTGCTCAGCTAAAGGACAACATCTCCCGGCTTTCCTTGCAGGTGGGGTTGTCAGTGAGATGGCAGAGAAGTTGTGGGCTTTTAGGAAGGTCCTCAGGGGCTGCCAGCTCGGGCCTCTCTGTCCCATCTTTTCTCCTCTCTCCAGCACCCAGGTCCAGCCTCTAATGTGGCGTCACGGCTGGAGCCCCAGTAAACGTCCGCACTCAGTCCCAGGCAGTGGTGAGCGGCCAGAACCGTCCTGTCACCTTCTGGAGGCACACGGAGGAGGAGCGGTTTGTGTTGGTGCCACAACCCAAACGGTCCAAAAGTCCACTGTTCCGCCTCACACTTACCGAGTTTAGAAACAAACTAATATCCACCTTTGAGAATAGTCACTCCGGGGAGGTGTTTGCTGAGAACTCCATTCTCGGTTTTGCCAAACCGTACAAAGGATGCTCCGTGGTTGTTCGGGGGGGAAGGTATGGGGGAGAAACGGTTTTGGATTTGACCTTGGTTTTGGATTTGGCCTTTTTGCTGACTGAGCAAAATATACAACGTGAGGCTGTGAGTTTAGTTTCCTGTGGGGCCTGACGAGGACTGCGGTCTGGGAGACGGCCTCAGAGAAAGCCCTGGGCGGGGGGCAGCATACAGGCGACTCCGGTGAAGGGGGACACGCAGCCACGCACACGTCTTGGCAGAGGCTTGATGCTAGTCGCACAAAGTTTGCTGCTAGTCCCAAGGAGCAGATGTCTCCATTAATGAGTTAGTGCTTTTCTAGGTATGAAAAGTTGCAAGAAATCAGGGTCATGGAAATCTTCTTGTCCAGGCTGTTGTGAATTGTGCTGTGATGGACAGAGGTGTGCAGGTATCTTTTCGAATGAATGTTTTGTCCGAATACATGCCCAGGAATGGGATTGCTGGGTCGTATGGTGGTTCTGTTTTTAGTTTTCCGAGGAAACTATGCCATCTCCATAGTGGCTGCACCAGTTTACACTCCCACCGACTGCGAGGAGGGCGCCACCCCCTCTCCAGCACTTGCTCTTGGCTGACTAGCTGATGCCGGCCATTCTGACGGCTGTGAGGTGCTACCGCAGCATGGTTTGCCACCGGGAGCTGCCATTTCTATGGGGACAAATTTGCAGGGCGTGCTCTGGAAAACCGTGGAAGTGTCAGCGTGCCGGGTGGCAGAGCTGCCGCAAGCTCCTGTGACCCACTAAGGTGAAAAACCTCCCATGGCCGGGCTCAGGCCCAGAGTCACATGCCTGGGTGAGCACAGCTACACACTGAATAAATGTGCGATTATTAAGGCACAGCCGTGGGCCCAGGATGGCCTCTGTATGTTGTCAGGGGACGTTTACACCTAAACTCCTGTGTCCTGCCCTCGGCTAAAGACTCACCACTTGTCATTTAGGTCTGAGTTCTCAGATTTCTGGCTCCCCAGTAGATGCTATGTGTCTGTGTGTATGTATATATTTGGTTTTTATTTTTCCTGTCCAAACACTGAACCACTTTAAAGGAAAAAAAAAGGGGAAAAAAAGGTATGCTATAGACTGGATGTCGATAGCCTCCCAAATTTCATATGCTGAAGCCTAATGCCTGCTGTAATGGCATCAGGATGTGGGCCCTTTGGAGGTGACTAGGTCACGCGAGCGGATCCCTCATGAGTGGGGTGGGCGCCTTCATGAAAGCAACCCCGGAGAGCTCGTCGGGTTTTCAGAGCCGTACAGCAGTGGCCTGTACTGTGTGGCTCTTTGGTTGAATCTACGTGCATTTCTCGTGGGTAAACACTTGGAGATGAAATTCTTGAGTAATAGGCTAGACACATGTTCAGCTTTAGAATGTATGACAAGTTTTCTGAAGGGATTTACTATTTATTTATTTATTTATAATGCCAGCACCCCTAGCCAGGGACTGAATCGGAGTCACGCAACAGCTGTAGCAACGCTGGGTCATTTCACCGCTTGCGCCAGGCCAGCGACTGAACCTGTGCCTCTGCAGAGACACAACCACTGCAGTTGGATTCTCAACCCACTGCACCACAGTGGGAACTCCTACAACTTATTTGATTTACAGTTTTTCCAAAGGCATTTGCCAATTTACATTCCCAAAACCAGTGTCGGAGAGCCCCCGCTGCTCTGTGTCCACACGAACATGGTTTTTTCCGTCTTCTAAATTTTGGCCATTCTGGTGGTTGTATAATCATATCTCTTTGTGCTTTTAATTTTCACTTTCATAATGACAAACAAATTATAAGCAATTTTTCATATGTTTACTGGTCCTTAAATAGCCTCTTTTTTGAATTATCTGTTCAGGCATCCTGCCCAGTTTTCTGTAGGGTTGTCTGATGCTGGCTTCTTCATCTGTAGGAGTTCTCTGGACATTTTGGTTTGCATCCAGACCCAGGACTTTTCTTTCAATACCGTAATGTGTCCAACCTGGAAAGGCAGGCAGTTGCCACCTGGAAGGTGAAAGTCTGACCTCAGGGGGGACTGGAGTTGATGGGTTCATGCCTTCCCTTTTTATCTTTGCTGGACAAACATCCCTAAAGCATGCTGTACACTTTTACTCAGTTGGTGCCATAGAATTGAGCAACCGGCTGTCTGCATCAGAGACCAATAATTTATTCCTAAACTCCAACATCAAAAGCTTTCTTCCAAGACATTTTTGACAGACAGCTCATCCCTTTGTTGAGCGGCTCTACTCAGTGTTTCATTCATGACCGGCTCAAGTTTATTCGCCCCTAACTCCCACACAGCGGAAGGTGAGTTTGGAGTGCAGTTGCTGTGTTTACAGCACTGTGCTCGGCCCTTTATACGTATATCAGCAAAGTCCACCCCCCACACACACAAGAACTACTGTTATTGGTGCTGCTGTACAGATAAGGAGATCTTACGTAGAAGTTTAGGAACTTACTCAAGATTTTGTAGCTAGTACATACTGAAAAAGAGCACCAAACGCAGATCTTTTTGGTTCAAAAATCCCGTTCAATTAGTTACAATTCTCCGTTGCTTTACGTTGATTATAATTCTAAATCCACACGTAATAAGTTTGCTGCCAGTCTCCCATAAGGCGATTTTAAGTTCGTGGAGGTAGCCACCGTGTTGTTCCCGAGGCTTATTCAGTGTTTTTGGTGAGGAGGAGGAGGATGAAGGTGAGGATGATGACAATGAGTCACCTAATCTGCCTTCCCTTAGAAAATAGAAAGTGAGGAAATCTTTAGGGGAAAATGTCATTCACCCTCGAGAGGAACAGATGGTTCAAGCTTACAGGGAGCTGGGCAAACACAGCGAGGAAACCGGAGCCTTTTCTCAGCACACAGTGAGCTAATAAAGAAAACAAACATTTACTAACCGGGGCTGAATAATGAGATAAAGAGACAGGAACTGAGACAAAACTGCAGCCACGATCACAGGGGGCTTTGAGCAGGTCGGGGGGTGCCTAAAAGGAATCTTACCCTTACAGCCACGCGCCTGGCTGCCCACCTAACTATCCCGAGAGGGTTTCATCTCCGTTTTACTGCCCATGACTCACTGAAGGCAGAGATTGGAATGAAAGGACCAGAGACTTTGCGGCCGCCCGTCCTCGGGCTTGATTACAGGACTTTGCATTTCCCTGCTGGCCCTCTGGGGCAGGTTGCTTGATTTTCCCATGCAAAAAATGAAACTGATAAAAGCCTGCCTTTCTGGGGTTTTGTGAAGGCAGGTGTCTGGGACTGATTCCTCGGCAGAGATAATAAAATGATCATTGCGGTTTTTTGTTTGTTTGTTGCCTTTTTACTATTTAATGAAGGATTGAAGAGTTACACATGTATAACGCAAACCGAATATTTAAAATATCATAAATAGTACAAAATGTGACAGAGGCTGAGCAGAAGGAGCACTCTTGTGGTTTTGGGGGGTGTCGAGGGGACAAGGGGGAGGATGGCGTTTCGACAGGTGTGTCTGAGGAAAGGGCCGTCTGTTCCAGAGTCAGGGAAGGCCAGATTCTGGTTTGGCGTGAAGTCACTGAGGCAGGTCTCAAAGCACTTTTCATTCCCACCCAGAGGCTGTCTACGGACTCCCACAGACATCCTGGCTTGGGGGAATAAGATGATGATTGGCTGGAGCTTTTGATTGGGCTGTTGTCGGGCTCAGCATCTGCACTGGCGCGAAGGGAGCAAGTTCAGGCTGAGCAAGACGCTCGACGCTGTGCAGTCGCAGCAGAAACATCAGCTGCTGCGGTGGGAACTCTGGAGCTGAGATGCCCCGAAGAATTGTGTCTCGGGACCAAACCCTGGGATGTGGGTGGTGTCCGGTGGGGCGTTTGTGACCTTGGACTGCGTGGCTCTCTTTAGCCCCAGCAGCCTCTCCAAGAGCTGATCCTGCCCGGGGCTCCCAGACGCTGTGACTGCACTTGGAGCTGCCGCCCTTGGGGTCCACCCTGGGTACCTCTGCCCTCCTGATGCCCCTCAGTTTCCCTTCCTGAGGGGGGCAGACGCCTTTTGAGCAAGATTCAGCCACTTAATTCAAGACTGTCTTTGAGGGAGTTCCCGTCGTGGCGCAGTGGTTAACGAATCCGACTAGGAACCATGAGGTTGCGGGTTCGATCCCTGGCCTCCTCAGTGGGTTAAGGATCCGGCGTTGCCGTGAGCTGTGGTGTAGGTTGCAGATTTGGCTTGGATCTGGCGTTGCTGTGGCTGTGGCGAAGGCCGGTGGCTACAGCTCCAATTTGACCCCTATCCTGGGAACCTCCGTATGCCATGAGTGTGGCCCTAAAGAGCAAAAAAAAAAAAGGCTGTCTGCGAAGTGCCTGAGAGCCACCAGCTCTTAGAGCCTAGATCCCGGAGCTGTTTGTCTTCAGGGTCAGTGCACTTTTCTGCGTCTTTTTGCTTTAGTCCATATACTGGGATTTAATTTCCAAATGTGAACCTGGCATAAGTAGGACAGCAAAAAAAAAGGAAAGAAAGGAAAAAGCCAGTCGCAGGCATTAGCACGACAGTCAGGCAGGAATAAACGAAACCAGCCCCACTGAGCGTGTTAGCGTGGAAGTTAGGCCCTTTTCCCTGCTGGGGTCAGAAGAGTGAGTGACCTGGTTGTGAACAGCTGGCTAGTGGCCGATGGCGCACTTTTCACACATCCTCAGGCTGAATGAGTTTTGTTGTGTATATTACGTAAGCCCTTCCAAAGCATCAGAGCCAGTGTTGATGAATGACTACTAGTATTTATTTGTGAACCCTTTGCCTGGGTCGGGGCGGGCCTGGCGCGTCCTGCGGGTCGTCTCCCCTCCTCCTCCTGCTTCTGTGTGAGCTTCCCGCCAGCAGGGAGCGTCAGGCTCCCCATCGTGATGAGGAAACTGAGGCTTAGAGTGAGTTTTCTTGTCTGGCATTGATGAGGTTTGGGTCTAGGTAATCTAAGCACCTGCGCTGAGGCGTCCGGGGCGGGCCGGGCCTGCTCCGCGCGTCTGTGAAGGGCCTGCGTCAGCGAGGAGCACGCCTATACAGGGGGTTGAAGCCACCCCCCCCCCCACATTCACATCGACCCCAAACCGGATTGTAATCCTATTGGGAAACAGTCTTTATAGATGTAATCGGTTAAGAATTTCCAGAGAAAACCATTTTGGTTTAGGGTGGGGCCCAAGTCCAGTGTCGGGTGTCACTCGAAGATGAGTAGAGCACGCAGAGAGACACGCAGGAGGAAAGTCTACGTGAGGACAGAAGGTGAGGCTGATGTGGCCACCAGCCAGGGGATGACTGGAGCCACCAGAAGTCGGGAGAGCCCAGGACGGGTTCGCCCCTAGGCGTGTTAGAGAGAGTATGGCTCTGCCGCTACTTGGATTTCCGCTGCTTGGCCCCAGGGTTGTGCGAGAATAAATTTCTGTGGTCTTAAACCAGCCACTGGGTGTAACTTGTTATCTCAGGGCCAGGAAACTGAGACATGGTGCAACAGAAACAGACCTGGGAGTTCCCGTGTGGCTCAGCAGGTTAAGAACTCAGCTAGTATCCATGAAGATGTGGGTTTGATCCCTGGTCTGGCTCAGCAGGTTAAGGATCCAGCACTGCTGTAAGCTGTATAGGTCGCCGATGCGGCTCGGATCCGGCATTGCTGTGGCTGTGGTGTAGGCTGGCAGCTACAGCTCTGATTCAACCCCTAGCCTGAGAACTTCCATATGCTGCAGGTGTGGCCCTAAAAAAAGAGAGAGAGAAAAAAGGAAAGAAAAAGCCCAGCCTGGAGGACCCTATGTGGGTTCGGGAGAGCCTCTGCGGTGTACCTGTTTTCCAGTGTGTGGGCTGTGCCCACTTGGCAGGTATGGGCTTTGCTTATATTGCAGAAGCGCCCCTCCAGCCTTCCTATTGTGGATTTGGGTATAAGATTTCTTTTTTGGTGGTTTTTAGTCTATTTTATTGATAGTTGCTCAGCAGTTGGTCTTGATTTTGCTGTTTCCGTGAGAGGAGGTGCACGGAGGTCCTTTCTCTGTCATCTTGTTGCTAATCTTAGGACTGTGGCTTTTAAATAGAAAATCAGCTGGAGTCCCGGTGGGGGAGGCATCCTCAGAATACTTAGGTAGCTGAGATCCCATTACCTAGAGGTATTTTTTCCCCTATGGAACAATTTTTAAACTGCTTAAGCAGCTTAGAGCACAAATGACCAAATGACACAGCTTGCGAATCAATCCCAGCCAGTCTTTTTTTTTTTTAAGCGCCACACCTGCAACATCTGGAGGTTCCCAGGCTAGGGGTTGAATCAGAGCTGTAGCTGCCGGCCTACACCACAGTCACAGCAGTGCGGGATCTGAACCGCATCTGTGACCTACACCAACTCAAGTCAACGCTGGATCCTTAACCCACTGAGTGAGGCACAGGATCGAATCTGCGTCCCCATGGATACTAGTCGGGTTCGGTACTGCTGAGCCACAACAGGAACTCCCCAGCTGGTCAGTCGTTTTTTTTTAGGGCCGCACTCTCGGCATATGGAGGTTCCCATATGGCTTAATGGCTGTGACAACGTTATTTACCGATATGGCAGGCAACATTTTCATTCACAGAGTTTATCTGCATGTCCTTAGGTTAGGGAACAATTTCAGGTATGACACCAAAAGTGCAAGCAACAAAAGAAAAACAAGGTATAATAAACCATTAAAATTAAAAATATATATAGTTTTTGGATTGCACCACATATGGGAGTTCCCAGGTGAGGGGGTGGATTGTGGCTATAGCTGCTCCATCACAGCCGCAGCAACGCCGGATCCTTAACCCACTGAGCGAGGCCAGGGATCGAACCCACAACCTCATGGTTACTAGTCGGATTTGTTTCCGTTCTGCCACAGCAGGAATCCCCCCCGCCCCTCCCCCCCAGCCAGTCTTGAGACAACTTGGTCCAGGAAGAGCGAGGTCGACAGGAGACATTTTAAAGGAATGGGCTGAGGGCTGAAAACTCAGCAGTTTCATTTGAAGCAGCCCCTTCCCAGTGGAATTGGGTTGAAAGCTTTCTTAGCCAACTTGAGTTGAAATAGTCTGATCTTAAGATCAGGTCAAATTGCCAAACAAGCACTTGCACATAGAAGAAGGCCTTAACCGGAAGGATGAAACCTTTAAACAGGTCCCGAGTCAGGCCCAGAGAGCTTCAGATAGAAAGAGATCGTGAGCCTCGGTCAAGAGAAAGGGGTGCCTTCCAGCTCCAAGGTCAGGGAAAAGGCAGTGAGTGACTGCGGGTAACACACCTGTTTGCTCACCGGCCACAGGAGTGTCAAGGGGTCCTCACTGGTCCCCATACAAGCCGTCAGAATGTTGACCTGAAACAATCGCATGCCAGATATTTCTCCAACAAAGATGGGTTTATTCAGGATCTGCAACTCAGGATCAGCAACAATGGCAAGTCCCTTGCAAGTTCCTGCGTGACAAGGGAAGGAGAATGCTTTTCCAGGGGAAAGGGCCACACACACAGTCCATTGTCTGAAGCCTTGCTTGAAAAAAGCAGCATGTTTATCCCATTGTGTCTGCTTTTGTCCCGGGCCATGGGAGCTTGCACTTCTGTTCTCTGAGATCTAGTTTTTTTTTTTTTTTTTTGGCTTTTTAGAGCCTAACCGGCAGCACATGGAAGTTCCCAGGCTAGGGGTCAAATGGAAGCTGCAGCTGCCGGCCTACACCACAGCTCATGGCAACAATGGATCCTTAACCCTGAGCAAAACCAGGGATCAAACCCGTGTCCTCATGGATACTAGTTAGGTTCATTACCCCTGAGCTACAATGGGAACTCCTCTGAATTCTATTTAATGGAAGTTTCTATTAATTCATGTTTTACTGCTTCGAAGGCCTGCCATGTTCACGGGGAGCCTTTCCCCCTAGCAAATCCTCAACTCTCATTTTTATATCAAGATCACAGTAAGACTGCAAAAGCCAGTGCTCTGAATTTCAGGAGATTTCTCTCAGGTTCCTATCCTCCCATAACCTTCAACTTTAGAAACAGGCAAATTCCTAGAGGGCGAACGGGCTCCACAGGGTTGAGGTCCACCTTCTCTGCCCACCGAAACGTTATCTCTTCGCTTCCAGTGCTGTCTTTCCAGTCTTGTGAGATCTGCACGGTCTCTCCCAGTTTCTGTTCTCCAGCTGTGGCCCCCAGCCTGGGAAAAGCCCAAACTATCTGCCTTTTGGCTTGGAACTGGAACTGATAAATGCCCTCCGTTACACAGTAACTACAGTGCTGGCTGTGTTTGAGTTTCTTTGATGACTAATGATGTCCAGCATCTTTTCATGTGCTTATTGCCCTTAGGTATCTCTTCTCTGGCTAAAATCTTATGTTCATGTTTTAACTGTGTTTTTATCTTTTTATTATTGAATTTTAAGTCTTGTTTATACATTTTGGATTCAAGCTCCTTAGATATATAAGATCAAAATATTTTCTTCCATTCTGTGCATTGTCTTCCCTTTCTTGATGGTGTCCTTTGAAGCACAAATGTTTTTAGTTTTGGGGTTTCTGTTGCCGCTCAGCAGTAGCAAACCGGAGTAGTATCCATGAGGATGTGGGTTCAATCCCTGGCCTCGCTCAGTGGGTTAAGGATCTAGTGCTGCTGTGGCTGTGGTGTAGACCGGCAGCTGCAGTTCCAATTTGACCCCTAGCCTGGGAACTTCCACATATGGTGCAGTCCAAAAAAAAAAAGGGAAGGAAAAATGTTTTTAATTTTAATGGTCTATTACATCTTTTTTTTTTCTTTTGTTGCTGGCGCATTTGCTGTCATACCTGAAATTGTTCCCTAACCTAAGGACATGACGATAAACTCTGTGAATGAAAATGTTGCCTGCCGGGTGTCGCAGCCCTCAGGCCGTCACATGACCTATGAGGACGAGCCTTGAGGGGACTCAGGGTGGCGCAGGCTGACCGCACATCAGCTGCTGCAGCCTCCCCACCCCACCACAGCGGTGCACCGGAGGAAGCTCAGAGTGAAAATCACAGGACACGTAGCTGAGGTGCCTGTCAAAGGAACGACTCCAGTGAGCCCAGACTCTGCAGAGAAAAGCACTAAATTCCTTAACTTGCGATATCTTGTTTTCATTTATTAATAGTAATCTTTTGATGTTCTGACTACCTGGTCTTTGTTGCAAAAGCTCCTGTACCTACTGGCTCCCTCTCTGCCCCTGCAGAGCAGTTTCTTAGTGTTACCTGAGACGCTGGGTCGGGGGTTCAAGTCCTCAGAATGCGCACAGAACAAAACATAACTCTCAATATTTAGGTTGTGCATTCTTTTTCAGTGAACACACTTCAACTTTTCTTTTTTTTTTTCTTTTTACGGTGGCACCTGCAACATAGGCAAGTTCCTGAGCTAGGAGCTGAATCGGAGCTGCGGCTTCAGGCCTACGCCATAACCACAGCAATTCAGGATCCAGGCCACATCTGCAATCTACACTGCAGATGGAGAGGCCATTGGATCCTTAACCCACTCAGTGAGGCCAGGGATCAAATCCGCATCCTCACGGACACTGTGCCGGGTTCTTAACCTGCTGAACCACAGCGGGAACTCCTTAAGTATTTCTTGGAGTTTTGAGTTCTGATATTTAGATCTATGATCCATTCTGGGTTGTTTTTTGTAAGTGGCGTGAGTAGAATCCGGCTTCTTTTGTGTGGGTGCTAGTGATCCCAGCACCATGTATTGAAAGCCGTTCTTTCCCCACTGAGAGGTCTTGACGCTCCTGTCAAAAAATAGTTGGCCGTTGGTGTGTGGCCTTTATTTTGGACTCAAAACTCATTCTCTGTGTTTTTGTTTTTGCCTGCAGCATGTGGAAGTTCTTGGGCTGGGGACTGAACCTGAGCCACGGCGGTGACAACACTGAACCCTTAACTCTGTGAGCCACCTCATCCACTTTCTTTCTTTTCTTTTTTTTTAAGGCTTCACTTATTTTATTTCATTTTATTTTATTTTATTTTATTTCATTTTATTTTATTTTTGGCTACCCCACCGCATATACAGTTGCCCGGCCAGAAATCAGATCCTAGCCAAAACTGTGGCAACACCAGACACTTTACCTGTTGTGCCAGGCCGGGGATCGAACCCATTTCCCAGCACTCCCAAGACGCCGCTGGTCTTGTTGCGCCACAGTAGGAACTCCTCATGCACTTTCTGGCTGCTTAAATCCTGAACTTCCCAGCTTGGGCTGCAGGGTCTTTGCAATATGGCCCCAATTTACATACCACCTTCAGCTCCATCAAAATCATTCCTTTTATTTGAAACCACTCATATTAAACTTCTTGCTGTTCATCAAACGTTCATTTTTTATGCCTCTTTCTAAAATTCAGCACATGTTATTCCTCCCACCTAAAATGCTGTTGTTTTTATCCCTCCCCTTTGCCCATCTGGAGATTCCTATCACTTTTAGATACTGACTCTTGTTTCCCTGCCTTCTTAATACTTGGTACTCACATGCATTGTACACATCACCCTGTAGTGACTCACTCAGCTCTTCTCAGCTGCACTCTGCCTTGGGAAAGGCTTGCTCATCACTAGAGACCAGCATAACGCCTGGTGTGTTGTAAGGGACTTAGACGTGTGCTGAATACTATTACAGGACTTTCCTACTGACAAGCTCTGGGCATCAATCCAGTCTGTGCATCTTTGCTCTTATTTCTGGACAATCGGCACCATTTTGCTGTCTTCCTTTCTCTTCCGGCTTAAAAAGTTACTGAGGATTTCACTCCCAAATTCTCTCAGTCCCAGTGGTTGGGACTCCTCTGACTCTGGAGATAAATTCCGCAAGACAACTGAGTGCTCCTTTATCTCTTCCCTCATCCTGAGTCTCTGTTGCCTTTTACAGCCATCATCACCTATTGTAAGAAGCATTAGATTTGGAATCTTAAGACTGGCGTTTAAGTCCTGGCTTTAACTCCGCAGGGTGAACTTGAGAAAGTAAGTTCACTTCACTGAAGCCCAGTTTCTTCATGTTATTTGAGGGTTATCGCTTCCATTTTTATTGTTTGAATATTCTAATCATGTCCTCTCTCATTTCTAACTTGAAGACTGTTCTTGGTTGGAATTAGGAAACTAGACAGAAGACGAGTTGTTCTGTGTTCTCCTGTCCTCTGGGGTCATGACCGCACTGACATGCATGCAGCCGCTGGATTCTGCACCCAAGCATCTCAACACCAGTCCTGCTGAAAGCTTCAGACGCGGCCTGTTCCCACCAGGCTTAGCTCTCCTGCAGGGGCTCTGCTCTCCTATCTCTCGAAACACCTCCTGATTCTGACCCGGTCCGGTTTTCCCTACACGCTAGACACCGCCTACTGCCTGCTGGATGGACCGTCTTCAGTCACTCCAGCTACGGGCGCCCGGGGGTCTGACCCAAACGCACGACGGTCTGTTTCTAGGCCGGTGCTTCTGGTATCATCGATAGGGTTGCTTTCAGACTGTCTTTATTTGCCTTTCAATAAAAAGGTTTTCACGGCAGAACAAAGTAATATTTGAGTTCTGCTTCATTGTTAAGGATACCGAGGTCAAGTTACTTGCCCAACATGACACAGATTTTAAACAGTGGGGTCCGCCTGTACCACAGCCGCAGCAACACAGGATCCTTAACCCACCGAGAGAGGCCAGGGATCGAACCTGCGTCCTCATGGACACTAGTTGGGTTTGTTACTGCTGAGCCACAGCAGGAACCCCAAAGCTCAGAAGTTTCTCTAGCCCTGCTCCAACATGCCGAAAGGGCAGGGACAGGTCTCAGTGCCTTCTATGTTATTTCCCAAATGTTACATAGCAGCTCACTCGTAATATGTACTCAATAAATTTGCCCATTAATTGAGAAGTATATATCACATTTAAAAATCGTGTCATTTCGGAAGTCATCTGTATCAGAATTCAAACATTTCAACAGGAAAGGGTGTTGTGATAGGATTTCTTTTGTGTTACGATTTCTGCTCATGTGAAAGTTATAGGATTTATGCTGTTTTAAGCTATGCTAATTAGTTAAAAATGGAGTCACAGTGGCCAATGTGAACTTTCATATTAGTTATTTTGAAACATCCTCTGTAGGACTGCAGGTGTCTGAATGCTGATTTAGATAAGGGATTTACTAGGCAAATTAGAATTTATGTCATTGGAACTGAGGTGCGACTGATGGAGATAAGATCTCCTGGGGTGTAGCTGTTACTTCTATTGACAGACAGAGTTGTTTTTTTTTTTTTTGAGGGCTGCACCTGCAGCATATGGAAGTTCCCAGGCTAGGGGTCGAATTGGAGCTGCAGCTGCCAGTCTACACCACAGCCATAGCTACACCAGATCCGAGCCACGTCTTCAGCCTACACGACAGCTCACAGCAATGCTGAATCCTTAACCCACTGAGCAAGAGCAGGGATCTAACCCAAATCCTTATGGATACTAGCTGGGTTCTTAACCCCCTGAGCCACAACGGGAACTCCCAGACAGGCTTCTTAAAACCAGACCACGGAGCAGAGCGGCTTTTTGGTGGAGGGCCCGACTCCAAACTGTTGGGGAAGGCTGCATGGGGTTCCTTGGAGCAGAGGGCGAGTCCCCACGCAGACCTGTCACTTGTCCTGAGCCGCCTCCTTCCCAGACTCTCCCTAGAGTGACTCATTACCCCCTTTGTGTTCTCCCACCTGGACCACCTGGTCTTGTGAGCCAACTGTGTGCAAAACGTCCAGTGATTTGTGCACTGAACTGGCCACGTTTTGTGTGTCTCCAATCCTGTCATTCTTACCTGGCCTCACCTCTGGGCCCTGACAAACAGGGAGACAGAAATAAACTCCTAATGAGGACAAATTGAAGCCCCCCCCCCCGCCAGCCCTTGGACCTTGGTGCGGGGTTTAATTAGCAATAAGTGGCCATAAAATAGACAAAAGTTGGTGAGAGCGGAGACTCGTTCGTGAATGGGAGTGTTGTACCATAAATCACTGAGAGCTGACTACAAAGAAGAAAGTATTTCTGAAAAATCTGTCACTCGGGATAGTTTCTTAAACCCCTTTTTGTTTTCCACCTTGCCTGTCTCAATCTCAAATCAGTTATCCCGTAAAAAGCCAGTGTACCCCGCGAGCAGTAGAATCTGCTTACTGGGCCCTCCTCTGTGTACCCGCCCCCGTGTCACTCACGGCTCCTTCACACAATAAAAGCCGCGAGTTAATAACGTGCTTTCTTCTAGAAATTAAAAATGTGTTCTCCATGTTACCGTTTAATTAATTCTCAAAGCGCGTCTCTGCGGAGTGGGCGTGGCGGGGGGGGCGGCCATTCTTCCTTTTGTGACACACGGAAACCAGCACGAAGAATAGCTCGTTTCCACTACGGAGCCTGGTGCCAATTCAGCTTCACTCGGAGTCACAGGCCAGGCCCTCCTCGTGCGCTTTCAGAGGGAATCATGCTCCCGGCTTCATCCCTCACTAAGTCAGCAAATAACTGCTGGGGCCACCTGCACGTCTGGTTCTGTTCTCGACCCCGGGGGTGCAGCTGGGGACAGGACAGGAACAATCTCTGACTTCACCGAGCGCAGACCCTTTTGGAGGGAGGCAGACAACAAGTGAGTTGCACAGTGTGCTTGAAGGTACAAACGCTGTGGCAAGCAAATAATCAGCGAAAAAAGGAGGAGGCGTGCAGGGAGGGTGTCTGCTTTCCAATGAGTTACTCTCAGAGGCTCCACTGAGTGGGTGTCTCAGCTACATCTAAGCGGAGGGCATTCGCTGCCCAGGGATCGGCTGGTGCAAATATCCTGTGGTGGCAGCACACTCTGAGTGTTTCGGGAAACACGGAGGGCTGTGTGGCTGCAACAGAGTGAATGAGGAGCCAAAAACTGAGGCCGGGAGAGGTCACGTGGTGTCAGAGCGAAAGCTGTCAGAATGAGGTCACTAGGCCAGGCCCCAATCCTTATACGAAGGCGGAAATCTGGACACAGAGAGAAGCCCGGAATATGATGGAAAAAGACACAGGAAGGGAGAGAGGCCTGGGCGCCGCCTTCCTGCAGAGCCCTCAGAAGAAACCAACCCTGGCCGACCCCTTGATATTGAACTTGTCACTTCCAAGGTGGTGAAAAAATACATCTCTGTTGTTTAAGCCACTCAGTTTGTGAGGCTTTGTGACACCAGTTAGCAAACAAATAACCATTTTCAATATTTCAAAAACAATCAAATTCTGTTATGCCCAAGTTAAGACAGGAGTTAAAGACAACCACCACAGCAAAAACCTTAAATGCCATTGTTTGGGGTGGAATTCTACTTATCAGACCAAGTAATAAAAAGCACTTTTTCCGGCTACTCGGGAGTTCCATCCGGCATGGAAAACGGATTCATTATCGCATTCTACACAGTGGGCGCATTACTGCATTACCGCATTTTGTTTGACAAAAATATTTCAATGCAGAAAATGAGAAGTGGTTTTGAGTGAGGATAGCGGAGGATCACATATTTACATGGTTTTGGAAAGAAAGCAACAGAAAAACATCCTAGAATATCCACGCTGTTTTACTGTTAGCAACGTGAGAGGCCATAACATGGGCGGAGGAAGCACAAAGAAGAACATATGAAACCTTCATGTTCTAAGCCCAGATGGGCTATGGAAGACGATATGTAGTCTAATTCTCTGTTTGTATAGGAAAAATATGAGCCTTATAGAAACGTTGAGGGGACGGACGTACTCCTCAACATATAATGTTTAATGTATAATCGTATAATGTTTGCGATACATTATAACACAAATGATGAGTCGTCTAATGAGGCTTAGCAATAACAGCAGAAGAATCGGTGAAATGTGCTCTTCTGGAAACTTCCTCCTCGATACTGGCCTTACAGTGGTACGCAGTCAGGAGCACTGCAATCATAAATGCACAGAGAAAGGTGTGAGTTATGCCAGTGGGAGGTGGACAGGTGGGTGAGATTGAGGCAGACAAAAGCGTCCTGCTGGGAGACCCCTGAATCGTGTATTTTTTTCCATAGGGCTTTAGAGAGACAGAGAGGCGTGTTTGAATCCAGGCGCTGATATTTTCAGCTATGTGACTGTCGTCAAGTTTCCTAACTTGAATCTCAGTCTCTTTGCATAGCTTGCAGGGTAAATTTTGTCAGAAATTGTGAGAATTTAGAAAATGTACGTAGGACTATAGATAAAGATTATGTTCAGGCTTAAATACAGATACAGTAGGAATCCCATAAATGGTAGTCTTGGTCTAATAGTTTTCCAAATGGGTTTGCAGTGTCTTGCCTCTGGGTCTCTCTAGAAACCTGTCCCCCACTGTCTCTGCCGTAGATATCTTATCAGTCCCTGGAAAGCCCAGTTTGAACGGCAACCCCTTCCTTTCAGTCAGTGCACATTTTTTCTGTCATTCAGTTTGGCACTTTCATGTACTCATTGGTTTCAAGGTTTTAGCTCCCTAACTTGGACTTGAGGAACAGTGAGAAGCACCAGGAAAACCCGGATTTGAACTCTGCCAGTCAGGGAAGCAGAACCACTGGGAGTGTATTGGAATAAGGGGCGCATTACAGGAACAAGAGTGTACACAACTGTGAGAGAAGCTGGGGAAGTTACTTTCAAGAAGGAGGAGTAGAAAGACCTGAGAAAGTCACTCCCACATCCTCTGAGGACTCAGTGTGGGTTGGAGTCTGGGAAGCCAGGCACTGCCAGGTGCCGGGGGGGCCATGACCAGCGGCTGGTCAAGACGGAAGGCTGTGGTCTTTGCATGGCCACTGCCCCTTTAGGTCTATCTCTTGGACGTGTGGGGGCTGTTGCTCAGAAGGGCCAGGAATTAGGAGTATCTGGCTTGCAAAGGGAGGGAGAGCCAGGAGAGGCTAGCACTTTCTGGGACTCTGTGTGTGTCAGTGCATCAAACCCCAAACCCTTCCGAGAGAAATAGGTCCCGTCTCACCTTGTTTTCTGAATTTTGCACAAATTCCTCCTTTGGCAAACTCTGCTCTCATGCATACGGGGTGGGGGGGACCCTGGGAAAAGTAGTTCTAGCTAACCAAATTGCCACAGTACCGAGCAACGCAGGCACGCCTTGGCGGTGTGGCTTCTATCAGGCAGTTGATGTAATTCTCTGCTCCCCTCCTTCCCACTGAGGTAGCCGTGCAAAAGAGATGACAAGTCTAACTGCCTCTGCGGGGTTTCAGTGAGGATTAAATGAGATAATAATGTAAACGATGTATTACTAAATATAAAAATTACATATTGTCATCACTTAATCCCTTCATCTAGTTAATATGCATCTACTATGTGCCAGAAACACCGCTGTGCCTGGGACGTTACATAGCAGTGAACTAAATAGTGTCTCTGTTATCATGAAGTTGAATCAGAAACCAATTAGATATTCAAATAGAGATGTTAAGTAGGCAGGTGACAGACTGGATTTCAGAGCACGGGGTCTGCATTAAAGGTATGTATTTGGGTGCTATTTGAATTTAGGAAACATTTAAAGGTCTGAGTCTAGTTTAGCTTACCGAGGGAGTACGCATAGAGTGGAGGAGAGACGCAGTTCCCGTTGTGACACAGTGGAAACGAATCTGACTAGTAACCGTGAGGTTTCGGGTTCGATCCTTGGCCTCCTTCAGTGGGTTAAGAATCTGGCGTTGCCGTGAACTGTGGTGTAGGTCCCAGACGTAGCTCGGATCTGGGGTTGCTGTGGCTGTGGTGCAGGCTGGCGGCTACAGCTCCGATCCTACCTCTAGCCTGGGAACTTCCATATGCCGCAGATGCAGCCCTAAGAAGAAAAATGAACAAACAGCAAGAAACAAAACAAACACACCCCCAAACTCCACAAAAAACCAGTGTACAACGGAAAGACTGGGAACTGGGAGGAATGGGAAATAGGGCCGGCTAGGGTGTGTGTGAGCTAGCTTGCAGGGGTCATTTTTGAGTCTGATGTTTAGAACAGAGGACAGGTTGAATAAATACTAGTGCCTCCAGTGAAACCCGGCAGGCCTGGGTGGGACTGGGAAATGCCCTGATGCACGCAGGCGGCCCCTGGGTGTGCTTGGCGGTTGTTGGCGACCAGCGGCAAGTTCTGTCTTTATCTAGGATGTTAAGAAGGGGCTGGCTTGATTATCATATCTCTTTCTCTCCCGCACCTGGCCCAGTTGTTGAAAGGCGAACTTCAGATATTTATAACCTCACCCTACTCCTGAAAGCCCTAGACATAAGTTTCTTTAGTATAACTGGGACCAAAATGATTTTTTTTTCTTCGAAATGTCCTAATCTTTACAGAGAAATTTATGGTAGCAACCCGAAGCACCATTCTGGGGGGTCAGCACCCCAACTCCATCTTTGAAAACTGCTAGGGGGTCAGAGGAGTGGGTGAAAGTTCCTCTGAGCATCTTCCGTCAAAGAGAGAAACCAGATATTGGGGACGCGCCTTCATTTTAACAGGTGGCAGGATTTTCACCTCGAGCTGGCAGCCTCCAAACCGGTCCCCATTTCTCTAACTTGGAAGGAAGCTGCGAAAGTCGCAGGCAACCCGGTCATCCCTGCGCTCCCAGGCTGTCACCGGCTCCCCCGTCTCGGCGGAGCGATCGTCAGTCTCCGCTTCCCTCGCGCCGCCGGCGGAGGCGTCGGGCCGTGACGACACCGCTGGCAGCGAGCGGCCCATCAGCTGCGGCCGCCTCCCTCCGGCCACCCGCCGCGCCCGCCCCGCTGGTCCCGCCTGCGCGCCCCCCGACGGCGGCCACGACCGGGGCCCGGGCGGGGCGGCGACGCCCGGCGGGGCCGAGCCCCCCGCGCCGCGCCCGGCCGGCTCCTCGGGACGCCGGGCCCCACGTGACAGTCGCCGCCTCCTCCCCGCAGTCGCGCGCACGGGCCGGGCGTCTCGGTCCCGCGCGCGCTCGTGGCCCCGGAGCCCGGGAGCCGAGCGGAGCCGCGAGCGGCGGAGCGCGGGCCGCCGCAGCCCTGTGCCCGCGCCGGGGCATGAGGCTGGCCGCGCGCTGACACCGCCGCACGCCGCTGCCGGGAGCAGGCGCCGCGGCCGCGACCTTGAGCAGGAGGTAGGCGGCGCCCCCCGCTCCCCGCGCCCCGGCCGCCCGGGCTGCCGCCGCCGCCGCCGGCCCGGCGCCCCGCGCCGCTCGGGGCCCGCCTGCCGTTTGCTGCCGCCGCGGGAGCCGGGCAGGCGGCCGGGCCGGCCGGTCCCCGGTGCCTGCCGCCCCCGCCGGGACCCAGGTGAGGTCTGAGGGCCGAGCCCCACCTGTCCCTCGGCCGGGACGCCCGAAGCCTCCCTGCCAAGGTCGGGCAGGCTTCCGCCGTGCCGCCCGGAGCCCGGCGGGCCGGGAGGACCGGGGCCGGTGGCCGGCGGCGCGGGCAGGTGCGGGGGACCCGGGAGGGAGCAGGAAACCCCGGGCTGCAGGCTGCGGGCCTCCGGATGCGCCCGCCCGCGGGGAACCTGGCCAGACCCTGGGAGAAAGTGTGCTGCCACCGGGTGTTGCCTTTCCGCCCTTTCGCGGAAAACACCATCGAGTGGACATGCGAGCACTGGGAGAGAAAAGAACCCTGTAGGATGGAAATGGTAACCGTGGGTTTTTTTTTTTTTTTCGGTGAGCCTCAAACACTTAAAAAGAAATGAGTATTCAGAAAATCAAGTCAGTTCCAACCATAGCTAAATGACGATTTTAACGAGCAGATTCTCATTTCTTCCAGTTCCCTGGGAATACTGGAGGTGTAAATTCAGTTTTTTTTTTTTTTTTTTTTTTAATTCTATTCCCGTGCTGCTTCCTGCAGCCATGCCCAGCGCGTAAGCTGCTGTGGGGCCGGGGTTGTGGATGAGGAAGGTGAATGGAGAGACGCAGCCTTCTGGAGCACTGCCCTTCGGACCTCACGGAAGCCTCTCCAACTCTTGCAGGGCTAGACTGCTAATTCTCTACCTGAGAGCGGAGCACGTGTGCGGTGTGCGGGGACATGGCCCAGGGCAATAACTATGGGCAGGCCAGCAACGGGGTGGCAGATGAGTCACCCAACATGCTGGTGTACAGAAAGGTAAGAATTTCCTCACTTTCTTGGAAAAAGGGAAACTTGTGGCTGCCGTCATTTGTTTTTCCCCGGATCAGAATCTGTGTTTAAATCTGGTGGCCTTGTGGATTCTCCAAATCCCCAATGTCTGCACCTGTGCTGGAGGATGATCTGACGTTCTCAGGTGACGCCTGTGCAGAGACACAGTGAGCGGAACCAGGCCACTCACACTGTCCTCAGCTTTACCTGCTGACTTTACATGGATGCATCTGCGCTCAGCAATAGAAGCTTTTTCTTATACTCTCCCTGAGCATTTAGATCATGATTATTATATAAACAGTCATTTTAGAAACTAAACTACTTTGCAGTTCGGGGGCAAGAGTCAATGTGGCCGTGAATGTCTGCGTGGTTTAAAGATTTGACTCCTAACTAAACGATTCCAGTTTTTATTTTTTCAGTCTTAGCCTAAATTATTTTTTACTTTCTGTTTTTTTATGGTTATGCTTATGGGTATTTATGTTCTAGTGCCATATGCCCATTAGATAAATCTTTCTATTTTTGTGAGTTATTTTTTTCTTTTCTTTAAACCAGTCTAACAGCTTTATGCATTTTATAATAATGCTATCAGCACCAAACTTCCAGACAGTGAACCACCGTAACAAAGATGTATTTGAATATTGTGTGTGCTTCAGAGTGGTTGCTTAGGTAAGTTCATTCTGGCTGTAATCAGCAATCTTACTAAAATTTAGGAAGTAGTCTTCTTTATTTGACTTCTGTACTGGTTGTTTCTATTGCATTATATGCCGGAATTATTTTTCTTTAGCATATTATCTGTAGTGCTTATTGGGCAAGATTTCTTTAACAC
This sequence comes from Catagonus wagneri, assembly GCA_004024745.2. NCBI lineage: Eukaryota > Metazoa > Chordata > Mammalia > Artiodactyla > Tayassuidae > Catagonus > Catagonus wagneri. Next base: position 14,277,948 of record PVHT020000061.1, read on the forward strand.
TAGCAACGGAAAAAAGGAAATCAGACCTTGAAACTGAAAACATTGGTAAAGGTTCGGATGAGCGTGAGGGCACTGAAGAGCCTAGGATGGGTTTGATAGAGGATCAGAACTGGTTACGAATGCAGATGAAAAACTGTCCCCCTGGGCCTGTACTGCAAAACATCCTTTCCCGCGTAGCCCAGGATCAGAGCAGGGAAAAGGGTTTGTTTTTGAGGGAGTCTTGCTATTGCTTTGATGTGAGGATGCTCGGGTGTCCTGGCAATGCCAGCCTGTAGACGGTAGCATTTTGTGCACCTGTGCATGCACTTTTGTGTATCTGGGAAAGCACACAGAGGGACAAAAGTTGGAGATTATTTGCCTGTTTGAGTCTTAAAGCACCCCAACTTGATAAATCAAGAAAATAATACACCGGAGTCTAAATTATTAGCATTATATTCCTACCATGATTGAAATGACTGGCTGTTTGCCCATTCTGTATAGATATGGTTCTGAGAAGAACATTTAGGGGTCAGCTAGGTGTTTTTCAAAAAGTTGTAATGTTTTTTATTGTTCCGTTTGACTCTGAATACTGTAATATGCAGAGCGTGAGAATGGTAAATTCTTTTCGGTGTGCACAGTGTGGAGAGTTGGACTTTGGAGGTGGAATTGCAGGAGCTAATAGCTAGTTTTCTTACAGGTCAAACACTCTATTCTCTGTTTCCTTATACAAATCAGGGGCTGAATTGATTAACAGTTCACGTTGATTAGAAGTAAAAATAGGATGTCAATCTGTGCGTCTCTTTAGTCAGGATGAGAATAAGTGAAAATGAGGCTAGGGGTTTTAGAAATAGTTACTGGATTATTTAGTGTAACTAAGCTTCATCTTGCTGATTTTGAAGCACTCTATAAATTGAACAGCATCGAATTGCTGTTGGTGCTGCTCGTAAGGTAACAGACTATGATGACTTGAGGGAGAGACGCCAATGCTTGCTTCTTGTAGAGTTATTATTTTGTTGGGTAGGCTTGGAACTGCCAGTGCTCCCTGTTTTTGCCCTCCTTTACTAGCTCTTTGTCCAGGGGAATGACATGTGTCATCTATTTGTAGGAACGATTTCCCTGATAAATCACTATTGAAGAAAGAACTTCATTCAATAAATTTTACTTATGCTTAATTACGGATTGCCTGTCCTTTTATTCTCGGGGCATATCTTCTTGTTTTTGTTTGTGATAGAAATGATAATAAATAAATCCGTATCAGCTAATTTATGTAAAGAAACACTGTTCTTGGTTATTGTTTGCTGGTTATCGAGTCAGATGGTCCATGTCTGTAGGCAGGCATGCACTTGATGTCATGTGACCCTTTGAGCTCTGTTTTTCATATCTTAGGTGGGCTTTGACATTTGGTATCTTCTCCGTAGAGGAATTAAATAGCAAAGTAGTTGGAGAGGGGGTGTAGGCAGACTCCCTGTGCTAGGGTACTTCGGCTGCTGACCTGCTTAAAAGAATAAGCGACATGTTGCAAATGCTTCTTGCTCACGAAGTCAGTCAAAGGTTAGGAAAGGACTTTTATCCCGCAGTGCCTGGCGGAGGAGAGAATGGCTAGAGAAGTTGCTGTTTAATTGACTCACGCCAATTTTCCACTTCTGGTGCATGGCTGGAAGACAGTTCTGGAAGTGGGTTCTGAGGCAGAAATGTTGACGTTCTCACTGTTTCCGCTCCTCCTGCCCGGGGTTCCGATGGTTTATATTCCGGCTGAAGATACGTGAGCTGTGAGCGAGGTTTAGGGACGTCCCCGTGAGCGGTGGGACAGCATGTAGTTGCTAAAGGGGCGTGTGCGCCCGAAGCGCTGGGCTGGTGGATTGCTTGTGCTCCTCTGACGCCTCTCGTTAGGACCCACCGCGTGTGGGTTGTAGGAATTCCTCCAAGTGATGGGAAATTCCAGGGCTCTTTTCACCGCGGAGGACTCCTTGGCGATGTTAGGAGGGATGTGCTCGGGGTAGCCTCTGATCCTCCAGGGCAGAGCGCTGCCGTCCGGAAGGCCAGGGGCACCGGTGACACTCTCCCCACCGGGGTTCTCGGACGCCTTAATCCATAGAAGTTGGTAAGAGGCCAGAACAAAAATTCAGGCCAGGCTTTATCGGGACGTGCAGTGCAGGGAGCAGAAGCAGGTAACAGGTGCCCTCGCTCACTCCCCGAGGAAGGGCCTTCAATGGAGAGAGGGTCGGGGCAGGTCCGGGGGTTGGGCCAGAGGGTGGCTTAAGGCCCCCCCTCCCCCGTGTAGCTCAGGGTCCCAGGCCACAGGTGCTGCCTGTGTCCACCTGCCTCCCCCCTCAGGGTTGGGTGTAAGCTTTTGGGTTTCATGTCAGGACTCTTTGAAGCCTTCATTTGCTCCCAGAGGTACGTTAAATAACCCAGGAGTTCCCTTCGTGGCTGAGTGGTTAACGAATCTGACTAGGAACCATGAGGTTGCGGGTTTGATCCCTGGCCTTGCTCAGTGGGTTAAGGATCCGGCATTGCCGTGAGCTGTGGTGTAGGTTGCAGACGCGGCTCGGATCCTGTGTTGCTGTGGCTGTGGCCAAGGCCAGCAGCTACAGCTCCTGTTAGACCCTTAGCCTGGGAACCTCCATATGCCGCAGGTGCGGCCCTAGTAAGGCAAAAAGACAAAAAAACAAATAACCCATAGGGACAAACTATTTTCCTGACCAGTTTTTTCAGTTTGTAATGCTACGTTTTTTCACAAGCAGCTGATTTTAAGTTTGAGTGGCTATATCATTTCATGTATTTGAAAACATCTTGTTTTAAAGCTTATATGGAGTTCCTTTTGTGGCTCAGTAAGTAGGTTAAGAATCCGAGTAGTATCCGTGAGGATGCAGGTTCGATCCCTAGCCTCGCTCAGCGGGTTAAGGATCCGGCGTTGCTCTGAGCCATGGTGTAGGCCATAGACGTGGCTCGGATCCCTCGTTGCTGTGGCTGTGGTGTAGACCGGCTGCTGTAGCTCCGATTCCACCTCCACCTGCTGCAGGTGCGGCCCTAAAAAGCAAACAAGAAAGCTTTTAAAATGTGAGGTTTAACCATTTTTGTTTCTGAGGCTTCCTAGGTTCCCCTTAGATGGGCCTTCACTAGAGTGGAAGCAGTTGGCTTGCTTAGGAAGAGGCTCAGCCAGCTTCAGCTCGCCTTGTGCTCAGACGAGCTTCTCGAAGTGTGTGTACAGGTGACGACTCAAACACTGCCCTCCTCCTTGGTCTCCTCCTTGGTCTGGCGACTGCAGGGGCTGTAAGGATGGCTCAGCCAGAGCGCAGGGTTCCAAGGAGACACAGTCCACATTTGGTGTCTGGCCAGCATGCTGCCACTAGACAGCATACATCACTTTTTGTTCAGAAGCTGACATTTGAAAAACAAAATATCTAGGGCACCTTGGGGCCAGTATTTCAAATTGGCTGCAATACTGGCTTCTTACTAGCAAGGATGCTCAAAATGACCCATAATTTCTGATATTATTGCAGCAACTGTTTGCGCTCCAGCTGTCAGAAAAGAAACGGAAAATATTTTCCTCATTCCCCGTTTTAGTGGAATGAACACACACAATGGAGACAGCAGACCTGTAAAGTCCACTTGCCTCTCGCCTCCCACGGTTCTTCCTTCCATGCCATCCTCTTCGCTCTCTTTTTTTATTTTTAATTTATTTTTAGGGCTGAATCTGTGGCATAGGGAGGTTCTCAGGCTAGGGGTCGAATCAGAGCTGTAGCTGCCGCCTGCACCACAGCCACAGCAAGGCAGGATCCTTAACCTACTGAGCAAGGCCAAGGATAGAATCTGCCTCCTCATGGAACGTCAGGTTCATTACCACTGAGCCACAGGGGGAGCTCTCCTCTGTCTTCATTTTCATTCTCTTTCAAGTTGTTTCTTCCTTTTTACTTTTCTTTTCAAAATAGAGCTAAGGGTGAAGATACACTTTTCCCTAAGATGCTGCTCATTTTAGTTGTGAAGGAGAGAGTGGTGTCTTGGTGATGAGAAGGAGCCCGTCTTATTTGAGTACCTGTTGTGCGCAGACGCTTGGGCAGGTGCATTAAACTTGGTATCTTGTAGGGCTAAAGACAAAGGTCAGCCTCGAGGGATTAGGACTGCTCTGTTCCTGAGGACTAAGATGGGCCCACTGGCCTCTCCAATGTAAGAGCTAATGACCTGGTGGGAGGGTCACCTCTGCTGATTGGCTTGACCCGCACTGAAGCCAGTCTGTCCTGTGGCGCTGGGTCTGTCTGCCCAAGAGGGGAGTGACCTGCTTCTTCTTGGGAAAAGATTGAGCCACAGACTTCATGAGTTTCCTGGTGGTGCATTCGCTGAATTACCTTAAATCAGTGGCGTTGTCCCTTCAGGGTTATCCGCTTGAGGGGTCGGATTCCTCCCTTCTCAGACTCCGTTATGAAAGGTAGCCTCTGGCGTTTTTTGGTGTCTCATGCGATTTATTGACTGCCGTCTTGAAGGTGAAGGGCAGGATGGCTGCGCGGGTGCAGAAGGCCGTAAGTGGCTCTTTATCCTCCCGCGTGCGTGGCTGGCCGTCCGGCGTCCGGAGAGGGTGTGGAACCAGTATGGCAGCCTGGGCAAAGACGAGAACTCGAGGATGGTTTCCAGTAAACGTGTAAGGGCTTTCGCAGAAACGTCCTAAGGCGATTGTGTGAAGGACCGTCTGTATCCTGATTTTCATCAGAACTGCTGTGTCCTTAGACGGTTAGGAGGAAGTCCTGTCTGTGTTTGACCCTGACGTTTGGACCTCCCCCGCTGTTAGACAGCCCTGGCCTTCTCCTTGCTCGGCCGGCTCAAGCTCCGTGGCTGGTCCTGCAGCCTCCGGGTCATAAACTCCTAAATGTCCAGAAGGCGGTACCTTGGAAGTTCTCTGAGGTCCTTGTGAAATGCTTTTAATCCAGCAGGTGCTCGGAAGGTCCGGGTTGTCTGGGTGCCACCCCGGAGGTCGCCAACCTCGCCTCCCCCAGGGGCTCCGGCAGCCAAGCACCGCAACCCGGTGACCCGAAACGGGGAGGTGTGGTGTCAGAGCGTGGTCTGGAGGCCGGTGGCCCCCCGTGGCCAGGTTCCCTCTGAGACGCTGGCTGGAGCCCTCGCTGACTCCGCAGCCGCCCAGGGCTCGCGGCCGCCGCCCTGGGGCACTTTTTGGCTTGGCAGGGGTCCCTCCTGTGCCATCACATGGCCTTGTGTCCTGCCTGTGACACTCTGACCCCCAGGTGTCTTCACCTGTCTGGGTGGAGACTGTTCCAAGTGGTAACTGGAGAAAGGCCCGTGAGAAGCCGAAGCGATGTTTGCAAATGCGTATCCACGAGAGGCGTTTAATTCTCACGTTCCTAAATTAGGGGCTCACATGGGAGGCAGGCATTAGGAGAAATTCCGTTTCTAAAAATTTGCAAAGTGGTCTGTCTTCCGTGTAGATTGTTGGAAACACTTCCTGGACTAAGGAATGTTTTCTCACATCCCCGTGAGTTCACTGTGCTCGGATCAAAGGCAGGCCTGTTGTCCCCTCGGTGCCACGAGGTGCCTGAGTTAGGACAGGACCGTCCTCCGTGGTACCTCTGAGAAGCAGTCCGAGACCTGTTATGCGTAATAATTTAATGACGAATTTTGGAGAATAATTAACTTGAGTTCGGACTAAGAAAGCCTCCTGTGGCTGAGCTTCTCCCTAATTGTTGCTTGTCAGGGCTCTTTGTGGGATTAAGGTAAGGGTTTGCGGCCCGAATTTTATTTCTTTTCTTTCTCCCCTCCAGCCTCCCCACATCCTATTGATCAGAGGAAAGGTGCAGACGTAGAAAAGAGAAGCTGTATAGGGATTGTACGCGGTTCTGTTGAGTGATGGTGAGCAGGTATATTGTAGGTCACATGGGTGATGGAATGTGATCATTGCAGAGCCTGGAGAAATATTTTTTGATTTGGACAGTTTTTAGTGACCTATTAAATGTTAAGCCTCCTTGAAAACAGTATCGAGGAAAACGGGCAGCACGGTACCTGGCCCTTGTGTCACCTTTCTACCGGTGAAAGGAGGCGTGCCAGCGCCAGAGCCACGGAGGCTCTAATTACTAATAATCAATCTAATTATAAAATATCAATCTAATTATAAAATAGTTGTAAATGATGAAGTGGGGATGCGGTTCCTTAGGGAAAGAAAGACCCACTCCTCTGCCGTTTGCCCCAGGCAATACGAAAATTTAACCTGCCCTCTCTTTAATTCCCTTTGTCCTGTGGCTAATTCTATTAATAAAGGTCTCAGGACTTTGGAGCTCTCAGTGGACAATCGTGAACTTGATTCCAGCTCCATTAAAGTTTCCACCTGGGCTAGGCTAGAAAAAGTTTTGGCTGAGGGCCCTGTTTAGGGAGATAGGTTGTTCTGTCTTTCAGAAAAATAAATAGGAAAATGGCAGCTTTGTGACATTAGCTGAGTTCTCAAGAATCATCTGAGAGCCTTCTTATTTTGGGTCCTTCCTGGTGATTAGCCCATAAAAGTTTTCTTAAGGAGTCAGCGTATGAAGCAGAAGCCTGTGCCCTGCGGTTGAGTGATCTTGGTTTTGAATCGTGGCTCTGCCACTCCCGGGCTGTGTCCTTGTGGGTTAGCAGCCTGACTCCTTTCACTTCAGTTTCCTTGTCGATAAAATGCTGAAAACATGTCCTTCACAGAGTTGTTTGATGAAAAAGTGAGGCAGCCTACGTTAGACCCTCCATAAATGCCTCAATAAATACTATCATTATATAGTTATATTATTATATAGTGTTATAACATGAATATAATATATAATACACTATATATTATAATTATTTTTCGATTACTATTTATTTAACGAAACTCCATGTAAGTGCATCGGTTACATATGTCGCTATATCTTTTTATACGAGTAAAACTGAGAACATTTTCGCCACCTCCAGCCGCGTCTTGCTCGTAGTTCAGAAGGCAGATTCTGTACAATGCTTTGGTAATACCATTTTTATGACACAGTGTCTTGTCTGACGTGATTAGTTCTAAATAGCTGGCCTCTTCTATTAATAAGCTCTTTGAATTTTTATCTAATATATCTTTGAGGTCTGCACAGTTCTTTAGACTTTATGTACACTAAATAAAGCCTTTGCTTTCTGGAATTTCAGAGGTAAAAGGGAACTAGGAATTTATCTGCTTTTTATTTTGCAGATTATGAAGTTTAAGGTCAGAGAAGTAACATGACTTGCCTGAGGTCACACAGGTTGAATTCAGGTCTTTATTTCTTTGTCTGTCTGCGTGTGTGTCTCTCTCTTAAACGCATTGCGTCGTGTGTGTAGTTTAGTTCCGGTACGTGCTCAGTGTCGTGGTGACTCTTCAGCATCCACAGGTTACTCCCGGGTATTTAGTCTCCCACCATCAATAGATAACTGGGTTCCCTTTTCCCTTCAACTGCAATTTAGCTTTCGGAGCCCCGGGAATGATAAGATTTGGAACTTGGTATGACCTGCTCTGACAATAGTTCTGTTCTTGATTTGATCCCGACTGAAATTCCAGGCTGATGAAAACCCAGAATTTGATGCTCTGTGGCAGCGCTGTCCAGTAAGAGCCTTCTGTCACGAAGGCAGTCTTTGATATGTGTCCTGTCCAGTATGTAGCCACTAGCCGCAGGGGGCAGCTGAACGCTTGAAATGTCGTTGATGTGAACGGGGACTCGAATTTCAAATTATATTTAATTTTAATTCCTTATAATTTAAATTTAAGTAGTCTCCTGTGTCTAGTGGCTATTGTATCTGATAGCACAGTGATTATGGAATAAAGACCTCGGGAAAAACGGCATCAAACCCAAGAGAAGAGAGAAAGGGAAATGCTGTCCTTAGCTTGACACTTAGCAAAGCGTGCTTGCAACGAAGTAGGACCCGGTGAACATTTTTTTTAAATGATAAAACAAGTGTAAGGTGTTAAAGGAGGACCACGACATGCTAAGGAGACACGAGGAAGTGTTCTGACGCCCAGGGTTTATTTACTGGTTCGTTTCCATCCCGAGGAAGCTGTCGGTGCTCCGCAGAGGCTGCCCCTCCAAAGGCAGGTGGTGGAGGTTGTGCCTCAGTAAGACTGGAGCCTGCGCATGCCACGAGCATCTTGCAGCATCTCGGACGATTTGTTGTTGCTGAAAGTATCGGTTTGTCTCATGGCATCTCAGAGATGCCTCCTTGCCTTTCTAGTTCCTAACGAGACTGAGGGAAATCCGGAAGCTCCGGGTGACAGGGATTAAAGTGGTTAGAAACCTTGTGGAGAATTTAAAATTGGGGCATAAAGGAATTTTTTTTTTTAACTCACTTCTCTTTCGTACGTCTCAGAACCTTGAAAGGCAGGTGGTAAGCCGTCTAGGTGAGGTAGTAATTAATGACGGAGTGACCGAGTCTCCAGGTCAGAAGGACTGGATGTGAATTCCTGCGCTGCCCCGACTGGCTCTGTGAGCTTCGGCAAGTTTAACCTCTGGAGACTGCTTTATTTATTATTTATTTATTTATTTATATTTTTACTTTTTGCTTTTTACCGCTGAGCCTGGGGCATGTGGAGGATCCCTAGGGGTCGAATCGGAGCTACAGCTGCTGGCCTTCGCCACAGCTACAGCAACGCGGGATCTGAGCCGTGTCTGCGACCTATACCACGGCTCATGGCAACACCGGATCCTTAACCCACTGACCGAGGCCAGGAATCAAACCTTAGACCTCATGGATCCTAGTCGGGTTTGTTACCGCTGAGCCACAACAGGCACTTCTCCTGCTGAAGTTTTTAAGATGCATTTCTCTGGAAATCCATGCCATTTGTCACTTGCGCTAAGGTTTATATCTAGTATTTTGGGTTTTGGCTTTTGCTTTACTGTTAATTAGAACTGCTATCATTTATTGCGTGCTTACCTTGTGTCAGGGCCTTTATGTATATCTTACCGTAAAATAACATTGCATTTGGTTATTAGCATCCTGTTTCCCAGTAGAAAAGCTGGAACTGCTCAAGATCGTTCCGGGGTTAGTGGCAGAGCCGTGAGCTCCGTGAGGGTGGAAACGCCTGTCCTTCACTGCTGTGTTCCCAGCACCTAGAAAAATGCCAGTGGTAGGTGTTTCTGAATATTGAGTGCCTGAGCATCATGAGTCAGTGAAGGAACAAATGAATGAATGCTTGATCCACAGATCCCGTTCTGGCCTCTTCACTGTGTTGCTTGTTTGAATTAGTGAATGGACAGCACTCTCAGAACTCAGTGTTGCTCATCACACATGCATTGTGCCCTAGCTGTGACTGAGCCTGTGGTAGGGACAAGAGTTGTGGACTAGAGAGGATCTGAGCCGTCACGGAGCTGATGTTACAGCGGTGAGGGCAGACCCCTTAGCGTAGAGCGATCACTGCCTTGGAAACGAAGAGCTGGGTGCAGCCCGACACTACCCTCTGCTTTCTGTCCTGCTACCTTGTGCAGGTGGAATTACGCAATATTTGTCCTTTTGTGGCTGGCTTATCTCAGTGTCCTCAAGGTTCACCCAAGGTGTCATGGCATTTTAAGGCTGAAAACGACCCCATTGTATGTATATATCACATTTTATCTTTTCATACATCGATGGGCATTTGGGTTACTTCTTTTACCTTTGGGTAATAATGCTGCAATGAGCATTAGTGTATAAATATCTGTTGGAGTCCTTGCCTTTAGTTCCCACAATTGGAATTGCTGATTATATAGTTACTGTATTTTTATTTTCCGTAGTGCCTGCACTATTTTGCGTCTCATCAGTAGTGCACAGAGGTTACACACCTTGGCCACATTCTCACCAGTGCTTGTTATTTTTGATATAAGGCATCCTAAAGGGCAGGTAGTAGTGTCTCCTTGAGGTTTTGATGGGCATTTCCCTGATGGTTAAGCATCTTTCCCTGTGCTTATCGGCCATTTGCATGTCTTCTTTGGAGAATTCACAAACTGTAAAGACAGATTAGATTATACAGTTAGGAATGGTTTGATTTGTGAATGATTTGACCACTTAGATTTCTGTTTAACCAAAAATCTGCTATTTTTGTTTGGGTTTCCGAGCTGGCTTTTTAATAATGGGAAAGTTTTTAACAACTTTCTGTCCTAGGCTTCCAGGTTTACAGTCAGAGCGAACCCTCCATAACTGACTCTTTGGGGTGATGGTGGTGATGGAGCTTAATGAATAAAAATGTAAAAATAACAGCACATTTAAAAATGAAGTAACTTTTATTGGTTTGAATCCGTGAAATAACTGCTTTTGCAGCTATTGGGCAGGCAGTCCACATCTTTTAAAAAATCTTGCGAATGTTTTAAAGATTTGAAGACTGTCCCACACTCTCAGATTAGCGTGGTTGCTGTCTGTCTTTGACTTTTCTTCAGTCTCGCCACCTTTGTTCCTGGTGTGTTTAGGTTTGGACCAAGTTAGTGAATCCAGAGCGCTGCCTGTTTTCTGAAGGTAAGCATAGAGATACAACAGGTTATAACCGGGAAAGTTCTGTTCAGTTAGATTAGTGTAGACAGATAATTTCAAATGAATTTATCCATTCATCTTACGTCTTGTTTTTGTGCAGTCATATATGCTTTTCATAACATTTCCTTTAACTGATTTGAACTGATCAGCTGATTTGAAGATGTCATTTAGGCTGGGACTTCAGTGGCTTCAGCCAAAAGCGGTACCGGTTGGAAATGTGTTCCAGTGTTCCCTATTGCTTTCTTACTCTGTAAGTTTATTAGAAGCTAGTTAATTTGCCTGGACCCTGTTTATTTGTTTGACTCAAAGCTTGTTATCACTTCATAAAACCGTGGTAACCCCTTCTGTCCTTGGTGTTTTTTTTCCTCCTCTGACCATGGCACGTGGCCGCTAGCATAAGGCGCCCATCACCCAGGCTCCCGGGCAGCCAGGCCTGGCCGTGGGATGCGTTCTGGCCCATGAGATGGAAACAGCACAGGGGTCTCGAGTACCTAGGGAGTGCCCTAAAGGAAGGGGACCCACCTTTCTTTCTTCCTTTCCTTACACTGGCCGCCCGGAAGGCAGTCCCGGCGGCCAGGAGGTGGACGGTGAGAGTCGTGATGGCAGAACAACGGAGGGAATGGACCTGGTCCCTGAGGGTTCCCGGGTCAGCGTACAAACCCGACTTGCCTACTACAAGTGCGTGTTTGAGAAGAATTAACATATGTCTTCTATTTTTCTGAGATTTCATTTTTTAGAGCAGTCGTAGGTTTACGGTGAAATTGGGAGGAGAGATTTCCCCTTAGGCCGCTCGTGCTGCTTAACCTCCGCTGTGCGCGCCTCACGCGTGTACGTGTTTACCGGGGACGGACTGCGCTGGTGCATCGTAGCCGCCCCACCTTCGTCGTCTGCCGGAGGGCTCACTGTTTATGCTGTACATTCGTGGTTTGAACGAAGAAATATAGCCATCACTGTAATATCATACAGAATACTTTTGCTGCCTTCCTTTTGTCATCTTTAAGATAAGGGTGATCTGGGTTTTCTATCACTTGTGACCAAACCACATTCTAACCAACTTAACAGCTACATCCAAAGCTTTTATTTTTAAACTGTAAGGTAAGTTATAGGGCTCAAGTTTTATCTGAAATGTACATTTTTTGTATTATTTGAAAAAATCTATTTGCTTTCTAGGAATAAATCTAGTTTCTTTTAAACAATATAATTGAGAAATTGTGATACTATATATATGTATATATATATGTATATATATGTATATATATATGGTTCCATTTAATTTAGTAAATATTTATTAAACAATTGTTTCATGCAGGGTAATTTGCAAGAAGTGTCAGAGGGTAAAGAATCAGTGGTAGCTATAATATCTTCTTTATTGGAGCACTCTAGAATGCCAAGATTGGAATTTCATATATATATATAAAACCTCATAAAATTGATGATGCAAAATTCTTATTTTCCTGTAAGGAGAACAAGCCCTGGAGAGGTTATTATCCATGTAAAAAAATAAAAGAACATAAAAAGCATGTTTTACGGTCCATTACATTGGGTGTAAGAGGAAAAACTTTAAAAATATTTGAATTTAAATTTCTTTACTGTAGAAATTAGTTATTCATATGACAGATCTTATAGCTGAAGATGCTCTTCTTGCAATGTCTTTTCTTGCCTGTAAATTTAGCTGATTTGAAAATGGAACCGTTTTACATAATAAAACACAGGCTACTTTAAGTTGTAGAGATAGGACAGTGCTTCCTAAATTTATTTGAATGCTATATTTAAACCCTGTTCTATGTCTAGAAGCATTTTGTTGAGCATATTTGTAAAAAGTAGTTGAATTACCCTTTTTTGGTAGCATCTTTTTGGGTTGGGAATTGTACATTCTTAACCATGCAGATGAGGTGCTGAGTTGAATTTTAACAAAGAGAGTCACATAAGTGCAATGAAAACAATTTATTTACGCCATTTATTCCATCAATCTGTGGCACCCGAGTATATCAGAAACATTCACACAACAAACAAAACACAGACATTTCTGCTGTAGCCTGAATACATTCCTTTAAAAAAAAGCCACACACTTTGCAAAATCACGCACACACACACACACAAATTGGCATTTTGAAGAAAAGAGAATTGGAAGAGATCACTCAGTGTTTTAACGACCCCAAACATTTTATGTTAGAATTAAGCAATAGCCAACACAATCTTATTAAAAATTCTTGCACAGCTATAAAAATATGCTCATTTCCCTATACGTGAAGGAATAGCACAGCAATGCCAGACTCTGCCTTTAGAAAGTGAAGGCGTAGGCAGACTGATGGAAGCGCACGTGAGGAGGTGCAGAGTCTGCTGACTTGCGAGAACGAGGGCGGAGGGACGCCCCAGCCCCTACAGGTGGAGGAGCAGTGACAGTGAAGTGGTTCTGGCTCCTTAGCCAGCGTTCGTTGGTTTTGTACAAAGATCTGAGAAATGTGCCATAAACCCTTTTGAAGTCTAGCCTTTAGCCAAATTGAGCCAAGGGAGGAGTGGGTCACGAGAGCGCCGCTGCATATTCCCGGCTTGCTGCACCCACCTGTGCGCGCGCGGGGCGCCGCTGCTTTGCGGGGCCGGCACGGATGTGATGTGCGGGGAAAACTGTGCGTGGACCGGCGGCCTCCCGCGTTGGGCTGACGTCATCCCTGACTGCCTGTGGGCCGCATGGTGTGGAATTACACTGAGTGAAACGCATAGCCTCAGAGGATTCTTCAGCTCCTCACTTTGGGCTGGGGAAAGCCTGCCCAGCCAAGGTGAGAAAACAAGGGGTTTGTTTGAAGCAAGAGTGGTTGGTGCAGAGAAATGGGGGCGGGGGGAATGCTGTGAGATTCCACTGTTCGTTTGCTGGGTTTGATTTGATCTGATTTTCGTAACAGCCCTGTGAGGTGGGTACTGTTCTGCGGATGAGGAAATGAAGCCCAGAAAAGATAAGCCTTTGCCCAAGGCCACACGGAGAGAAACTCCTACAGGTTGGCATGTGGGCTCTGGAGCCTGCGTGTTGAAGGCAGTGGGCTACGCTTCTGTGGCTTCGTGAACTTAGGGAACCTTTTAAGCCCCCTGAGCCTCTTTCTGCCCATCCGTAGGGGCACCGAGAACAGCCGCTTCAGAGGAAGTGTGTGAGGACACGTACAAGTGCTTTGCAGACGCTTACACGTTATGCAAGGAACACAGTGCCTGGTTTCCCTGCCACGCAACTTCCAGCTCTTTCCATTGAACATGACTATAAATGTAAGTGGTTTTTGGGATGAAAAGCTCAGTAGTTTATAGAGTCACAAGTTAAACAAGAGCGAGAGGAAGGTCTTGGGACGCTTGGCTCCAAAGCAAAAAGGATCAGCTTGTTAGGAAAACTGAAGGAGGAACCGTCGATTCCAGCCACAGACACTATTGAAAATAAACCTCAAAACCAAACAGGTGGCTCTTCAGTGGTGCTTGTCTGGAGGGCCTGGCAGAAGCAGTAATATTCTTGCCCATGTCTCTGTGCCTCAGCGGTCACCGTACGGGTTGTCCCCACTTCCCTGGACGGTCATGTAACTAAGCACGTGAAACGGCTAGGACTGTGGGGTGGAAGCACGCTCTGTAACTGCTTTACAGGCTGTAGAGAGCTGTGTGGTTTTGAAGGTGAAGTTCAGGAGCGCGTAGTGCTAAGGAAGGCTTGTGGCGCCTCCACGTTCGAGGCTGTGGAACTGTTCTTTCCTACTTCTCTCAGCACAAGTGGCTCCACAACCAATCTGATATGCCTTCCAAGTGTTTTGGTCTCTCCACTCCTTAGATAGTTCTGGAAATGCCAGGACTACCTAGGAAGAGGGGGGTCAGGATCTTGCTTCTGGAACTGATCTAAAACATACTCTTTATTAAAAAGGGTGGATGCTAAAAAGAGTGTAAAATCAACCATAATCCGACAGTTCTAAGGGGACAGCTGTAAAATATGTGTTTAATTCTTACATCGTGTGTGTGGGTGTATGTCAGTTTGCGTAAACATCCACCTAGAAGTGGCGCCCTGGTGCCCGCTGCGGCGGTGTACCCGGCTCTCCAGCTCCACGCTCAGTAGTGGCAAGTGGGCAGATTGACACCTGCCGTGGTGGGGAAACGCTACACCAGGGCCCTGCCATCTTCTTCCTTCTCAAATGTGAAACATTTACCAGCTTGTCACTATGTTTGTATGTGTGTTTGCCCATGTGCACACATGCATACACGTACACGCATATTTTTTTGACTCTTTTGGGCTCTTTAAGAAGAGGCTGTGGTTCTGGTTTCCCTTTGTGTCCCTAGAGAAGCTAGCGTGCCACGTGGCAGACGAAGTGACTGTTTGAGCCTGTTTGACAGATTACAGGCTGAGTTAGATCATAGCTGATATTTAAGCCTGTTTGACAGATTACGGACTAAGTTAGATTGTGGTTGATGTTTGAGCATGTCTGACAGATTACGAGCTGAGTTAGAAGACTGTGGTTGAACTTTTTACAACAGATTCTCTGTGTTTGTCTCTGGTGTTTAATTAAAAGTTAGTCCCACAAACTAGGACAAAGATGGCAGTTTTGCAGTTTGCTGTGTAAGTTGTTCAATGAATAGCAGTGGCATTTGCCCCAATCCCAGGAGTGCTTAAAAAGCCATTTGAGCCCCCCCAGAGCAGAAGACACATTGGACTGATCTGAAGGTCCTGGTCCTGACTTTGCTTATCATTCCCAGCTGGTTGGTTTGGACAGTCGGTCTTGATTCTTCTATTTGTGAAATTGTGTGTGTTTGTGCATGCGGGAGGGGAATAGCTGATGCAAAGATGCTTTCCAAGTGGTGCTGTGGTTTCAAGATGTGATTCAAGGTGCCAGAATAACTTCTCGTGCCTCCCAGTAGCCTAAGAGATGTAATCCATCTCCCGAAGTTACAGCCCACCCCCTAAAAGTGGGCTCAGTCCTTACGTTCTTGCTGTGCTGCTTCATTGCATTTGGCTCGGCCCTACTTACTGGTGTGGAGCTTGGAATAATCAATGTGCAGGAAATTAATTGTCTCGTGGATATTATTTTTGATTGTTTGGAACATTAGACCAACAATACCCAGTGCCCCTGTCTGCTGATTGTTAATGACTCCTGATATAACGTAATTTAATAAAGCTTGTGGAAATAAATGTTTGCTTTCTTTTGTAGTTGCATAGATGAGTCTTTGCATAAATCAGCTGATGATTCTTGAAGTGATTTTATAGCTAGAAGTTCTGATAGAGACTTTGGCCAAGATACGGCCTTTTTCATTGCAGGCTCCTCTTTTATACGAGTGCAGAACGGAGATAATAGTTAAAGGAAACTGAAACGTCCACGGACTGTTTTATGCTGCTTTTAAAGAACTCCAGTAGGGCAGGAGAATTTTGTCGTTGAGTGGGGGTCCCGTTTGGGGGGAATGCTCAGTTTGCTGCTCTTATTACATTGCCTGCAAGACTCAAAAGAACTTTCTAATAGTCATCCAGCTGTTCAGCTGTAGAATGAGTCCCTTCAGGATAGGAATTTTTCTTTTTTTCTTTTTTTTGTCTTTTTAGGGCCACATCCATGGTGTGTGGAGGTTCCCAGGCCAGGGCTCTAATCGGAGCTGCAACTGCCGGCCTACACCACAGCCACAGCAACAGCAGATCCGAGCCGCATCTGCTGTCTACACAGCAGCCCACAGCAACACCAAGGATGGAACCCGTGTCCTCATGGATACTAGTCGGATTCATTATCACTGAACCACAATGGGAACTCCCGGGAAAAAGTTTTAAAATTCCTCAATTAACTATCATCTTCATAATGTCAGTCTAGAAGCTGAAAATTCTCAAATGCTTTTACTTTTCTCATCCATCATCTGCTTGTTCCCAGTGACTTTACCTTTTTTTTTTTTTTTGAAGGGGATAAAGTCCTTTCGATCTGTATTACACTGACTTTCTCCACCAGCAGGTTTCTGAGCAAGTTTGTTTGTGGTTATGGCTTTTGCTTTGTGCCCCGGGAAGGCAAGCCCGCAGAAAGAATTCAGAAATGCGACAGGGAGCTCAAGAAAGTAAAGCAAGAATTTATTTAAGCAGAGAACGCCCTCGAAGGCAGAGCAGGCAGGTAAGTGGAGAGCTGCCCCGAGTTCTTTGGCCAGCTGGCCGGAGGGGCGTAAAGTGTGAGGGCAGAATATTCATTGGGGAGGGAGGGCTTGGCGGTCATATTCTTTGATGTTCATCCCAGCTCCACTTTCCTGAGGGGGAACGGGTTTTGGTCCTTATTTAGCCGTGATTGGAAGTGTCGTGGCCTTGGTGCGTGATGGGAACTTTTTTTTTTGGTCTTTTTGAGTTTTTTTTTTCCTAGGGCCCCACCCGCGGCACATGGAGGTTCCCAGGCTAGGGGTCTAACAGGAGCTGCAGCTGCCGGCCTACGCCACAGTCACAGCAACGCGGAATCCGAGCCATGTCTGCAACCTATACCACAGCTCACGGCAACGCCAGATCCTTAACCCACTGAGCAAGGCCAGGGATCGAACCCGCAACCTCGTGGTTCCTAGTCGGATTCGTTAACCACTGAGTCACGACGGGAACTCCAGCGTGATGGGAACTTCTTATCTTCAAGGCTCATTTTATTGTAATGAGCATAATGAACAAAATCTTAACACGTGGAGCTGGTGTTTTTCACATTTTCCTACTTTTCTTTGTCTGTGTCCAGGACACTTATCACCTTGAAGTGTGAGGTCTCCTATGGGTCTGGGGGTTCCAGCTTTGGTCTGCCCGGAGACTGCTGCCCCCGCTGTTTATAAGACGCGCGGTTTCCTGCCAACTGGCCTGAGCTCCCTTTCCTTGCTTCTGTCTAGCTACCTGCCTGCTTTCACAGCTTTGCTTAAACATCGTAGAACCAAACACTGTTTGTCTAACTATAATATTGCAATTGTTATTGATGTAAAACTTTCCCAGAAACTTGTTAAGATAGAGAAATTCCAAGGACTACTTTTTCTACTAAAAAGATGAAAAAGCTCAGATGAAAAATAAGTAGAAGAGGGGTTCCTGTCATGGCAGCAGAAATGAACCTGACTGGTATCCATAAGGTTGCGGGCTCCATCCCTGGCCTCGCTCAGTGGGTTAAGGATCCGGCGTTGCCGTGAGCTGTGGTGTAGGTCACAGATGCAGCTCAGATCCCACGTTATGTGGTGGTGGTGCAGGCTGGAAACGTCCGCTCGGCTTTGTCCCCTGGCGTGGGAACCTCCATATGCCTAGAGTGCAGCCCTAAAAATATACACACACACAAAAACAAAAGAACATTTTTGTGCTAATAAACCTAAAACTCAAAATGGCCTTTTGATCTTGCTAGTCGTACTACCTATGCAAATTGTTTTGATAGTCTTACAAAAAATAAGAAAATATAATGTATTCCTTTAACTCTTTGTTAAATTATTGAGATCTAAGGAGTCACATCAATCTTAGTAAAAGATTGCCGCAGTCTAACATTGAAGCAGTATTTTGAACTTTACAGAGTGTATTTGGACGTACTATTTCTTTTTAATCATCACACTCGTGAACTGGAGTTTGGCGCCTGCCATCAGCCTCTACGTGGAGTAACTCCTGAGCCACTGCAGCTGCCGACACGCAGCACCCCGAGGGGAGCTCGGGGCGGAGACCAGGAGTAAGGCTTCTGTGCTCTGGGGAAACTGGAGGAACAGGTCTTCAGAGAGTCAGATACTTTTCGAAGATGATTTTATGAGCTTAATTCTTGCATCTCCTCATATCTAGAAAAACGTTAAAATCCTTCACGGTGACGTCTGCTCCTTGTAGCTGGTAGTAACCTTCACGAGATCGGCAACAAACTTGTGTAAAATGCGTGTGCGCGCGCATGGTTGTAAACTGTGTGCCTGGCTGCACGCACCTCCCTGTCACCTTGATCATGTCCTGGTGTCCCCCTTTTCCTCCTTGGGGGGTATTTCAGCCCGCTCTGCAGTTAAGGACAAAGACTGTCACGGTCGTCGGTGAATGCAGTCGCCTCCGAGAGGAGAGCCGTGAGTCCTGCAGGCTGTGAAAACTCGGGACCCTGGCCGGACAGCGGACACGCACATCAAAGGAAGGGCTTCAGGGAGCCCGGGCCTCTCCTGTCCCCGCCTGCCGCCCTTGCTCAGAAACTCCTGTGTATCTTAGCGCCTTCCTCACCTGTGCTGAGTGGTTTCTCGGGGCCGCTTGAGATGCTGTCTGCTGGGCTTAGGTCCTAATTTTGCCCCAAATAAAACTTGACTGCCACTTTCAGGGTGTGCACTTTTTTTAAGTCGACACGCTTAGCCTGTGGGAGTTACCGTCCTTGCTGGGTACACGGCGGGTGAGAAACCTCAGCCTTCACTTGTCAGGATTCTAGACAAGGGGACGTGACCGCAGCTTTTCTAGCGCACAGCGTAGATCTCACTGTCCCTACATCTTGCCTTTGCCGCCTGGGTCCCGTTTGGAAAACACCTGTTATACTGGCCTCAAAGCGAGACTGGAGGCTCCAGCCGAGGCCCTGCCTTGACCGCTGAGTTGCTCTCGGCAGAGTCTCGCGTGGGGAGAGACAGATTTGGTGAGGTCGCGGTCGGTCACTGCAGCAATCACGTCTCCCCGACGGAGAGTTTTTGTCCAAACCAGTGATGCCGCAGCCGGATGCGTGGAGAAGGCCGGGGGTAGGGGGGCAGCGGTCCCCGGTTGACACCTCCGGGAGCACCTGCGTCTGCCTCTCTGTCGATCGGCTTTGGAGCTTCTTTCTAAACTTCAGCTACTGAATTTCCTCGCTGGGAGAGAGTCTTGGGTACAAAATCAAGTCTTGTGTTTGCTTTCCTTCTCCCCCAGGGCTGGGGCGAATTGAGTCACGCGTGGAAGGTGCAGACGCAATTGTGACTGTTAACCGTTTTGGATTAAAACCCTGCGCCTCTTGCAGGAGGCCGTGGGAACAGCGGCTCGTGGGGAACAGGGCTTGTCTGCTGTGTTCCTTTAATGTCAGAACCTGCACTGTGTGGCTCAGATGTCGAAATTGTAATTTTTCTTCTTACTCATGTCAGTTTGTGGGGAAGATTCAGAGGCTTTAGTTTGTTGACATTCCAGTCAAATTCTCCGAGGAAGGTCAGACTGCCAGTAACTTTCTGTTGCTCATTTGCTCGTAGATGTGCAACTAGAACATACACCACGACTGAGTTTTCAGACAGTTTGCAAAATTAACGAGCTTTTCTCTAAAAGGGAAGTGTTTCATTGTTTTTGTTATTTCTTTGGCAAGAGTATGAAGTAAAAAAATTTACTTTTTATGGAGTTGCCATTGTGGCTCCATGGAAACGATTCCGACTAGTAACCATGAGGATGCAGGTCCCATCCCTGAGCTCGCTCGGTGGGTTAAGGATCCGGTGTTGCCTCGGACAGTGGTGTAGGTTGCAGATGCGGTTTGGATCCTGCATTGCTGTGGCTGTGGCGTAGACTGTCAGCTGTTGCTCTGATTCAGCCCCCAGCCTGGTAACTTCCGTATGCCATGAGTGTGGCCCTAAAAAAAGCAAAAAAAAACTTTTAAAAATTGAATGGTACTCTTTGGAATAAATGTTTAAATGAAAGGACTGGGGACTGAGAGTACAGTGAGTGAGGGGAGGTCCAGCATGGAGAGTGCCCTCAGAGCGGTTTTAGAAACCGGGTTGTGCTCTTAGTCCATTACCGTTTAACCTTCCCAGGCCAACGGAATTCCTGCCCTGTCAGCTAAACTCTGCCAACATTTGACTGTTTCTCCTGCGGCGTCCGTCGCTTTCCCGTCTCTGCGTTCCCCGATATCTTTGTGTTGTATGTGAATGACCCCCTAACTTGGGATACCTGGATGTGAAAGCTAGATTTCTCCTTTTGTATCTTGTAAAACCGTGCTGGTTAAACTAGCTGGCTAATAACATTGCCCAGAGTTCTACCACTAGTAGTTGTTTATTTAAATCTCTACTGCTAGAGTCTATGGATTGAGTGAAACTAGTGAGCAAATGCAGAAATAAAGCAGCAGAAGTGATTGCTAGATCCAGGTCTAAAACTTAGTTTCACAGAATAAGTACTAGCAATAACGATGACTCTAATGAGAATACAAAAATGACAGCGTAATACTTAAAATATCTGCTTTCCTTACCGCACGCTTTTCCTTACCGTATGAGAGGCACTCCGCTGAGCTGCACCGCCGGTCCTCAGACTAGTACGGAGTTGGAGGGTGAGCTGCATTTGTCAGACCCAGGATTCAAGCCCAGATTTTTCTTTAAGAGCTTGTTCTCTCAACATTCTATCATCATGCGATATGTTGGGTAGATTCTCGGTCAGTTTGCATTAGATTTTTTTCTCTCATTTTTGATAGAGAGGATCTGAGGTTGACAACAAAATAGAGTGTATATTTTAAATGCTTCTTTAGTTGGTTTTTGACATCTGATGGAGCAAACAGTTTAAAAAAATAGAAGTTTTCCTGAAAAAAATCCACTGAAGAAGGACGTGTTTAATGCAGGAAAATTATGAAAAAGCCATACTAAATAGGCATGAAGCGATGAATGGATGAAAATGTTTGTTGCATCCAAATAAAAACAGGATTTTATTTTGTTTGCAGAGTGGAATCATATGCCTTAGAGTCTAGGGTGTATAAATAGCTCCCTTAAGAAAATTCAACCACAGAGGGGCCTGGCTTAGTCAGTGGAGAGTATAGTGGAACTTCTGCCACCTAGTTTATGGACGTTATAATTCTGTTTTTGCATGAATTTTTTCAGTAGCTTTTCTACTTTATCAGTCTCCCTACACTTTAGATTATATTGAGCCGCAATGAAAGGCAGACTCCAGGTATTTTTCAGAGAAGCTCTGTGCAGCAGGCCCTCTTCAGCTTCTGTTTTGGGGATCGTTTATTTAAACCCAAACACTGGCTTTATGTTTAAGTCTGTGTAATTACACTTTTTTAGGTTCAGTTCAGCTTTTCACCATGTTGGGTGTTTTTGTCAGACACCTGTGTTCTATTTCCTTGTACCCTGAGATGTGCGCCCTGGGCCACTTAAGGCTGATCACATCTGAAGACAGAACCTCACTTTACGTAGAAACTTGTCATCAAGTCTTCATTGACTTATTAACCAGCATTTTCTGTAAAATCTAATTCGAAACCATCCTGTATCTTTTGTACCTGCGTATTATCCAAAAGGAGCTCACGAGAGGCTTGGTCGAAGCTTCCAAGATTTCACTGACTGTCGCTGGAGCTCAAGCTCGGCTACCTGTTATCCGGTACCAAGGACAGCACTGTGTTGTCCGGCAATTAGGGACCCGCGAGAACTGCGCCTTGAGTGCTTACGGGTGGTTTTTCAGCTACTTTGTGGCACAGCGCGAGGGGACATATGGCACGATGACATTACCAAGCGCTGTGTGGGGGATTCGCTCTCCGTTGCACTTTTCCAAGCGCTGTGTGGGGGATTTGCTCTCCGTTGCACTTTCACAACCGCTAAGTCTCTGGTGAGCTGTTCTGTGCAGGACGACGCAGGAAGGAGACGCAGCTTCCCCGTTAGTGTCGAGGTGCCATCTGGGAGCATCCGTGCAGTTGTAACGGGCTCTCAAGCATTTGGACATTTAAGACCCTTTATGTCCCGCGAGTGCTGTGAACACCCTCTGATCGTCGACAGAACGCTTTTCTTGCTGCCGCAACGTGCTTTTCTCTCTGTTTTCTGATAAGATTATCTTTGTGTCTAGTCAAGCTGAAGTTGGAGACGGTTCTTCAATTCCCTTTATATGTAGTGGGTACATTTGTAACTCACGAGTGGACCTTGGGTGTGGCAGGTTTTGGTGCCGAACTGGGTTGCAGTCAAACCCCTGAGAACGTTGGCGGATAAATGACAGCCCTGAAACTGGCTAGTGAGGAGGTGTAGGCTGGTTGCTAGTGGCATTTTTTAGATAGGCTTTTTATCAGATGGGGATCTGTCAAGTACATAAAAACGGTCCTTTTCATCCCTTTATGCTGTCCACAAGGGAAACGAGAGGAAGTGTTGTTCATAAAGATGAGTGGCGTTGGCCTCTATTTCCCATTTATTGTTGATTTTTTGATGTGAATCTGTGTGGTGCAGAAAGAAAAAACAATTCCCATCCCTGGTGGACCACTTGTCTGAGCATCAGCTTTGTCTTCAGGATGTTTCCACAAGAGAAATGACCCCGCTGTAGGTTTATTTTTGGGTCGTTAACAAAAGATAGGATGGCCTTTTCTGAAATGTTTGTATAGAGACCCGCGTTTAATAAACGGAGTGCTGCAAGAAGGCAGCATGAGGTCCTGAAGCCAGCGTCCGAGCCAGTAGCCGAGCTTCAGAGATGAAAGACCGCGCTGGCACGCGTAGCAGTCCGAGATCAGAACGGATAGCCGCGGTGTCAGCTGGGTACGTGGACATTACAGGGGAGAGCGGGAGTAAGGTTTGAAATTCAGACAACTTAAATTAATTCGTTAAAATTAAAATGCTAGCATGAGAGTGTGGCTGTGTGAAGTCACACTAACACAAGAGCTGATCTGAAGCCTGACAGGACAGATACGAATACGGCGTTAGAAGTGGACCTGGGCCTGTAGTTTCTGAGAGTTAAACAGCTGGTAGGGGCCGTTTCAAAAGCCTGCAGTGTCAACAAATGTTGGGGATATCTTTTCGATATGTGTTGGGCGGCATGTTCAAAGCCTTGACTCAGCTAATAGCCAGCAACCCTGTACAAATCACGTATCTCCCAGAAGGTTTCACCTCACACATAAAATTAAAATGCAGGATTGCCATTGTCACCAAATGTTGGCTCGCTGCGAGGCATGGGTTGGATCCTCGGCCTGGAGCAGTGGATTAAGGGTCTGGCGTTGTCTCTGAGGTGGCGCAGGTTCGAACTCTGGCCCGGTGCGGTGAGTAAGCGGCATTGCTGCAGCTATGGCGTAGATTGCATCTGTGAGTCAGATTCGATCTCTGGCCTGGGAACTTCCAGATGCCGCAGGTACAGCCAAATAATAATAATTTAGATACGCTTCAAATACATTTTTTAAAGAACAAGATGAAGTACAAGCAAATACATGCAAAATTGGGTACAGCTGTTGTGGGCAGACCTGTTGATACCGTTGGTTCGAAGCCTCCGGAGCTTCCTGGATGAAATCCGAGGCCCACTCTGCACGTGATGCGGGGGAAGGTGGAAGGAGACGGCGGACGCCCCACATTGGAAGGTGGAAGCTGGAATAAGCAGGACACTGGCACAGGAGACTTGCACTGCGAGGCTGCAGGGCTGAGAGAGCACGCGTCCGCTCACCAGAGTCTTACAGTTTATCCAGTTATGTCTGCTGTTCCTCAATAAAAATGAGCAGGGCTAAGACTGAGAAACTGGAAAACAGGTTTATCTAGAGGCCGTACAGGGTTCAGCCCAGATGGTCTCGCCCCACGCTGCTCTCGGCAATGGGCTTTTTTCAGGGTGGCTCCTGCTGTGGGAACCGTGTGAGGACCGTACTTTGCAAGGACGGGGCTGAGATCCTCCACGGTCACGTCCCCTCCAGGCCCTCGTCCAGTGACACCTAGAGAAACACTCTGGCAGCGACCCGCCGAAGTGAAGCTGGCGGCTGACGGATCCTCGCCTGTGGCAGCAAGGGGCCCGGCCGCTGGCTGTGCGCCCTCCCTCCTGCAGTGCGTCCTGGGAGAAGGCCCGCGCGGGCGGCTCCCGGGCGGCTGATGCGCTCACACAGCTCGGGTCCCAGGAGTTGCACGCGGAGGGACCTCTTCTCTCCCTCAGCCTTTTCCCACGAGCAGTGAAACCAAGATGACGCTCCTGGAGGTGCCTCTGTCTGGATGTGGGTCCGGAGGGAGCAGATCCAAGGTAGCCGGGGCCGGGACGCGTTTGTGACTTTGCCGAGGAGGCTCACGGCTCGGGACGCTGACCGTTGCCGGGGGGAGGTGGCCGAGGGGGTGCATTGTTTTATCGGCAGGTCCTGTTACTCTGTGCTTGAATTTACTCAGCAGGGTGGCCTCTGGAGCAGAGTGTGCCGGTGACGTAGTGAACAGAGACTTAAAAAGGGTGGTTGTTCTGAGCCGTCCTGCTTGCCTGCAGAAGTGGGAAAAATTGCATTTTCCTCTGATCGATTTACAGATATTCTTCTCCCCTCCCCCCGGCATCTCGATACTTGATTTGAATTTAAGAAAAAAGTTTTAATAGCTCCTGGACATAATGTTGTCCTACAGCACTAGAGACACATGCACAGCAAATACCAGGTCTAAAACCTGTGCTCGATTTGTGCTTGGAGTCAGAAAAACGGTCTCTGTGTAAAGCTTGCGGTGACCAGACGGACCACCGTTTTCCTTGCCCGGAGGCCTGTGCTGTGACTTTCCTTCAGCAATGAAGTGAATGTCGAGAAAGACTGATTTGGGAAACAGTTAAGTGTGTGCACCTGAGTCTGACAGTGGATTGTGCATACGTGAAAGCTGCCTTGAAGCTGTTCAGATTCTTGAATTTCCTCTTACTTCCAACTCGTATCCTTTTTTTTTTTTTGTCTTGTGGTTGTTTTGCAGTTTTGTCTCTACAGCTTTGTGTGAGTAATTCATCCTCTGACTTTTTCCCTTTTCATTTTTTCCGGTTTTACTGAGATATGATTGGCATCAAAGATGGTGTAAGTTTGAGGTGCGCATCACGGCTGGATGCTTGTGTGTACCGTAAGATGTCACCACAGTAAGTCCGGTCACACGTGTCACCTCATGTAGTTGCACGTTTCTTTGCTGACGATAACTTCTAAGGTTTTCTTTCTTAACTCTCAAACATGCAAAACGGTGCTGGTAACGCTGATCTCTGCTGTGTGTACATCCCGGACACTTACTGACCTTATAACTAGACGTTTGTGCTGTTTCGCCACCTCCATCCACTCACCTCCGTCCGGCCTCTGGAAACCACAACTAGGATTTCTGTTTCTGCCGAGCACACCCCCAGTATGAGTTTGCCTTTCTCTGACCGCCTTCCCCTGGCACGGTGCCCTCAGGGTCCCCCAGTGTCACGGTACAGAGTCCCCCTAACACCATTGTGGTTTTCCCCATCCACCCATTTGCTGATAGAGACCCCGGCCGCCTCCGGATCCTGGGCACCATAGCAAACAGCACACACTCAGCGGACAGGGTTGTACACACGCTCTGGAGACAGTGGTCCTGCATCCTTCAGACACACGCAGAAGTGGATCCATCTGACCGCATGGAAGGTCCGTCCCTGACTCTCTGAGGAGCCTCTGTTCTCTTTTCCTCTGTGGCTGCGTCCTCTTGCCAGCAGCGCGTGAGGCTCACCCCGCCCCTGCCAGCCCTGGCCACCTCATCTCCAGTGACAGCCGTCCCAGCAGCTGTGAGGTGACACCTCACTGGAGCCCTGCTCTTGACCTTCGTAATAATTCCATTCACCTGCCAGCCACCTGCATACCTGCATAGCTTCTCTGGAAAGTTCCGTTCTGTATGCTTGGCTTCTGTGTAGCTAATGGGGAGGTACAAGGATCCCCTGCTAGTTCAGGCCACAGGGATCACTACTGCGGATTAACTGAAAAGGGCTGCATAGCTCCCTCACATGCACTTTCACTTTGCAGTCTTTATGCACCTGCCGGGGAGGCCTGCTGTTCAGTGGGTAGAGAGTCTGTCACACTGAAGTAGAGAAGATCGTAGGGTATTTGTCTCTCTCTTTCTGACTTACTTCACTTAGTATGAGAGTCTCTGGTTCCATCCATGTTGCGCTGCAAATGGCATTCTTTTGTTCTTTTTCATGGTTGAGTAGTATTCCATTGTGTATATGTACCACATCTTCTTAATCCATTCATCTGTCGATGGACATTTAGGTTATTTCCATGTCTTGGCTATTGTGAGTACTGCTGCAGTGAACATAGGGGCGCATGTATCTTTTCCAACGGAAGTTCTATATGGATATATGCCCAGGAGTGGGGTTGCTGGATCATATATATATATCACTTTGCTGTACAGCAGAAATCGACAGAACATTGTAAATCAACTATAACCAGAAATTAAAAATAGAAATAGAGAAAATCTTTGTGGTGTAAATGATTGTGTTTTCTTAAGTTACTAGAATCTTTAAATCCCCTTAGAATCAGGTTGTTGGTGGGGTATGTGGACACTGAAATATATGATGTAGAGTAGTTTCAAACATGTTTACCAGTATTTTTCTTGTATCAAGATCACCTTGCTTACGAACTTTACAGTCCTGTTTTCCTTCCTCTGCATTTATGGTGTAGCTTTAGGAGTTAAAGGATTCGGTCAAGGATTCGGCCTTGTCACTGCTGTGGCTCAGCTTCCAGCCCTGCCCTGGGAGCACCCGCATGCCGTGGGCACGGCCAAAAAAACAAAAATAAAATGAAACCACAGATTTTAAAGAAAAGGTACATTCATAACTTTTATAGTAGAATATAAAATACTGCAGTAGAAATACAGATTACTCTGACCACAGAAAAGAAAATTATTAATTCTGAATATCAGAATTCAGTAACTTCATAAAGAAGGAGCAGTGAGCTGAGCCTTATGAAATAGGTCAGATTCTGCCCTAGACATTTGAGGTAGAAGAGCTTCCGGCCAGGGACAAGCAGCCAGACCAAATTCGCGGGTATGGGCCAGGGCAGGCAGGTCGGTGGGCAGCTGGAGGGACAGTGCCAGGAGATGGGAGCAGGCTGTGGTGGTTGCCGGGGTCCTTGTCACGGAGTTAAGCTTTATTCCGCAGGCAGTGGTGCCCTGTAGAAGAGCTCTAATTGGGGGTGACTATGAGTTAGGAGGTCTTTGGAAGCAATACAGAGAATGCACCTGTGAGTGGGCAGGGGGTTCAGTGATGAGGCCCTAATAAAACCCCCAGGAGGGTGATGGATGCACAGGTTCTACTGCTTGCAGAGGAAGTGGAACAAGGACTTGGGCTGTAGGAGCGATGGCGTCACTGGGGGTGATAGAAAGGCCACTGTCGCCTCGGTTTGAAGGAAGAGGTGTTCCGGGCTCCTGCTTCCGTGGGTGTTCTTTTCCATTACACTGGGTTTAAAACACCCGCTACACAGTCTAACTATTTTGAGTGAACGAGCTCGTGATAAGAGGCTGGAGACTTAGTTTAGATGCAAAGCTCATGTGTCCTCTGTCGAGTGGAAAAGACTCTCATCGTCGTTATTGCCATCGTCACGACTGTGATCATCTGGTGACACTGAGGGCTGTCTGTAACCACTGCTGCTCATGAGCTCACTGATTGCTCATGATAACCCTCGAGGCAGTTATTGTACCCGTTTTACACATGAGGTAGATGCGGCTTGAGCTGCGGCTTAGAGAGACCAGGCTGAGATAGGGCCCCGTAGCGCTGGGCTTGGAGCTCAGGCAACCTGGGCTCTAAAAAATGAGTTTGTCTGTGCCTCTTTGATGTGGGACTAGATCAAGCATAGGCTAAATTCTTTCATCATGAACTTCTGGAGTTCATCCAGCTTATTTGAGCACATTATGAATTTGTTGTTACTGGAGTTTGGGGTGTATTTGAGAATAGTTGTTGGATGGAATCAGGCGCTCAGGGGATCAGGACCTCAGACAGCTCCCAGGCTGCTCTAAATGTACCTGCCTGTATCTGGTACCTTTATTGACCTTTTTTTCTGCTGATTGGCCTTTGCCCTATGCTTCCCTTTTGTACTCCCTTATATCATTAAATTACATTGGCTCACTCTTCTGATTTCTAATTGCAAACCTTTGAGATTAGAATCTGATTTCCTGTTTTATCTTTTAATA
Organism: Catagonus wagneri; assembly: GCA_004024745.2. Taxonomy (NCBI): domain Eukaryota; kingdom Metazoa; phylum Chordata; class Mammalia; order Artiodactyla; family Tayassuidae; genus Catagonus; species Catagonus wagneri. The sequence continues at coordinate 14,306,082 of PVHT020000061.1, forward strand.
CTTGGGTGTAGTGTGGGCATTGGCTGTCTTTCAGTGAGAGCCCGCTTTTTATTCCTGAAACTGGACCAGGGAGAATGAGACAAGGGTGCTCCCCTAGGCCTGCCCCTTTAGCGACAGTGTGAGTGACACAGGCTCTCACAGGTGCCTCTCTGGTTTAGAGGAAGTAGATGGTGTGTCTTGCAAATGCGTCACTATTAAGTAAAGTAAATTGTCACAATGTCTGTTGGTAAACACTGTGTATTTATTAGCTAGGCCTGGGCACCTACTGTAGCCACAGAAACATATCAAAAAATATTATGTTATCACAGAATCAGATGTTTCACTTTTTATTTCTTTTTGATTTCCAAATAAAAATATCAGAGCAGTTTTTAATATAGGAGGATAAATACTTAAATGCTTAAATCAAATAATTGAACTCCCTTGGTTTTAGTTTTCTGCTTTGATAAAATTTACATGTATGTTTCTTACTGTCAGAAGAATTTAGAAATCATTTTATTTCCCAGCCGTACCAAATTGATTTCTGCCCTTCAGAGTATTTTAAGACTGCAGCATAAAAATTCAAGATCTGGGCAATAATTGTGTGATGCTGTTTTCTTTTGTCCCTCGTGGGAATTCATGAATTACAATATCTTTATCTTACCTTTTGTAGAATATTTTACTAGGAAAGGGTAAGGCTATTGACACTATGACTGTGTACAACTGCTGCTTGTTACTCTGCTATCTAATAGGGTTTCCAAAACCAGCACCTCGGAAATACCAGTATTTATTGTTTAATAAAGGTCTTCAAGTATTCTGAGGTTGGAACTTAAAGAACACCTGAGGGCTTGCCTGGCATCAAGGCCCAGTTCACCGATAAAAGGCAAGTCATGCAGTTGATAACTAAATTCAGGGTGGCGGATAATAGTAAACTCTATCTCTCTCTTTTTTTTTTGGTCTTTTTAGGGCTGCATCCGTGGCATATGGACGTTCCCAGGCTAGGGGTCTAATCGGAGCTGAAGCTGCCGGCCTACACCACAGCCACAGCAACACGGGATCCAAGCCAGGTCTGCGACCTACACCACAGCTCACAGCAATGCTGGATCCTTAACCCAGTGAGCGAGGCTAGGGATCGAACCATCCTCATGGTTCCTAGTCGGGTTCGTTAACCACTGAGCCCTGAAGGGAGCTCCGAAGCAGGTTCATTTCTTTGGAAGATGACAGGGTAACAGTGCTCAAAGGTGGTAAGGCAAAAAGCAGCTGTTATTTTGCAACAATTTGATCCGGAAGAATTTCTACCCAGCTGTGGTACAAAATAAGAGTTTTTTGTTATTGCCTCTTCCCCACCCTGCCCAAGTCTGGACCTAGGAATAGCGTTTGGAGAAGTATACATTGACCCCAGGTTTTAAATGTTTCTAAAAGCTTGCCGAAATTCCCCTTTGAGGTCTAGACTTCCTGCAGTGAGTGGCAGTCAGCGTGCCCTCTAGGCTTCCCTGTGCTGGTGCTAAATCGCAGTGGGTTCTGCCCTTTCCTCCATCCCTTCAGGTTCCATAGCCTTGTTTACACTGATTATATTATTCAGGTTAACTGTCCAGTCCAGTCTCTATTTTGCCTGGTATTGTAGACACAGCTGCATTTTAATTTTATTGGTTACTGGAGCAAGGTAGGCTTGTCCGCATGCCAGCACCACCCCTTTTGCTGCTGCCAGGGGTGGCCTCAGGACAGGACCTGCACCGTCTGTCTCCACTAGTCTGTTTCTTGAGAGCAAAGGCAGTGTCTCTCCTCTCTGAGTTCCAGTGCCGTCAATGAGTTTATCGAAGACTTACAGTTAATTAAATTAATGGAGTGAGTTTCCATAAACACTTGTAACCTTTTTTAGGCATCCAGACACCTCCTTGGGTTAACTGCTGTGGTCAAAGGGCTGGTCAGCCATTGGTTTAACGTACAGAAATGTCAGAGCTGCTTGTCTGTTCATTCATCTCTTTGTCACAGGTACTAAGTCGTTTGGGAATAAAACACTTCACGCAGTTATTCAACGGGCTCCGTGCTTATCGCTGATGCACGCGTGGAAGGCTCTGTTCCAAGGACGAATATTTGTATTGCGCTCAGACCCGAAAAGTCTCCTGGAGCAGGTGAAGCTGAGTTTGGAAGGCAGACTAGGGTTAGTTAGGAACATTGGGAAGGGTACCTGAGGTGTCGGGAACAGCGTCTGCGAGGGCATGGTGTTGGAGTTGGCGTGATGCGTCTGTGACTGCGGGGACCTCAGCTTGGCTGGAGAAGCCTGGGGGTGGGCTGATTCTTCTGGACATTTAGACATTTTTAAACAGAAATAAAATCATAGACTGTTCTCTTTTTTTCTTTTTTTCTTTTTTGTCTTTTGTCATTTTAGGGCCACACCCACGGCATGTGGAGGTTCCCAGGCTAGGGGTCTAATCGGAGCTGCAGCTGCCGGCCTACACCACAGCCACAGTAATGCGGGATCCGAGTCGCATCTGCAACCTACACCACAGCTCACGGCAACGCCGGATCCTTAACCCACTGAGCAAGGCCAGGGATCGAACCCACCACCTCATGCTTCCTAGTGGGGTTCGTTTCCGCTGCGCCACGACGGGAACTCCTAGACTGTTTTCTTAAAGATGTTTAGTAAGTGAAAGATGGTAACATTCACTCTCGTTTTTCATTTATCCTTATTGAAAATAAAACTTCCTTCAATTCGGTAGTAATACGTGATTACTATGGAAACTTGGAATACATCTAAAAAATAAAATAAAATGAAACATCTCTTTTAATCTCTCCATTGAGACACTACTGCCATTAACATTTTGTTGTATTTCATTGCTGATATTTAAAATACCAGCAGTTAACGCGTACCATTAACAGTCATAGTTTGATGTGTTCTTGTAAATTTCTCCTTTCCTATCAGTACTTCCTATCTGTTTCCACTGACGCGGAGAGTGGGAAAGAGTGAAGTCCAGCAATAAATCATTAAGTGGCTTTTATTTTACAGAGGGAGAGGAAGAGTCACATTTATGCACAAAGCACTGGTTTTTTGCTGTTTAAGTTTTAGTGAAGTATAGTTAATTGTCAAGGTCGTTAACGGTTTCTGCTGCACAACGTAGTGACCCGCTCATTCACGCACACATAACGTTCTCTCTCAGATTCTTTCCCGCAGAGAGGGTCAGAGAACACCGCATGGAGTCCCTGTGCTCCACAGCAGGTCCTGTCACTCCATGCACCTCACTGTGCCTGGGCCGGTCCCGGACCCCCAGTCCCCCCCACCTGTCCCCTTTGGTAACTGTGTAACTGCAAGTTTTTCCAAGTCTGTGAGTCTGTTTCTATTCTGCAAATAGGTTCATTTGTATCCTTTTTTTTTTTTTTAAGATTCCACATATAGATCATATCCTGTGATGTCGGTCTTTCACTGTCAAACTCTCTTAGTATGATAATTTCTAGGACCTTGTATATGACTGCAAGTGGCATTATTTTATTCTTTTTATGGCTGAGTAATATTCCATTGTATGTATGTGCCCTGTCTTCTTTATCTGTTCCTCTGTTGATGGACATTTATATTGATTCCATGTCTTGGCTGTTGTAAGTGATGGCTGCAGTGAACATTGGGGTACGTGTATCTTTTCAAATTACGGTTTCTCTGGATGGGTTTTTCATGTAAAATATTATTGGTCAATCAAGTTAACATGGCCAGAAGACTTGAGACTACAGTCTCTAGAAGATAAGTACCTTTAGGGTGCTCTCCACGTCTACATGGATCTCCTGCTGCAGTTTTGGTTGTTCCCTTGATCATTTTAACAATCTGGTGAATCACTTGAAAAATCACAAGTAACCCAGATATCTGACTTGAGGAGTCTTTTATGGATCAATGCCCTACATGTGATCATCTCTTTATACTTTATTTTTTTTTTAACGTTGAACGTTGTGCATTTTTAAAGGGTTAAACCTAGGCAGCCATTTCTAAATGAAGCAGAGACTTGAGCAACCAATTACTTAATTGCTTTATGATGACGAAGAAATTGTATAAATGTTGACTATTTCTGCTTGTAAAACAGCAGTCCCACGTTGAAAGTCCTCACCGTAGTAAGTACTTACATGCTGGCAAGTGCACACATGTACCTAAGAGGACCTTAAAATGCTGCCACGTCTGAGAACTGATGAAAAGGGGGAGCTCGCTGAGGTCTCTGTCTTATTTTATACTGAATATGAAATACTGTAGATGTGCATGATTTTACTGTTATTTTGTTATTAGAACTGAAATACTTCCATTAGTGTTTGATGTTTGGATTCCTGAATTAACCTAAGAATTTTACCTTGTTGTCTGTATATATACCTGCCTATTTCTATTCGAGTGCTTACTCTTTGGTTACAAACTCCTGGGTGGCATGGGATATGAAGACAGAGGTATTAAACAGGGAACAAACACCACGCTCGAACCCTCCCTTGAAAAGGTAAAGTGGACTAGGAGCCTCAGGATGGAGGTGGCTCTCCTGTGGACGCACCAGAAAGGGTTTAGTGAACAGAAGGAGGCTGACACCTTGCAAGGGAAACTTAGTAACTGCGGTGGCTCATGGATCAGTGTTTACTGCCCAGTGTTGTCTTCTGCTTTGGCAAAGGAGATGATGATATTATTGTCCTTGTAAGTTATATTTGGAACCTAAAAATATATCCAAGAACAGCAGCTGAGGAGTGGCCAAGACGCAGAAGTCTGAAACCTTGAGAAGCCAAAGAGATACATCATCTATAATTGAGATGTTTGTCCATGATTTCTTTTCTTTTCTTTCCTTTTTTTTTTCCTTTTTAGTGCCACACCTGTGGTATATGGAAGTTCCCAGGCTAGGGACTGAATCAGAGCTGCAGCTGCCGGCCTATACCACAGCCACAGCAACTCCAGATCTGAGCTGCGATTGCAGCCTACACAACAGCTCACGGGAACGCTGGATCCTTAACCCACCGAGTGAGGCCACAGATGGAACCTGCGTTCTCATGGATCCTGGTTGGGTTTCTTACTGCTGAGCCACAGCAGGAGCTCTCCGTGATGTTTTCTAAAAGCTGCACACTTTGGTATGTGGGGCCCACACTGGTCTCTTCTCTCAGATCTGTGCTCAGAATTCCAGGTGTCTGGACACGTGGCCCTGAGTGCAGTGGGTTCCTGGGTGGGGCCTTAAGAAGCCTGGCCTGAGGTGCAGGGCTTGATCCAGTTGAAGAGGTGATGGCAGCTTCCCTCAGGCACGTTGAGAGACCCAAGAAAAGATAATTGCAGGAAGCAAGACGCAGGGCTTTTCCCCACGTGTGGCTCCAGATCATCCTAGCAACTTGCTTACTGGAAACCAGGCTACAGTTCTAGAGCTGACCTGTGTTGCGTCACAAGGATCGATTGTTAAATTCTCAGGAAGTCTCTCTGTTGGTTTTTGAACACAACCGTCATTAAGTATTAAATAATATAAACTTACAGTTCAATAGATCGTATTATAAGGAGGTAATAAATACTCAAAACTTGTCACTTACTAATTATTTTTTCCAAATTTTATTGGTTTCTGTGTTTTTAAGAGCATTTGCATCTTCTAAATAAACCGCTTATTTCTTCCCAACTCTCAGTTCCATATCGCACATTGAAAGCTTGAACTCGGCCACGCTAGGATAGTTATACCACGGACATCAGGAAACGGTACAAATGAACGCTTGCTTGATTGTTTCATTGACTTCTAGACCTCAGAGAGTTATGGGGAAAACATTAACAAAGCAGATAGAAACTTAAAATATATTGTGTGTCCAGCTGTTACCCTGTGAACAGCAAAAAAAAACAAAATGGAGGAAGAGGAGATGTTCTCCTAAGATTTGAAAACTGTAATCTGAATCAACAGAAGAAAATTGCTCATATCATTGATAAAGTTTTGACAGTCAGCTTTGTTGTTTTACTTGTTTCAATAAACAAAAATATCAGTCAGCATTCATGCCGCATACAAAATTATAACAATAACTTTATTTGGAAAGGAGTTGTGGTTTGGGATGCAACGCCGATCAGCAAATCACGGTCAAACTGCAACCGTGGTTGGCTGTGGATTCAAGAGTTGGGCAGAAACCAATGGAAGCACCTGTGACAATAGGACTTGCTGTAAAAAGTACATGTATTTTATTCTTGGTGAATTGTGTGTGTTACTCACTCTGTCAGTATACTTTATAGTAAACTTATGTTGATAACTCGCAGACACTTTGGGGCCACCTGCTGTCGCTCGTTCGTTCCCACAGGCCTTCCAAACTGGAGGTGACAGCAGGACCGCCTGCCCTCAGCCTTAAATGTTTGGGCCTGTTTATGGGGCCATAGTTATAATGCTGTGGAAAAGCCCTTTATCCTCCTTGCTCTCTCTCTTTTTTCTTTTTTCTTTTTAGGGCCTTACCCACAGCATATGGAGGTTCCCAGGCTAGGGGTGGACTCGGAGCTGTAGCTGCTGGCCTACACCGCAGCCACAGCAATGCCAGATGCAAGCTGAGTCTGCGACCTACACCACAGCTCACGGCAACGCCGGATCCCTAACCCACTGAGCGAGGCCAGGGATTGAACCCGCATCCTCATGGATACTAGTTGGATTTGTTTCTGCTGCGCCACCATGGGAACTCCCCTCCTCCTTGCTCTTGAGGGTTAGGTATTTATTTTGTAGACTCAAGGCTTCCTGTCTAAGATGTTAACATTCCTGAGACAAGTGGTGCATTATTCTGTATTAGTCCTTTGCATTCTAGTATTCTTGAATTGGTTATCTTGCCTCATTGATTAGAGAGCCACGGGGTATTGGGAAAGTGAAACAGTTCAGAATGGAGAGTCAGAAATCAAAGATAAGTTTGAGCCACTTCATTGTTTTGTTCAAGGGCAGTAAGAAATTCGGAATTTGACTTACCTGTGACTGCAGGTCACAGGACAGTTTAACATCCCTTGTTGGGTAGTGGTCCTGAATAGTCGGTTTGCTTCTTTCATCAGGGTCTTTTCTGGTTCTGTGTTACTTTCTATAGCTCAGGGGCAGGCACCTTAATAAGGTAGGAATTGCTGGTGTTGTTCAAGACCTATCTTAGCTGAAATTGTGAAAAAGAAATCATGTTAGAGAATGCATTGAAGTCTTTGGTACAACAAGAAAGCGGCTCGTTTTTTATTGATATTTTTTTCAGACCATTGAATTCCTGACATTTATTTTCTCCTGATCTGAAATTTTAAGGCAATAAGGCGTAGCTATTTCCAGACATCAAACTGTTAACAGGACAGCTATGCTGGAGGGAGTGCAGGACTCAAGGGGGGAGCCCTTTAGGTTAATTATTTTTTAAAAAGAGTAGAAAGTCACAGCATTAACATTCCCCTGGTAGATGGAATGCAGCGGTTGATTTGTGTGAGACTGACCGCCAGTCGACTTAAAATAATTCTGTGTGAGGCTTCTCTTTTTATCCTTAGGTTGAACTCTGGCTGCTGTTACGGACATCTGAATATCTGGTACTCCTTCACTTCCCGCCCCAAACTTGTTTCTGTCATTTGCGTCTCAAAAAATGGTACTATCCTTCATTCCGTTGTTTGAGTAAAACTTGTGGAAGCTGTTCTTGATTCTGCCGTTTTCTCCTGCCGTGTCCTCTGTATCAGCAAATTCCCTCGCCTCTCCCTTCAAAATGCATCATAACTGCATCCACGTCAGATCATTTCCACAGCTACGCCGCTGTCATCTCTAGCAGAGGCTGCTGCTGTGTGTCCTCCACGATCTGTGCAGCATTTCAGTCCCTTGGTGTCCCAGGACCCTCCGAACCTCAGTGCACCGGAGGCTGAGGGTCTTTGCTCTGGCCGACCGCTTCTCCGGCCAGGCCGCCGTGGTCTCTGGGTGGGTTGCGGGTGTGCCAGCCCAGCTGCCCCGCAAGCATTGTGCACCTGCTGCTCTTCCGTCTGAAATTCTCCTCTTCCAGACACTCACGTGACTCGTGATTCCTCTTAGCTCACACAGTAGCTTTCCTGAACCCTCAAAGACAGCCAGCGCCCCACTGCCTGCGTCACCCCTTTGTTTTCATCAGGCTTCATTCCTCTTAGCATAATCATTACGGGATATTATGTTACATACGATTTTTGGTGTTTCTTGTCTGCTTTTCAGTGAGGACTTTCTTGACCATGAAATTTGGTGATGCTCCCGCAGTCTGTTTCCCTTCACCCTCTGCTCTGCTCTTAATTCGTAGCTTTGTCACCTCTAACGTTGCGTGTCATGTTTGTGTTATGCTGTGGCTCCTAGTCTGCTCCCCTCACTAGAATGCAAGTGCCGGAAGAGTAGGTACTTTGGTTTGTTTTGTTCACTGACGCATCCCCAGCGCCTGGAACAATGGCTGATGCAGAGCAGGTGTTTAATAAACCGCTCTCGAATGAAGAAAGATCAGGAATGAAAAGTTGTTGAGTGACTGCAAAAAGGAAGCGAAAGCTCCCTAGGTTAGTAATCTCGTCATCTCACTTCTCTAATCAGATGTCCTTTGTGAGGCTCAGAGTTAATACTGCGCCAAGAAAGCCCCACTATCTGGTAAAGTTAAGCCTTCGATTTTTCAGGGTGTCAAATGCGCATCTGTTTGTTGATGGAAAAGCAGAGGCTCAGAGCGATGTCTGGCTGCTGCTGGCGCGGGCTCTTCTTAGGTATCGGGGCCACAGGAAGCAGCTGCAGTTACTCTGAAGCTTTGTTTTCCGTTTTGAGAACACGTTCCATGATGGTTAGTTCTGCTCTAACACTCATTTGAAATCACACATTTGATCTTACATGAACTATAGTCAAACCCAAGCCTGTCTCCACGTGCGGTTTTCTGCCTCAACAGCTACAAAGTCCAAGATGAGAAGAGCCCGGCTCACCCCTCGCGTCACCGCCTTGCAGGTACTCCCTCTGTGGGAAGAGACTTTCTGAGACTTAAATGAACACCATCAACTGGGCAGTGAATTGGAAAAGCAAAACAGGAATACTAAATTAAGGGTTTAAAAATTTCAGGGAACAGCTGATAGAATAGGAAAGGGAGCAGTTCTGACTTGGGTGAGGGAAGCATTTAAAGGCTAAAGGAGGCTGATTCGTCCATCAGTCGCTCCTATCAGCTCCTCTTCATGGATAGTCACTGGCCTCCTGGGAATGTTAGGATGCTGGGATTTTGCCCTGGACTTTGGTAAACCTTCTTGTCTGTAGTGGATGGTATATTGGTAAAAAGAACACATTCCTGTCTTTCTGTCTTTTCATCACACACACTCTCTCTCTCGCCTTCATCCAATCATAATTTATAGTTTGCTTTTTTTGTTTTTCTTTTTTGGCTTTTTAGGACTGCACCCACGGCACATGAAGCTTCCCAGGCTAGGGGTCGAATCGGAGCTACAGCTGCCGGCCTACACCACACCCAGAGCAACGCGGGATCCGAGCCACATCTGTGACCTACACCACAGCTCACAGCAACGCCGGATCGTTAACCCACTGAATGAGGCCAGGGATCGAACCCGCAACCTCATGGTTCCTAGTCGGATTCATTAACCACTCCACCATGACAGAAACTCCTATACTGTTTCCTAAGATAAGTACATTTAATGGAAAATGGTTGACTTGACTAATTTAGAAGATGGGTTTGCTACTAGGAGTCGATTTCTCAATCCTTGACTTTTTACATAAAGAGAAGAATGGCCACAAGTCAGTCTTTTGAGAAATATGTGCTTTCAGACATCAGGAAGAAGTAAACATGCTGTGCATCTTGGAAATATACCTTATTAGCTTGTAATGGGCTTAACTCACAAGACGGCATTCAGGGCACTTTGGGGCTGGCTCATCTCCTGCCTTGCTCTGGAAAGCTAGCCTGTTTGTGTGAGTAGAGCAGAGACTGTAGTATTTTTAAAGCCCCACTCACTAGAGTTCTTAAGGGTACTTTGCTAGTGTGACAAGTGGATTATTCTAACTGAATCAGAATAGGAGCCCTATATGGTGAGCTGTTAAACTCAGGTGATCACGGAGATTTATGAATCAGAATCTGTGCTGTTTCACTTCTCAAGTTATGCACAGTGTTGTAATTTGAGTTTAACTCTAACATTTGCATTTTGCCTTGCGTCTATGCCAGAGAATCAAATGTCACAATCTGTATTCTTTTCCTACGTTTTCAGTAAATCAGGAATCTTTTGTCGGAAAAGACAGGCTAAAGTATAAGACTGTAAACAGTGTTCCTGTGGTTGATGTCAGATGCCTATAATCTTAGTGCCGGATGCCATGGCTTTTGAATAATTTCTCTTGATAGTGAACTTCCTTTACAGCAGCCTGCTCTTCGACCAAGGTGATTGGATGATTTCTGTTCCTTATGGACTTCTTGGGTTGTTTATTCTTGTCATTTTCTTCTCTCTTTCTCTCTCTCTTTTTTTTTTTTTTTTTTGCTTTTTAAGGCCACACCTGCAGCACATGGAGGTTCCCAGGCTAGGGGTCAACTTGGAGCTGAAGCTGTTGGCCTACACCACAGCCACAGCAACATGGGCTCCAAGCCATATCTGTGACCTGCTCCTCAGCTCACGGCAACACCAGATCCTTAACCCACTGAGTGAGGCCAGGGATTGAACCCGCATCCTCATGGGTACTAGTCTGGTTCGTTACTGTTGAGCCATGATGGAAATTGCCCTTTGTCATTTTCTATTGAGTGCATGCATGCTTTGGCTATTATAGGAGGAATTATTGAAAGATAAGCAAGTGAAAGAAATTGAACTGTTTTTGAGCTCCTCGTTTGTCCATATATTCACTCATTAAGGCCACTCTGACGTAAGTAATAGCTATATTCACTTCAGGGAGGATGATGGCGTGTTGAAAGGACAGGGGACAAAGGGACCGGACCGCTCTAAGAACCAATCCAAGCAATTTAAGTCATTGTAAATGTTTTTTAGTTTAAAAATCTGTGTTAGCCAGCTTTCCTTCAATAAATCCTCCTGTCTTTTGCCGACTGTTCTCTGTGTGCGTTAAGCTTGGAGGGTCCCCACACAGTGGATCGTTGTAAGTATCTGTGGTGTGAACCAGTGTACAGGTCTAGAGAACATCCTGTAAAAAGCAGCCTAGAATCATGGTCAGATCCACCAAATCACAGATACTTATATCCAGGCTGCGATAGAAACTTTAAAAATATTCAGCAGCTGTCTAGCCCAAACCCTGAAAAGTAATTACACAGCTGAGTACAGTCCTTTCTGGGTCTCTCAGGAAATAGGCCAGCAGATAAATAAAACAGTTTGCTCTGTCACCCTATCAGGCTTGTTGCTGTCGTCTTACAGGGCAAAAGTCTAAAGTGTGACACTGTTTTCAGATGCTTGATCCACCTCAATATACAAATACAAAGTTGGTTTGTTTTTGGCTAAAGAGAACTGGGGTATTGGCATACAGCTGAGTTTTAAGCTGATGCTTTGATGGTCCTGTTTTAAATACCAAAATGGGTTCACACCTCCTTCCGTGGTCAGTGGACTGTAAGGGGTTTAATTGGGAGGCTAGGCGGCCATTGTTCTCCATTCTGGTCAGTGCGCCCTGGGCTGCAGGCTGAAGAAAGCACTGGGTAAATAACTCCATGCCTCATTCTCCCATCTCCCTGGCAGTTGCAGTGGCACTCTTTCTACATGGCCTCCGTGCATAAAGCAGTCCTTGAAAAAGAATAAAAATCGTAGTGTCTGAAGTTATCCCTGATTTCCCAGAGGTGAGGATAAGTGTGTCCATCTATGCATTTTAACAGAAAAGCATTCGGGTAAAATCAGTTATTGGAAAGAGGCGGAAAGCTGAATATCAGCTGAAATTCTCACCGAGCACATTTCCTTATTGCTGCCCATATTCGTGCCCTGAGTTCAAGGGCAGACCAGGCTCTCACTAAGGACACCCACTGAGTACTCTGGGGCTTTGAATCAGCCGCTTCTCTGGTAAGACGTCCCATTCATTCAGTTATCCATTCAGGAGTATTAACTGAGCATCTGTGAGTGTCAGACCCTGGAGATGCTGGGAGACACGACAGAAACACAAAACTAATAAGGCTCTTGCTTTTAGGGAATTTCTGTCCCAGTGTACGTTCACTCGTGTTTCGGAATGCCTCACAAATAGGTCCTAGCGATGTAATGAGTGTTAATGACCAGCCTCATCTTACCTTCTCCGTACCTGAATTTAAATTTCCTGGAGGACACCTTTAGGTTTGAAATCTCTGTTTAGCAGTTTGTTGAGCTCTTTTGGTGAGTTAATCTCAACGGGAAGTGCCAGGTTAATGGATGGACTCAAAACAGTCTGTTGTTCATTTTTCTGTGATACTTTACATGATATTTATCTCCTTTGGCAGTTTCCACTAGAATCTAATTCAGCCTTATTAACAGGTCGGTGGGTTTAGTAAGTTTTCCTTTAATCACTTTTGAATTCATTAGGTTGGAGGAGAGAGTGTGCACTTTCAGGGCCCCTCCAGTTGTGTTCGGATGTTTTCAAAAGGTTCCTGTAACTGATTTGTTTAGTGGATTGCATATAGCCATCAGCCTGGAACAAGAGCATTTGTCTGTGGTCACATTTACAAGAGACTTGAAAAAATAGTATCTAGACCACAAGAAACACAGTAGACTCTTTCACTAAAAATCTGTTTAAGCAAAACACTCAGTAGGTGAATGAATACTGATGTGTCTGCCAAGGGCCTGATTTCCTATTTATGGCCATTCTCCCTTCCAGAGCGTCTCATTACCTCGTTGGCTTGTTGTTGGTATGCTGGGAAAGGAAACACGGATAACCAGTCATATATGACGCTGTTGACACGTAAGACACTAGATAACCAGTCATATGTGACACTGTTGACACATATGACACACATTGACACTGATAACCGGTCATATATGACACTGCCGACACATATGACACTGATAACCAGTCATGTATGATGCTGTTGACACATATGACACACGTGACACTGATAACCAGTCATGTATGACGCTGCCGACACATATGACATATAGGACACAGGATAACCAGTCATATGACGCTCTTGCCAGTTCACCTCTTCCGTAGGTTTCTAGGTGTGTGTGTGTGTGTGTTTGTCTGTATCTGTATATATGTGTGTGTAAGAGAGAGAATGAGTGAAAGAGAATTAACATGACGTCTTTTGTCTTATACAGGGTACTAACATGTCCTCTCTTTATTCTGATCCGAATTCCATATTCCAAGACCATTCCCGGCCCCCTTCTGCTGGTTGGTCACACTGACCTTGCCGGGAGTTACTTCTTCATACCTTTTGCTTCTGTAAAAACAGAGTGAGGAGAATGAAGTTTGTCGGAAGACCTCTAATGTCCATCCAGTTTAGGATTATTTTGTTCTTTTTATAAACGTCTCCAGGGAAAATTCCACCCCGGTTCCTTGCTCACATTCTCTAATATCCTGACACACTCATTAGCAAGGTGGATGTGTCTGAGCCCGTGAGAGCGTGTCTGAGTGTGGCCGTCACCGAGGTGGAACTTGATCTAGAAAACGGTCAGAAGTGATGTGGGGTGAGCATCAGCTTCATATTAATGCCTATTTCTCCAGTTATGTTTTTTAATAAGAGAAAACTACGCAGTGTGGTTAGAAATGCTGGAAAAAACTTATGCATTTGTAAATTATTTCATTAAAACTTGGAAAACGGGAGTTCTGATTGTGGCTCAGCAGAAACAAACCCGGCTAGTATCCATGAGGATGCAGGTTTGATCCCTGGCCTTGCTCAGTGGGTTGAGGTTCCAGCGTTGCTGTGAGCTGTGGTGGAGGTCCCAGACGTGGCTCAGATCTCACATTGCTATTGCTGGCCTAGGTCGGCTGCTGTGGCTCCAAGACTCCAAGCCTGGAAACTTCCATATGCTGCAGGTGCAGCCCTAAACAAAGAAAGAAAGAAAGAAAACAAAAAGCCTACACCTTGGAAAAGGATATTAGCCAGTGAAAATAGTTCTTAGAATAGTCTTTCAGAGAAAACATGATATACCTTTAGAGAAATTAAGCAGTTGTACGACTCATAAACAGAAGATCTGAAAAGTTTAAACCTTTAAATAATATACCATGTTAGATTTATTGTAAAATTTAGTTGTTAGATATCAGGACACCTTTTTTTTTTTGAGAGCACAAGAGGATTACAACAGATGACAATTACCATGATTAGTCATTGTGTTTTAATTCACAACATGGCTAACTGTTGGTAATGATAATATAGGAACCTAGATGGACGTTTCTCTTCTCGTGCTTGGCTCTCCCGTCCCCTCCCACCCATTGCTCAACTGCATTTGCTTTGCTGTCCATGCGCTTAGAAATCATTCTGGCCTCAGCCATGTTACAGGCTTTCAACCATCAGGCACCGCCTGGGCCACTTGCAAATACCAAAAACAATAACTCCAGCCCATTGAGAACTTTCGCTGGATGTACTTCAAGCATCCAGGATCGGATGCTTCTCCCTGCTGGCAGGGCTACAGCTGGCCTTAACCATGACCATGGCTTTCAGGGGCGGGTGAAACACCCAGCTCGTATCTATGCTTCTGCACTTGCCTCTGTGGCCTTTTCTCTGCACAGCCGTCAGAGCGATCTTGTTAAAATGTAAATTCACCAAGTTGCTGACAGGTGGAAATTTTTCTTATAGGCGTATTCTAAGAATAAATGAAGGAGAAGCAACAGAATGCTAAGTGTTGTCATTTTGAAATGATCATCGATACCACCACAAAATAAAGCTTAACCTGCGTTACTGTTCCTCCATCTATGAAGGAGTTTTGTCCAAAAAATGCAGCCTCAGTCTGAACAAGCCACTCGCTCGATCTCACTGCCAGTTTTCAGGAGACCATGAGGCATGTGATCGGCAGACTCCAGACTGGCAAAACGCAGAATAGACAACCGAATACTAATAGCAGAAAACGAATGCCAGAGGAAAACTGTAGGAGACCCTGTACATTAGAAGAGAGTTAAGAGATACCAGTAGTTGCAAAATGTAGATGTTATTTTGATCCTTATGCAGACATGCAAACTAAAAAAATTCTAAGTTTACCAAGGAACTGTGATCACTGACTGGGCATCCGATGACCTGAATAAAGCCTTGTTATTTCTCAGGTGTGAATTAGAGGTGTGATGGCAAATGCCTAACAATCGCCTCTCCAGAAATAAAAGGCCCCGATTGTTGATTTCCGCGGAGTAGGTGCTCCCCTTTGGGCCGGTTCCAGGTTGTGACCTGAGGTCAGGGATCTCTGAGGCCAAGCCAGTGTGAACCCCTCCAGCGCCCAATGGGGTGATTATCATATTGCGGCCCTTTTCAAAAAAGAGAATGCTGGTATTTGGGAGGACCCTACTAAGATATATGCAGTTGAAATGACATGATATCCGAAGTGTTTCTCAGAATGATCTGGGGTGGGGGGCGGAGCCGTGCGTGTAAATGAAACAAGATTTTAGACTGAGTCACAAATACACTGGGGTTTCTTTCCTTTTTTTTTTTTAGTTTAAGTATAGTTGATTTACAGTGTTACTTCATTTCTGCTGTACAGCAAAGTGACACACACACACACACACACACACATTCTTTTTTCGTCATGCCCTCTTCCATCGTGTTCTAACCCAGGAGGCTGGGCAGGCTTCCCTGTGCTGTGCGTGCAGCAGGGCCTCGTTGCTCACCCGTCCCAAGTGCGATAGTTTACATCTACCAACCCCGGGGTCTCCATCTGCCCGCTTCTCTCCCCGTCCCCTTGGCAACCACACGTCTGTTCTCATGTCCCTCATCTGCTCCTGGGCTGTGGATGGGGTCGTTTGTGCCATGTCTTAGCTTCCACGTACGAGTGACGTCATCTGTGTTTGTCTTTCCTTTTCTGACGTCACTTTGTACTGGGGTTTCTTATGCTTTTTCTCTACTTCACAGCAGTTTTAAATGTTCTAAAATGTGAGAGATCTTTAAAAGTCACTCCTTGTCCTGAAAACCCTGCAGGGACTTCCGGAGGAGGGCCGAGGTCCCGGCCGTGACCTTCTCCCTCCGCCTGCCGCTGCCTGTCCGGTGCTGTGCCGCTCCCGCCTCGGGGCCTTTGTGCCCACTGCTGCCTCTGCCCAGATGACCTCGGAACTCGTCCTCACTTTCTTCAAGCCTTTGCTGAGATGCCATCTTCCTAATAAGGGTTCTGTCTCAGGCTCTGTTCTGCCCACAGCCCCAGGCTAGTACTCCTACTGCCTAGTGCCCCCCCACGCTGTCATTTATACATTTAAATCAGTATCAACTGTACCTATTTAAGTAGTAAGAACGGTGTCTGGAATGTAGTGGTTACTTAAAATAGGGTTTTTTGGGGTGTTGTTTTGTTTTAGGGCCAAACCTGTGGCATATGGCAGTTCCCAGTCTAGGGGTTGAGTTGGCGCTACAGCCGCCAGCCTGCACCACAGCCATGGCAATGCCAGATCCGAGTCACATCTGTGACCTACAGCACAACTCACGGCAATGCCAGATCCTTAACCCACTGAGCGGGGCCGGGGATCGAACCTGCATCCTTATGGATACTAGTCAGGTTTGTTACTGTTGAGCCCCAACAGGAACCCCTCAAAATGTTTTTTCATTGAACAAAATGAATGTTCAGGTGACAGCTGTGAATGTCACAGAATTTTTTTTCTCTTTTGCTTGACACTTCTGATTATATTACCTGCACAGGCTACAACATTTAAAACATATTTTTGGAAGATGGAGCTGCTGGAAACACTTTTTAATATTGATAAAAAGTAGTACACATTGTCTTATGTTTTCTTGAAAAGGTCGGTATAAGCTTTTTTCTACAGCAGAAATGCACAGATAGAAATCATTTAAGAGACTGGAAATGATCTTAGAGCTAAATCGGTCAGCTTCAAGAGGAAAAAGAATGGCATGTTGATTAGTTTACGAATTGTCTTGACAATTTTTGTAGGGATTTAACAGTTCTTAGTTAGGAACTGGCTCTCTTGGATTCTAGCATATTTGCTTAAATCCGAATTCTCCCACCCCTGCTGTTCCCTGTTATCATGACGTGTACTTAGATTACGACCTTCTTTCAGCAGCTGCTCATCCAGGTAGATGAGCCTTCACACCCCCCAGCCGTCACCCCCAAACGTGCAGGGGAGCATCTTGTAAGAATTTCAGGCGAGAACAAATCTCCTCACTTTTTTGGATTTTCACGCACACACGGATAATGCTAAATGAACTTCCTAATGCCAGGGCCTGAGCAGAGAGCACCAGAACTTGCCTCATGCATGTGATTAGGGGACACGGGCCTAAATGCTGCCTTGAATGGCGCCGTCCTGTCATTACTCTTCACTTCTGCTTGCTTTTCTCTAGCAAGCGATATGACCCATTTCAGTGACCCAGGAATAGGAGCCCTCCGGTGTGGACTGTGAGAACCACGACTGGTTTTTTGCTCGAATCACAGCCAATTCACTACTGAAGGGCTTGTTTACCTGCTGCCATGCAGCGTTCTGTGGGGCACTCTGGTCTGGCATTGAAATGAGTAAAAGGAAAGGCTTAGAAAATAAGCATATGAAAAGATGCTGGGCCTTCGGGAAATGCAACGGAAGATAACACGATGCTACTGCCTGCCTATTAGACCAAAGCCCGGGTCACGGACAGCCCCCAGTGGTGGGGGATGTGGAGCAGCAGGGCCTCTCATTTGTTGCTGTTGGAAATGGAAAGTAGTGCAGCCACTTTCTCAAAAAAAATTAACATGCTTTCACCGTACAGATCAGCAGTCACTTTCTTTGTTATTTATTTAAATGATTTGGAAACTCTGTCCACACAAAAACTTGTGCATGAATATTTATAGCAGCTTTATTCATAATTGCCAAAATGTTGTCCCTCGGTAGGCGAATAGCTAAATAAACTGCGGTGTAACCAGACAATGCGAATTTATTCTGCTCTGAAAAGAAATGAGCTGTCAGGCCATGAAAAGACGAGGAAGAACCTTAAATGCATATCACTGAGTGAAGGAAGCCAGTCTTTGCGGGCTCTGTGATTCCAGCTCTGCGATATTCTGGGAAAGGCAAAACCATGGAAACGGTGAGAGACAACTGGTTGCCAAGGATTAGCAGGAGGAGGGATCTGTAGGCGGAACACGGTGGATTCTTGGGCAGTGAAATTACTCCCCGTGGTCCTGTAACGGCGTGGACACGCCCCTGTTCATTCGTCAGCACTCACAGCACGGACAGTGTACGGAAGTGGCCCCCGGTGTGGACTGTGGGCCTTGAGCGATTGGGATGGGCTAGCATCAGTCATTGGGTTGTAGTAAACACACCACTCTGATGACAGCAGAGACTCTGGTGTGTTGCTGGCGGGGTGGGGCAGAGGGGATGGGAGCGGCTGAGTATTTTCTGCCCAGTTTTGCTGTGAATGTAAAATTGCTCTAAAAAATTAAGCCTATTTAAAAAAATAGAAGAGCCTATAAAACTGGGAGGAGAGTACCTAAGTTGTGCCTTAATGTGACTCATTAAGGAGTAAAATGAAAGCCTGCTTCATCCTGCTAATATGTCTTTGTACTAGGTTGTCCTCTATTGATTTGCAAATATGAGCATAAATAGATTTCAAGAGTGAAAATCAAAGCTGTGTTTGGAAATTAGAGTGGATTAGAGCTCCTAGCCTTTTCTGTTTCCTACAAAAGATGCTGGGTGTTTGGTGATACTGGCTTCAAATCATTTCCGAAATATTCCAGTTGCCACAGCAGCCAAAGCTGGTGATGGAATTTATATACAAAGCTTTCAGAAATGAGATTTGCCAAAAAGTCTTTGGAGTTGCTCGAGATAGTTGACTTTTTCATAGCTCATTTTCAAAGCATTTCTTTGCCTGTAAGTTTATTGCATTTATTCCAGTAACTACGGTAGTAGTATTTTTTTTTTTTTTGAGCTAAAAATATGTGCCTATCGTTAAGTGACGTACGTGAAATGGCGTGGTAACCGGATGGGATAATTGACACTGACTTTCTGGACAGGACGGAGGCTGTTAACACGCCTGGGCGTGTCGGAGGTTAGAAGGGGCGGCTGTGTTAGCTTGGGCTGGTTAGCCGTCCTTTCTCTTTAAACACGTTCCCATTTCTTGGGGAATAAATGTGTATTTGAGGTTGTACACACCAGAATTAAGGCCGAAGGGGTGAGAAGTACTCTCCGTGTCTGCAGAGGTGACAGACTCCTGTGGAGATGCATTTTACAGCTTCTTCCTCGTCACCTGCTGGTCTTTGTGATGGCAGGCATGCCCCAGCCTCGGCCCCAGCTCAGCTGACCTTTTCTTCATTTTTCTTTGCATTTCTTTTCTAGAAGGTTAGCCTAAGGTCACCAAAAATATTGGGAAAGGAGTCAAAACAATGGACAGTTTTAAGTTCTTTCTCCATGGTTATGCGATCTCCTCAGAAGTTTAAGCGATAGGCGTCCTGGAGACTTTGAGAGAACTGACCTTGAGTTATTGCTTCTGCCAGTGAACACGGTTCCCTGTGGACTGGTGCTACCCAGTGTTGGCTTAGTGTTTACCATGTGTAGAAAAGAACAAGCCTTATTTAGGGAAAATTATTTGTGAGATGCTTCTTCCGGTCTGTCTTGTGTAGGTTCCAGAACTTCCTCTAAAGTTGGGTCTTGGTTTCCACTTGGACTAAGCATCTCTTTAATAATACACTGCCTGTGTGGGTGCTGGGGAGAACCAGTGTAAGGTGCCATCAGGGGGTGTATGGAAAAACCTGATTAGTTGAAGGGTGAGAAAGAGAAGACCCCCCTGAAGTCGTGATATTTAAGCTGGGATCAAAGAACTAGTAAGGGGTCAATCAGGCAAATCCTACTTGGATCTGCTGACCTTAGTTCAACATTTACAACATAATTCAAGCTCCCTGATCAAGGTCTTCACACAGGCTACTTAACATTGGCTTAGAAGGCTGGTTCTCTCCTGGTTCACGGTTATTTTGTGGTTGTCCATTTAGAATCAGCCCTCCCACGTGACCCATGACCCGGAGGTTAAATTTTTTTCTTTATCACCTGTATGTGGGTACTGTTGAAGTGTCTTGTGATTCCTCTTTTATGTCCCCTCAGTCACTGTCTACCTAGTATCTCCTTTGAGGGGAGTGAGTTAACGACCTGGTAGCAGGCCCAATGGCCAATGGTGGAGACCGCCTGAAAAATTCTCTGTGCTGCCTGAGTTCCCTTGAATAGAATAATTTTGGTAGTTTTCTGATTGACCTTCTTCAAAAGCACTAATACATTGCTTTGCCATTTACGTAATAGCACACCTGTGTTTCAGTGTCTGACTTAGATCTGCTGGCGTTTAAACTTCGAGCATATTCCAGTTGTCCCTTCGTCATTTCATTAGTCACCTTCAGGCTGAAGTAGGTGCCGCTTTGAGTGGCTTTGATTCTGTTTTCTTTGACACTGTTCATTAGAAACGTATTCTCATTACCTTGGGTACTTATGTCTCAGGATGAGGACGCTGACAATGCGGCAGCTCCTTAAATCAGCCCATCATTGAAGTCCAGATTAATGGGGGACTTGAGAGGGTTTATGAAGCAAAAGGTGTCTGTAGCTCAGTCCTGTAGTTTCCGCGTCAAGATTTCAGCCATGCCTTCTGTAGACCTCACAGCAGCTCAGGCTTTTACCACGTGTTCTTCCTGGTCTTGGCCCAGTACCTTGTTGAATTTTCACCCGGTGGTGGTGCCCCTGGTGACAGGGTCGCTGTTATTGCTAATGAATTCCTGAATTTATGAAACGAGGTTTTTTAGGTTCACAGAATTTGTTCCTGATTTTTCCCCTCATAGAGCAGAGTCATCAAAGCCACATTTAAGCTAGATATGAAGAAAGCTGATTATCTATTCCTATGCCTCATTCCAAAAATTCCTGTCTTCTCCTGAGATGGGTCGGGCATTCTTCTTGTAACCTCCCTGAATTTAATCCACTCATTTTAATCTGGTTCTAAAATGGAGCTGTTCTTCTTCTGAAGACTCATTCTCAGATTTGTCTGTCCTTTCCGCCCCTCCTCCCTCAAATTAATTCCGTAAACACAGAGTGAGCACGTCTGTGGCCGGATGCTTATCCAGGCTCCAGGGATATGGCAGTCAATGAAAGACCAAAACCTTACATTTTTGATGGAGCTCGCATCCCGAAGGCGTGAGACGATATAACAGTAGAATGTGGCATTTCGGCTGGCGATGAGGGCTCTGGACGGAGTGAAGGGGAGAAGTGGGGTGTCAGTGGGAAACTGGCATCGTGAATCGGGTGGCCGGGGAGCCCTGGCTGAGCAGCCAAGCGCTGAGTAAAGACGGACAGGAAGTGAGAGCGTGTGATGGGAGCGGAGGGGTCCCTGCAGAAGGAGCAGGAGCGGGGCAGGTGCTCGCAGAGGAAGGACGCCTCGCGAGGTCAGGGCACCGTGCATAGACCGGAGAGGCTGCAGTGGAAGGACCCAGAGGAGGAGGAAAAGAGGCCGCGGTCGACTGCGTGGCGGGGGCCGGGCCAGGCAAGGTGCGGAAGCCGCCTCGAGGGCGTTGTGACTTTACTGCGGGGGCTGGAATCCCCTGGGGCTTTGAGGAGAGGAATGAGATGGTCTCGCTTACACCCGAGCAGGTTTCCTCTGGCTGCTGTGCCGGAGAAGAAGGGGCTGCGGCTGGAGCCCGCTGGGAGGTCGGCGGCGTCACCCACGCGAAGGCCAGGGTGGTTGGGAGCACGGCGGTGGCCGGGGTGGGGGGTGGGGGCGAGCAGGAGAAAGAGGCTGCGCGAACTCGGGTTTATTCGGTAGGTAGACCTGAGAGAGTTCGTCCGTAGACCGGGACATGAAAGAAAGCAGCAGGTCAGGGACGACTTGAGGTTTTGCCCCCAGCAAGCGGCGGCGTCAGGCCGCTGGGAAGAGCGGGAGAGGCAGGACACGGTCGCGTTGCCGCCCTCACCTCCTCCGCAGCCCGGCTGTCCTCAGGCTGTGCTCAGCCCGGACCCCAGGCCCTGAACCCGCTGGAGGCTGGCGGCGGGGACAGGGTGTCTGCGGAGAAGGGGCTGCCTCTTTGTCGTTTGCATTTTGGATGGAGTCCTGGAGGCCCGGGGACTTGAAGACAACTGCAGATTACATAGTATAGCCTGTTTCACGTTTGCTCTGTATGGTCGCGCAGGGCACCTGTAGCTGTTCTCGTGTGTTGGTGTATGTTTTCCTGTTCGGTGTCAGACTTGAGACCTCAGGCTGGAAGCCATTCCTCTGGGATTCACGCTTTTAAACATTTGTTTATTGATTTATTAGAGCCGCACCGTCGGCAAATGGAAGCTCCCAGGCTAGGGGTTGAATTGGAGCTCCAGCTGCCGGCCTGCACCACCGCCACAGCAACACCAGATCCGAGCTGCATCTGCCACCTACACCACAGCTCATGGCAACGCCAGATCCTTAACCCACTGAACAGGGCCAGGCATTGAACCTGCGTTCTCATGGATGCTAGTCGGGTTCCTCTCCACTGAGGCACGAGGGGAACTCCTGAGGTTCACATTTTCAAACCCCCTCAGGCTGTCCCCCCCCCGCCCCCGCCCGGTGCCCTCCCTGCCTGGTTTTAGGTCTTGCTCTGAGCCCGTGGGGAGGGGTCCGTATTTGCCCGTTTGCTGCTGAATTGGTTGAATCTGTGACATGACTTGTGCCCCCAAAAGCTGTCTGATTGTAGCAGGTCACCGTCATTTATAATTGGCCTTGACCTTGAGATTGGGCTTGCCCGAATGGGTTCATTGAAATATGGTACAAAAGCTATTATTTGGATGATAACAAAGAAATAACGTGATACCGGATTTTCAGGGTGAATATGGAACAAATCTGTGAGATCCCAAACTCTCAGAGGCATTCACTTGTCAGTTATTTGTTCAAACTCTGTTTTTTGGGGTAATGTTTACTTGTTTATACTATAAGATCAGTTTTGTTACTACTTTGAAAGAGGCTCAGCTAAAAACGTTGATTTAAGGGGAAATTAAGTAAATACTAGTACAAGAAGGTCACGGATATAGCAAAGATTGTGAGGGGTGGGAGGTAAATGCAAGTTTGGGAAGCAGGTCTGATCTGAACAAACCATTGGTACCTGGAGGTATTTTCCCACGTCAGCCTGTCGTGTGTGTGCTGGGGTTGGAGGTTTTGCCACAAGGTCACGGTCAGACCATTGGAATTTATGAGAGTGCGCCATCGCGGTTGTGGTGCGTTTCTGCTGAATCTGAAACAACTGTAAGAGATGTAACGCATGGACTTTCAACTCTCAGTCACGCTGGACTGCTTCTCAAGCAGATTTTGCCTTTTGTTTTAGTACTGTTATTAATAGTAATCAGATAGGTAGCATAGATTCAAAGAATTTTAAATAGTTTTAAATTGTGTCTACTTTCGTTTATAGAAATGAATAAAACAAGAATCAGTTTTTGTGAAAAAGCGACTAGACTATAGCTGATTCTTGTCCTTATCCCAGGCTGGCCCTTGGGAATGAGGAGAGGTATAAGCAAGACCCAGATGGTTTGCTTTTGCGGGGATGTTTTAGGTGTAAAAACTTCCTCTTTAATATTAAGGAAAAGTGTCAGTTTGACGAAGGAATTGTTAAGACTGAGTCTTCAAAAACAACTAATTAAATCCAATGTGAACTGATAAATGTAATATATTTAGTCCACAAAGCAGGGAGTTAATTTGTCTCCCCTGACTGCTACCAAGTGGCACGGCCGATTTTGTCATCCCAGTTATTAAAGAAAATATCCTAAATCAGTCCGTGTTCACAGATACCTGCAATCAGACAGAGTCCCACCCAACAGAGTCTGAAAGCACAGCTTCATTTCCACGCATTTCCCAGGCTGGATGTAGTCAGTGATGGGCAGAGGTGAAAAGCATCGCTGTTCGTTGGTTGCCGTGGTGATGGCCTCACGCCGGTAGTACCGCAGAGATGAACATCTCCAGCTCATTTGGATGAGGCGGAAACAATGTGATGCTTAGGGTATGGGACTCCAGGTATGTTTTCAACATGACAGTTCCTGCAGAGAAATGTCTATTCTGAGACAAGAATAGTTTTGTTATTATTTTTTTTTATTTTTCTCTTGAAAACGTTTTTATGTCACTTGACCTCCTCCATCACCATTTCTGGCAGCCGATGCTGAGTGTTGGGCCTCTTTGAACTTTGTGCAGCTTGTGCCATCGAGGGTGACCCAGCATCCTCAGCCCCTTTTGGAGCTGCCGAAATGAGGACTCAGCTTCTGGCTGTTGTTCCTGCTCTGTCAGTGCCTGCTTTTCTTCGTCTTCTCCAGCGTGCGGTCCCCGGCTGCTGTTCCCTGTCTCCTCTTTCTGTTCCCTTCCCTTCTCGTTTCCTCCTGCTCTTCTGTCTCTTCCTCCGTTATCTGACCAGCTCTCGCATCTCTACAGATGATTCCTGAGTCCCCGGTACTAGCCCAGGATTCTCCCAGGTTGCACGTGCACATTTCTCACTCCCAGTTAGCATCTTCTCAGGAGACTCTGTGGACACTTTAATTAAACTCAACATGTTCAAAATAAACTTAACTCTCCTACCTCCGTTTTGGAGAAAGATGCGGGTCTCTGCCTTGGCACCCAGAATCAAGTCTTTGAGGCTGTCCTCCCTTACCCAGACCACCCGTGTGCAAGCGTGGCAGAGTCTTAGCCTGACACTCAGATCTGCCACAGACTCACCCTCATCCCCGAGGCCTCTTGGGCTGGCTGTGTTGCCTGATGCTCAGACTCTGGAATGGCCCCTCTCCTGGCCTTGCTCCAGGCTGTCCTTGCTGGAGCAATCCCCAGACACCCAGCTCCAGCACAGTCTTTCCCGACATTCAGATGCGGTCTGTGGACAGAAGCAACTCCCTGCCCCTGAGTGTGGTGTTCCAGGCCCCGGTGGTCTGACCCCAGTCCCCGTTTTCTGTTTGTGCTCAAACACCCAGGGCCCCGGCTGCTCTCAGGAAATGAGTTTGTTTTCTTACCGAGCTGTCCTTGCTGGCATTTCTCTTTGGCTCTGGAGACTCCATCAACCTGTGTTATCTTTAAATCTATATAACTATTTTTCTGATTATACAACAAATTTTCAATCGTGAAAGTGATAACTTCACATAAATTTTGGAAGATAATAGAAAAATATTGGAAGGAACTGCAATTCTTACATAATCGTATCATTCAGATGTAAGAACTATTATATCATTTTCTTTTTCTTTTTTCGTCTTTAGGGCCGCACCCACAGCACGTGAAGGTTCCCAGACCAGGGGTCGAATTGGAGCTGCAGCTGCTGGCCTTCGCCACAGCCACAGCAACGCGGGATCCGAGCTGTGTCTGTAACCTACACCACCGGTCATAGCAGTGTGGGATCCTTAACCCACTGAGCAAGGCCAGGGACAGAACCTGTGTTCTCATGGATTCTAGTCGGGTTTGTTACCACTGAGCCTTGATGGGAACTCCCATCATTTTCATTGATACATATGTACCACACATGCAAAGTATTGTGATATTATAAACACTGTATGTACAGGTTTTATATCAGCTCTTCTTACTTCAAATTATGTTTTTTGGTGCATTATTATGTTTGCAAAATATTATGTTATATGGAAGTATGGTACCTTATTCAAAATCGGTTGGTTTTGTAAATAATTTTAATGAGGTATAGTTTTCCAATGATTTTTTAGGGTGATTATCGCCATCCTGTTTCTTTAGCCACGTCGTGAAAGTCACCCCAAGGAGGGAAGTTTATTTCCTTTTTTCCCTCTTCCTTTCTCTCTGTTGGCCCTTTATTTTCTTTGGGGTGAGGCATGTTCAGTGTAGATTAAACACTCGGTTATGAGCAGGGATGACGGCTTGTACGCGGATCCAACCACTCTGGCGGCTTGAGCGCTCTCAGTCCCTCAGCCCGGACCGGCGGTGCTGTGAGCGGCTTCTGAGTCCCGCCTGTTCTGTTGGATGACAGGGTTCAGCTCTGTCCCCAGTACTCGTCTGTCCAGTGGACCGAATGGACGAAGTACAGGAAAACCACAGCCCCGATGGCCCCGTGCTCCAGGGCTCGCCACACTTCACTGCAGAAGCCGCCCTTTAGCAGTTTGCTTTCGGGGATCATGCCCCTTTCCAGGGAGCGGTTTATTTCTTAAATGATCCATTTTCATCCTTTATTTTAGTTTTAAGGAGTTTGTTTGTATAAAAAGCTATAGAAAGGATTGTATGCATTTAAGTAGAGACCGCAACACAGTTTCTCTCACAGACCTACAGAAGGGGCACTCCTGAGGAGTTCCCCTTGTGGCTCAGGGACAAAGAACCCGACTGATATCCATGAGGATGTGGGTTCGCTCCCTGGCCTCGCTCAGTGGGTTAAGGATCTGGCGTTGCCGTGAACTGTTGTGTAGGTCGCAGACGTGTGTTGCTGTGACTGTGGTGTAGGCCCGTAGCTGCAGTTCTGATTCGACCCCTAGCCTGGGCACTTCCGTACCCAAAGGTGTGGCCCTAAAAAGAAAACAAGAAAGAAGGAGCACCCTAGTGCTTGGGTTGGGACGCTGGGAACTTGCTGGGACGGGAGTAGAAGAAGAAGGAAGGTCCAGCCTCTCGTTGAGCTGGTACCACGTTCCCGTTGTGGCCATGGAGTGGGTTCGGGCGGTCGGGCGGGTTCTGAGCAGTGGAGCGTGTTCGGGCCAGTGGCCATCCGTCCTCAGTTCTTCCCTCCAAGATGCTGATCCGTGGAAATCCCTCAGGATTCTTGGTCAGAGGATCCTAGCTTCTTTTTCGGTGCTGACCTGTTATTTCAGTTGCAAGCCTCATCCACGAACATCCGCGATGCATCGGGAACCCCCCCAGGTCTCGGCGGCCCCTCTGCAGTGGCCCCTCGTGAACTGGCGCTGGTGTCCAGGGACCTGGGCCGCCGCCTTCCTCCCCAGCTGCTGCTCCTCTCGGGCGTACGTCTCGGTCGGCACAGTCTGCGGAGGTTTTATCCGCTTTTCCAGTCTCACTTCATTAAGGCCAGAGGCTGCCTTGCTGACGTGGCCATTTTCTCCATAGAAATCTGGGAAAGGTGGGTGAGTGGAAACAAAAAATGCGTGCTCGTGGCGCCTTAGGTCAGGTGCATGAGACTTTCCCGCTGCCACTTTTTACTGCCGTTATATTCTGATTCATTGCACGCAGGCATGGAAATCTCCTTTTTTTGTTTTGTTTTGTTTTGGTCTTTTTTAGGGCCACGCCTGCAGCATATGGAAGTTCCCAGGCGAGGGGTTGAATAGGAGCTGCAGCTGCCGGCCACAGCCACGCCAGATCCAAGCCACATCTGTAACCTAGCTGCCACTTATGGCAGTGCTGGATCCGTAACCTGCTGAGTGAGGTCAGGGATCAAACTCTCATCCTCATGGCTCCTCTGCGGGTTCCTTAATGCCAAGCCACAGCAGGAACTCTGAGATCTCCTTTTAAGTGCCGGTGCGACAGCGAAAAGCAGTGTTCACATATGTAGGTGTTTGTACATAAGTGTGCCGTGCATTCAGCCAGTCCATGAAATGCTCAGCATCCTCCCCGTTGACGTTTGCAAAAACGGAGCTTTGGAGAGTTTACGTCTCTATCCAGACTCATCCAACTAAAGTGACAAATCGGTATCCGAGTCCAGACCAAATCAGTCGTCAAGCTGCTTTGTCACCCTCCCACATGCCCTCCTTTTTACAAGTGTATGTGCTGAGGCGTTCGGTTCGTGTGGACTCGAGTGCAGAGCTCCTTCTCTTTTTAATCAGTCAGGTAAGATAGTTTGAAATGAGAAGAGGCCAGATTTTTTTTACGCTTTTTTTTCTTACTTTCTATTTGGCGTAAATAAAAAAGAAAGAAGGCTTTTTATTTTGTACCCTGAGAAAATAGATTATGGAGAGATATTTGGATTTGGGCAACCTGCTGATTTTCTAAGTCACTGCTATCTTTTCATAAGCTTTTTTGTTAGAGAAATCATTCATGTATTTTCAGATTTTAATCTCTTGGTTTGTGGACCGAGAAGTTTCACATGTTCTTTGTAATGGCACTTAATTTTCAGACTTTCCAGACTGCACATTTGGCATCAGCTGCTGCTATTTTCCTCTTGATCGTCTTGCCTGTAGCAGTTCTGGGTGAGGCAGTCTTCCATGTGCAGTCCCTAAAATACATCTTTCCATTTACAAACACCTGCATATGTGAACCCTCCTTTCTAACCTGGCATTTGATTTTATAGGGAGATTTTCACACGTATATGCACCTAAAACATAAAAACACTGAGATGGAAAATGCAGTGCTACTTTAGCCTTTGCATATATTCTTTTTTTTTTTTTTTTTGTCTTTTTAGGGCTACACCCCTGGCATATGGAGGTTCCCAGGCTAGGGGTCCAGTCGGAACTGTAGCTGCTGGCCTACACCACAGCCACAGCAACGCAGGATCTGAGTCGTGTCTGTGACCTGGACCACAGCTCACAGCAATGCCGGATCCTTAACCCGCTGGGTGAGGCCAGGGATCGAACCTGAATTCTCATGGATGCTAGTCCGTTTTGTTAACCGCTGAGCCACGAAGGGAACTCGAGCCTCTGCATGTGTTCTGATGTTACGTCCTTTGGGGAGGTAAGTTCTTCAACAAAGGGTTCCTGCTGAGCTGCAGTGAGTGACGTAATGTGGATCTTAATTTTTTTTTTTTTTTTTTAGTTAGAAAATATGGCCACACAGATGTCCAAGCCTGACAGTTCCTTCCTTTAGAACAGGGCAGGAACCTGATGTCTGCACAGGAGAAATCCATCTGTCACATGCATAGTAGGTAGTTTACAGGTGTCTGCGGTAGTAAGGATAGCCAGAAGGACCTTCCTTTGCCTAAGATCATGATCTGTGGTGGAACACTTCTTGTATTACAGAAAAATAGAACTGGAAAAACTGGAGCCAGGGCCTTATAGGTCCTGCTGGTGCCTTCGATACCATGTATCCTTTATGCCCAGAGAAAAGGGTTCTAGCTTCGCTGTAATCCTTTATGCTCATGGGCAGAAACCACTGCTTTTGTGCCAAGATCCCTGACACATCATGACTTCCCTCAGTGTTGATCGATTTAGAATTTTGTGATGTCTGCATATGTTGCTGTGCGGTGGCTTTTTTTTTTTTTTTTTTGTCTTTTTTACCTTATCTAGGGCTGCACCCGCGGCATATGGACGTTCCCAGGCTAGGGGTCTAACAGGAGCTGTAGCCGCCGGCCTTCGCCACAGCCACAGCAACGTGGGATCCGAGCTGCATCTGCAACCTACACCATAGCTCACGGCAACGCCGGATCCTTAACCCACTGAGCGAGGCCAGGGATCGAACCCGCAGCCTCATGGTTCCTAGTCAGATTTGTTAATCACTGAGCCACGATGGGAACTCCTGTGCGGTGGCTTTTTGAAAATACTGTAGTCTGCTGTACTTTGAGCTTTCAGGTTGGTTTACTTGGTCATGACCTGCAGGAATCTATATTGTGAAGGCTCTCAAGTGGTTGGAGTCTTTGCAGGACTTCAGTGCTGAAATCTAGTTGCCCTTGTTGATTGCGGTAGGTGGTGTGGAGGCCCCCAAGCAGAAGAAAAGGGCTGACGGTGGCATGCTTATGGGACGGTGGAGTCACTTTAATGCCATTGCTCTTGCTTGAACAATACGGCATAACTAGAGACTTCTGGAACATTACAGTAGGACTGGTGGGGGCAGGCCATAGGGGGCTGGCTCTCGTTCAGGAGGCTGAAAAGATCTGCTCGAAAGATCTCTGGGCTAGAAAGAGAGGAGGAGAAGAAGTTCAGAGGCTGAATCAGACTGATTCCTAGTGCGGTGGGACTGATGCGGTCTTTATGTGATTGAACTGGAGGTCTGTGTGTCTTAGGCTTGTTAATGGGATACCATCACCATCTTCTCACCCCCCCCTTTATGTTTTTTTCTTTCTCTTTTTAAGGCTGCACCTGCGGCATGTGGAAGTTGCAGGCTAGGGGTTGACTCTGAGCTGCCACTGAGGCCTATGCTTCAGCCATAGCAATGCTGGAACCAAGCTGCATCCGCAGCCTACACTGTAGCTGTGGCAATGCCGGGTCCTTAGCTCACCAAGCGAGGCCATGGAGTGAACCCACGTTCTCACGGACACTATGTTGGGTTCTTGACCTGCTGAGCCACAACGAGACTCCCTTTTAGAAAGTCTGGGAGTTCTTCCTGATGGTGCTTCTGAATTAGGTTTGGATGGAGGGAAGGAAAGCAACTCACATATGAAATAAAATGAAATGATTTCATCCTCCTTTGTTAGAGCTGACAAAGGTGGTGTAACACAAACTGCACTGATTGAAGAGTCTGTGTTCCGGTCTTAGTTTTACTACTAAGAAAGAAGCAGCATAACGTTGGCCCAGTCAGGTCATTCTCTTTTCACCTATGAAATGATCCCTGAGGCTCTTTCTGTCTAATGCTGCCAGGACTTTAAGTGTAGGAGAACGTACTGAAATTGGTGAGTTTTTTGGAGAAGGAATGGGGATGCCTGGAGTTGAAGGCAGAGAGAATGGAAGTGATCTAAAGAAAAGGCCTTGGAACAAGTGGTTACCTTGAGGATAATGCAGCAGAAAATTGGTAGAACACAAAACATTTAGGTTCAAGGATATGATCGATCAAAAAAAGGATTATGACTATATTTGCAGTTCTTATTTTCAGGTCATTAAGTCTCATGATAGATCTTCAAAAATAAGGATTGTGATTGATAATCTTTATTCTAATTGACTTGAACCTTTTCGGTTTGGTGTTAGCTTGTCGGTAAGGAATGGGGAAATGTCGGGACTCGTGACTCTGAGGACCGTGTTCCACGGGGAGCTCTCCCAGATACTGTAAAACAGTCAGGAGTCCAGCCCCGCGGGAGGAGATCGGCAAAGACCAATGAGGAGCTTCCTCATGAAAATGTATTACTTGAGAGGAGTTTCAAATACTATTTGAAAGCCCGGACTCTGGAGACACACCTCTTGGGTTTGAAATCTGACTCTGTGTGGCCTTAGGCCCCTTAACATTTCTGTGGGTCAGTGTCTTCAAATGTAAAATGGAAATGACTTGACCTCGGAGGGTTATTGTGAAGATTAAGTGTAAAATACCTGGGACAGACGCATTTTTCCCTGTTGGATCCTCTAAGTGCAGTTAAAACCCCTGGACATTATATGCAAACATGCGAAGACTATGAGAGGAGGAGATTAAAAAGTCAGACTGGCTAAAGACTTTGAAACATACGATTAATGAGTTTTCTGGTTTATCTTTTTGCTTTGTATCTCAAATGTGGAGTTTCAGAAGAATGCAGCCACTTAGAAATTCCAATGGACACAGACCAAAAAAGACCCCAACAAAAATCTGATCCCTCTAGTCAAAGGACCAGGAAAAGGGCAGCCATGATAAGACAGTTTCAGATAATAACTGCTCCACTACAGACGAACATCACAGAAAAAAATCCCCCCCTCCGCCAGGAAAGGCTCAGTGGGGAGACAGGACATTTTTCTCTCACAAAGTTGTAGTGAGGTCCCCAACGCCCTCACGAGGATGGTGTCGGAGAAGACCTGGCAGGGATCGGGACCGTCATCCTGGTCACTGCTGAGAATCCCTCCTCCTCCCCCCACCTCCAGTGGGAACAGCGAGGAAGCCTGGGCAGTAAGTACCAAGGTGACCCCTCTCTTCGCCTCTGGGGTGGTGTCGCAGGAGGCCTAATGGAGAGTCAGGACTTTCACCACTGCCCTTAGGGAGAGAGATTATCTCCCATTGGTTTCAGCGGGTGCCACGTGGGGTCCTATAAATGCTACCCCGATAAAGAGTGACAAGGAGCCCCCTCCAATCCAGGTATTGGTGGAAGCCAGGTGGTAAAACTGAACTTCTGATGGAGAACAGTACGGAGGTACCACAGAAAACTAAACATAGAACTACCGTATGACCCAGCAATCCCACTCCTGGGCACATATCTGGACAAAACTTCCATTGAGAAAGATACAGGCGCCTGTATGTTCATTGCAGCACTATTCGTAATAGCCAAGATGTGGAAACAACCTAAATGTTCATCAGCAGATGAATGGATTAAATTTCCTACATTATGTTTGACAGTTGAAGCAAAAACTACAACACTGTCTGATGTCGCTTTAAACGTATGTGGAGGAAACATTTAAGGAATTATATTACAGAAAAAAGAGTAAAGGTACATAAATGGAGTTAAGGTCTCTATGTGTCACTCAAATTGGTAAAGTAATGACACCAGTAGGTTGTGGTAGATTACACATCTATAATGTATAACCTTAAAGCAATAAATAAAAAAGGTATACAAAGAAAGTCATCAGAATGAAATTCTGTAAAATGTTCATGTAACTTACAGGAAGGCAGGAAAAAGAAAACATGGAAAACGGAGGGAATAGAAAAAATTACAAAGGCAGAATAAGACCTAACATAGCAATCATTACATTAAAAATAAGTGGCATAATTGCAGCTGTGGCTTGGATTCAGTCCCTGGCTCAGGAACTTCCATATGCAGTGGGTGCAGCCATTAAAAACTTCCATATGCAGTGGGTGTGGCCATTAAAAAAAAGTGACATAATTCATCAATAAAAAGATAGAGCTTGACAGAGGATTTAAAAACATGACCCAACTATATGTGGTCTATAAAGAATTGACTTCAAACATAGTTAAAAGCAGAAAGAAAGTAAAGATAGAAAAATAAATATATGAAAATATTAATTAAAGGAAACAATGAGTGGTTACAGTAATATCACATAAGTTAGGCTTCAAGATCAAAAACTTAATAGGAACAGAGAGGGGCATTATATAATTGTAAAAATGTCAATTCTGCAAAATGACATAGCAGGCTGAAATGTGGATGCATCAAAATACAGTTGCAAAATATTTGGAACACAACTCATAGAATTGAAAGGAGAAATAGACAAAACTACAGTTCAGCTGGAGACTTCAACCCTCCTCCCTCAAAAATGGATTAGGGCAACTGGAAAGAAATAGAAGAACCAAGATATAGAACCAAGATATAGAAGAACCTAGCAATACCTTCAAACACCAGGATATAGTGAATATTTCAAGAACACTGTAGAAGTAAGGCATATATGTGTGTGTGTGTGTGTGTGTGTGTGTGTATACATATATATATATATATATATATATATATATATATATATATTTTTTTTTTTTTTTCCACGTGC
The DNA here is from genome assembly GCA_004024745.2 of Catagonus wagneri. Lineage (NCBI taxonomy): Eukaryota > Metazoa > Chordata > Mammalia > Artiodactyla > Tayassuidae > Catagonus > Catagonus wagneri. The sequence goes on from PVHT020000061.1 coordinate 14,339,126, forward strand.
TTATGGAACACAAGCCAAGATAGACCATATCCTGGGACATAAAACTCACCTCAGCAAATTTAAGAGTGGAACCCATACATTATGTGCTTTCTGACTCCAGTAGAAACAAATTAGAAATTAATGACAGAATGATTGCAGGAAAATCTCCTATCACATGGCCACTAAACAACACATTTCCAAATAAATCACGAGTCAAAGAGGAAGACAAACAGCAAACATTGTAAAAAAA
>PVHT020000061.1:14340354-14370024 GCA_004024745.2 Catagonus wagneri
CGTGAGGCTCAGAACTCTCAGTCCTGTAGCTGAGTCTCTGTGATGCAGTTACTTTCCAGTCTGTGGGGCTTCCCACCCGGGAGGTAGGGGGTTGCTTCTATCGCATAATCGCCCCTCCTACCTCTTGATGTGGTCTCCGCTGTGTCTTCTGGAGCAGAGTATCTTTTTTGGAAGTTTACAGTCCATTTGGTTGAAGGTTTCTCGGCATTTGGTTGTATTTTTGCTGTTTTTCGGGAGAGAAGTTGAGCTCCAGTCCTTCTATTCCGCCATCTTAATCCCCCTCGAGACTGAATTTTTTAAAAGATCAATAAAATTAGCAGACTTCTAGCAAGACCAACAAGTAAAAAAAGAGAAGACATAAATGAGCAATATTAAGAATGTGGCAGGAGCTATCACTGCAGACTGAATAATAAGGCTAATAAGAAACTGCTCTACACACAGTTCCATACACACATAACAACTTCCAGACTTTGACCACTTCACTGAAAGGACTGCTTTCTCAAAGAACACAGATTATTACAATTTACTGGATATAAAGTTGATAATTATTGATAGCCATATACCAGGTGTTTAAAAAGGTGACACAGTTCTACACAATTTCTTCCAGAAAGTAGAGTAGGAGACAGATCATTTTAAGAACATTGTATTGCCATTACACCATAACCAAAGACTGTACAAAAAGAGAAAAACTCACATTAATATCTCTCATTAATATAGATGCAGAAATTCTTAACAAAGCGATAAAAGTAGAATTCAGTAGTATGAAAATAATTATATACTATGCCTTCCTGCGGTTGATTATGGTGATCTAAGACTGGTACAGTAGTTGAAAATCAGTCTAAAATAACCACATTACAAAGCTAAAGAGGAAAAATCTCATGGTCATATCCATCAGTGCAGAAAAAGCATTTGACAAAATCCCACACCCATTTATGGCACAAAACTTTCAGGAACGTAGGAATAGAAGAGATCTTCAACTTAGTAAAGAACATCTGCAACAGCTAGTATTATTCTGGTGAAAAACTGGATGCTTCCCCTAAGACTGGGAATAAGGCAAGGATGTTTACTCTCGCCACTCTCATTCAACACAATGCTTAAAGTTTTAGCCCACGTGGTAACTCATGACATGATTGACTATGTAGAAATTCCAAGGACTCTATGAAAAAACTCCCAGAATTGTTCAGCATAATCATGGGATACATGATACACATCCAAAAATCATTTTTATTCCTTTATCACAACAATGAAAATTGTGAACACAATTAAAAATTCAATACCATTTAGTTGCTAAAGATAAAAATGAAATAGTATGTGTAAAACTAATGAAACAAGATATATGTTGAAAACTATGCAATGCTAATAAAGATTTAAAGTAATGGAGAGACATACCATGTTCATGGATTAGAAGACTCAAAATATAAATGATGTCAATTTTCTCAAATTTGATATATAAGTTTAATGTAATTCCTATCAAAATCCCAGAAAGATTTTTTTTGTAAATAAGAGTACGATTTATAAAAATCAACAGGCCCCAAACTGGAAGCAACCTAGAAGTCTAACAGGTAGATGGTTCAACCGTGACATGTACTGTAAAATACCACTCAGCAATAAAAGAGGAACAAGCTGTGATACAAATAATAACCTAGATGGATCTGTAGAAAATTATAATTTATGAGTGCACAAAGCCAATCCCCAAAATTTATGTGTGGCGTAATTCTATTTATGTAAGATTGTGGAAATGACAGAGTACAGAAATGCATAACTGGCTCGCAGTTGCCAGGATTAATGGAGAAGGTGGATGTGGTAGTGACTGTAGACATTTGGGAAGCATGAGAGAGCATCGTAGAAGTGGGCAGGTTCTGTGCTGTGTGCTGACGTCAGTGTCCTGGTTATGATGCTGGACTTACTTTTGCAAGATACTACCTTTGGTAGAGATTGTCTAAAGGATTCTCTTGACAAGCTGTCTGTCTGTATTATTTCCTACAACTGCATGTCAACCTACGGTTATCTCAGAATAAAACTGTAATACTGAAAATGCCTACGTAGATGGTACCTAGCTAAGTGTTCAATAAATTGGTGTTGACTCAATAAATGAATAAATTGGCATGAAATGCTAAGTTAGTTATGATTACCTTTGATAATAGACTATTTTTTTTTTTCATGTAACTTCAGCACTGAATGCATCTACAAATAATAACTTGGCTTTAATCTTCCCTCAAGAACAAATATAGTAAGAAAAGCTTAAGGAAGCATGTCTGTTCTTCATAGTCACTGGATTGTGCCCTTCCTCTTGAGTCCTGGATGGAGCTTTCTTGGGTACTGAAGGAAGTAATGTCTTTGTCTTAATTCTCTCTCTCTCTCTCTCTCTCTCTCTATTTTTTTTAGGGCCACATCCAGGGCATATGGGGGTTCCCAGGCTAGGGGTTGAATTGGAGCTGTAGCTGCCAGCCTACACCACAGCCACAGCAACGTGGGGTCCAAGCCAAGTCTGTGACCTACATCACAGCTCACGGCAACGCCAGATCCTTTACCCACTGAGTGAGGCCAGGGATGGAACCCACATCCTCATGGATGCTAGTTGGGTTCATTACTACTGAGACACAGCGGGAACTCCTGCCTTAATTCTCTTTCCTGTGTTCCAGTGTATTTCTTTGCTCAGCTACATTATAGAAAAGTTCTGAGACCTCACAGCCCTCCATTTTGCTCATGATTTCTCATCGTCTTAATTAGGGAAGGAACCAACTAGAGGGCATTAATTGTGCCCATTATAAGGAAGATGTGTGTGTTGATGGAGGCCCCAGCTGAATAGCTGTGGATATGCTTTCCTTTTACCCCTTTTACCATGGAGTGAAGCCTGCTGTTGCCACTTTCTCAGAAAACAGGAGAATGGAGAATGTGAACAGGAAACATCCGACCGTTCTCAGTGGATGGAGGAGGCATCTGCCACCCAGACCACAATGTCTGCGGGAGCGTGGACAAGCACACTAAAGTCAAGGACAAGCGTGTCAGGGTGCTCAGAGTGACAGCCTGCGGATAGGGCCAGCCGAGCCCATACCTTCAAAGTGGTGGAGCAGCCTGAGGGGGCAGAACGACCTGCTCCGGGAAGTGGGGGACAAGGTGCCTGGGGGAAGGGTGAGTAGCGGGTGTGGGTGAATGAGAGGCACACAGACTGCTGTCAGTTGTGCGCTGGAGGCAGGAGGAGGATCTGCACTGGGGAGCCGACAGCTACTGCAAGAACTCTCCCCGAGCCTGTGTCTTAGAAAACCTCTCCCACAACCTGTAAATACCGGCTCCAGGAAGAACTCACACTGTTCAGAAACAGTTCTAAGGGGGAGAGACTGGAGAAGAGCCAAGAACAAGATTTGTACAAAATAATGTAGAAAAGATTAAAAAAAATTACAAATGGCAGATAGAGAATCTGCACCCCCCCCAGAAATTCTCTGAACAGAATATTTTTTAAATGAAAGAAAGCAATAACTTCCATAAAATAAACATTTAAAACCAGTTGTATGAGGTCACGGAAGATGTGGTGAGACAGCAGAAGAATGTGAAGCGTGAGCTGGCTGAGCTCGGGAAGTAAGTGAAAGCAAAAAAATAAAACCATCAAATATGAAATCCCGCTTGGAAGCAACACAAAAAATTAGAGACTATTAAAAATATTGCCGGAGAGACAGGGAGGTATTAATCAAAGAATGGAAATCTTATTATGCAAGATGGACGAGTCCTAGAGACTCGCTGTGTAGCATCGGGTCTGTGGTTGGCAATACTGTACCATATACTTTAAATTTTATTAAAAGGACAGGTCTTAATTGTTTTTATCATAAAAACAGTAATAAATTGGGCAGTAGGAAGCTTTTGAAGGTGATGATTATGTTTGTGGCGTAGATTGTGGCGATGGTTTCATGAATGTATACTTTTCTCCAAACTCACAGTTGTATACATTACATGTGTGCAACTTTTGTGTGGCAATAATACCTCAATAATGTCATTAAAAAAATGTAGTTAGAAATATGAGTGTTACAGCATTGAGAAAAGTAAGTAAAATGAAGACACATAAACACAGGGTAAAATGATTTTAAAAAATGATAAATATAGAAAGTGAATCAACATATACATACTTACTATTCCTAAAGAAAAGAATCAAGTAATGAAATGGAAAAAAAAAAAAAAAACTAAAGATACAATTTAAGAAAACTTCCTAACTAAAAGAAGCCATGAACCCAGGATTCAAGTGCCAAAAAATGTTGACACATAATAATCAAAAAATAATCAAAAAATCATTTACTATACCTCAACTGGAATTTTGCTAGACCTTAATTGGAAAAATAATTTGGGTATAATAAGATGAAAAAACTTAGACTGTTCCACAAAAAATTATCTAGAGCAGAAATAGAAGTTGAAGCAGTGCCCTACATTGTTCTCTAACCCCCCCCAAATTTTAGCAGTGTTTTTAACAGCAAAAGAATTAAAACAACCTATCAGTGTCTAGCAATAGATAACTATTTAAATGAGTTAAAATATTAAATTATAATATATGAATGCAATAAGAGATTATATGGCTATTTAAAGAATATAGCATCTCTAACAGTAATATTTGGAATGATTTCCTAATATATCTTAAGCAGGAAAATAAGGGACATGCTGCGTTGTGTATTTTAAGATATATATTTAAAAACTGACAACAGATTGTTATTAAGCAGAAGTAAGAGGGTTATTACTGTTCTCTCTCTTTTACTCTTTTTTTTTTCCTGTGTGCATGTACTATTAAGATAAAGGGCTGAAACAAAAAGAAATAGATTTGTTTATTCAAAATATCTTCTCTATTAGAGTATAAAAATTCACCGCTTGAGTTACCCTTCAGTTTTATTCACTGCCTCCCAGTTTAAGATGTAGCTGTTCATAGGTCTGGTAGTACGTTGTGGTCCCTTGGGAGAAATAGATCATTTCAGTTCTTTTGCTTTTCTTCCAGACACTTTTATCAGAGAAGATGCTCAACAAACACCAGTTGTCTGGATGTCACCAAGCTAAAATGAAGCAACAAAAAAGGATCCTTAAGATGATTTGTATTGTTGCTTGACCATGCAAATCTTACTAGACGGTCAGCATTGCTCCTCAAGCCCACTTAACAAAATGAAACAGGGAATTGAGAATTGGAAATGAAATTGGCACTCCCAAGCTATTTCTTCCTCTGTTTTAAGAACTGTATTTTTTCTTTTTGACCAAAATGATATATCTTTGCCTGACAGTAGAATCCTATTCACCTTTCAGGCTTTATCAAGAACTAAATGTACTAAATGGCAAGCGTTGCCCCAAGTTAATTGTATTTAGTCTAAATTGTTTATTGCATATTTTTGAGGTCTCTAGAGTATTCTGTGCTCTGATCCATTCTGAGCTGATCTTAATGTCACTGACTTCAATCACCACTAAGTTCTGCAGGGCAGATGTCAGTGTCAGCCCTGCGGCTCCCACTACCAGCGTAAGAGCTGTGACAGAGAAGAGGCCTTAAGTGGGGGGAGGGCGTAGGATAATGGGGTTCTCTCAGTGTTTCACATACAACCGTTAGCATGCTTTCTCACCGGGATTTTCCAGCTGTCAGCATGGCGCATTGTGGTCATGATTTAACCCAACAAGCCTGCATAATGCACTTCTCTAGAGTCATTAAAAGCTTCAGATGGCCAAGCCTCTGTTTGAATTATCAGTCCCCCTACTAAATGAATAGGTCTTTCTTTTATTGACTTAATTTCCTACTGCAACTTTTTGAGAAATGTGTGTGTATATATATTTATACACACACACAGGTGACGGGACTGAGTGAAAAGTGACTGAGTGAAAAGGAGCTAAAATGCCGTCTGGAATAGCAGCGCTTGGGCCCTGGCTGGTTAGGCAGGGTGCGTGATTCGTCGCTGCTCTTGTCAAGCAGGGCTCCATGAGACCCTGGAAAGCTTTTAGGGATGAATTCTTGGCCTGCTCTCAACTCTTTTTCATCCGGGCCATTAGTGAAGCTCTCCCAGCTGGTGATCTTAGTTGCTGCCCAAGGGAGAGGAGGGTGCTCTCAAGGTGGCCAACATTTCCTACCACAGAGGTTTTTCAAGAGGAAAGTCAGCATCTTTAGCCACCGTAAGATGCAGACAGGAAGCTGGCGTACTCCCAAGGCGGCCGGTCTGAGACTGTGTAAACAGGTACCCTGTGTAAACAGGTGTGTTCTGACGGGCGTCCTTAAGGAGCAAGTAGTTGCTGACACAGACTCCTTTCCTCAGACTGAAAAAATAAACAGCGTGTTTTGGTTTATTATATGAAATGAGAACTTAGCTTTATCTTGTTGATCCCGGTCAAAGCCTGGTGATGGCCTGTGGCTTTAATGTATGGTTGTGGCCACTCTGAAGTGTCTTTCCAGTAACCCATTCTTTTCCCCCAGTCAGAGCTGAACGGTTAGCTGGATTCAGTCTTTATCGTGAAGGACGTCTTAAAAACTGTGCTGCTGAGCCAGCCCTGGCTTGCCTATGATATTTGCTGCCATAAGTACACTCATAGTACATTGTTCTTTTTTTTAAGGATCGCGCCCATAGCGTATGGAGGTACCCAGGCTAGGAGTCAAATCAGAGCTGCAGCTGCAGGCCTACACCACAGCCACAGCAATGCTAAATCTGAGCCGCATCTGCGACCTACACCACAGCTCACAGCAATGCCGGATCCTTAACCCACTGAGCAAGGCCAGGTATCGAACCCACATCCTCACGGATACTGGTCAGGTTCATTACTACTGAGCCACCATGGGAACTGCAGCTGCTCTGACTCTTAATTTCTCATTTCTCTCAATAAAACCAAGCAGCCATCCAGTTAATACAGGAGCTCGTCCACTTGCCAAAGTTAACTTGAATAATCAGTCCGTCCTGTATAAGGAAGTGCCTTCTCAGTGCTCTAGTTGCATCTCAGCCCTCTAAATATGATCTGAAGTAACATACTTAAAAGGTGAATGATACAGATAATTTAGTATAATTTCTCAGCCTAAGATGAACCAAGGGAAACCTAGGCTTTCAATTTTCCATTGTCAGTCATGCGATTGGGAAGAAATACTGACTGTAAACATGGGACATTTTTCATGAGCAATAATGAGGTTTTACTAGTAATATCATTGTGTTCATTTTTTTATATGTTCTTTTTTTATTGAAGTTGATTTACAATGTTTTGTCAATTTCTGCTGTACAGCAAAGTGTCCCTATATATAGAGAGAGAGGATATATATATATATATATATATATATATATATATATATATATATTCTTTTTCTCACATTTACCTCTATCATACTCCATCACAAGTGAAGAGATGTAGTTCCCTGTGCTATCCTGCAGGGCCTCGTTGCTTATCTACTCCAAATGCAATAGTTTGTATCTACTAACACCAAACTCCCAGTCCATCCCACTCCCTCCTCCTCCACCTTGGCAACCTCAAGCCTATTCTCCAAGTCCATGAGTTTCTTTTCTGTAGATAGGTTCATTTGGGCCATATATTAGATTCCAGATATAACTGACATCATGTGGTATTTGTCTTTCTCTTTCTGACTTACTTCATTTAGTATGAGAGTCTCTAGTTCCATCCATGTTGCTGCAAGTGTTATTCTTTTGTGCTTCTTTATGGCTGAGTAGCATTCTGTTGTGTATATGTACCACATCTTCTTAACACATTCATCTGTCTATGGACTTTTAGGTTGTTTCCATGTCTTGGCTATTGTGAATAGTGCTGCAGTGGACATAGGGGTACATGTATATTTTTTAATGAAAGTTTTGTCCAGTTATATGCCCAGGAGTGGGATTGTTGGGTCAAATGGTAGTTGTATATTTCGTTTTCTGAGGTACCTCCATACTGTTTTCCATAATGGTTGTAACAATTTACATTCCCACCAACAGTGTGGGAGGGTTCCCTTTTCTCCTCACCCTCTCATTTATTTGTTTTTTGCTGACTTGTCAGTGATGGCCATTCTGACTGTGTGAGGTGGTATCTCATGGTTGTTTTGATTTGCATTTCTCTAATAATCAGTGATATTGAGTATTTTTTTCATGTGCTTGTTGGCCATCTGTATATCTTCTTTGGAGAAATGTCTGTTCAGGTCTTTTGCGCATTTTTCAGTTGGGTTGTTTTTTTTTCCAGTTGAGTTGTACAAGTTTGTGTATTTTAGAGAGTAAGCCTTTGTCGGTTCCATCATTTAAAACTATTTTCTCTCATTCTGTAGGTGGTCTTATTTTGGCTGTGCAAAAACTTGAGTTTGATCAGGCCCCACCGGTTTATTTTTATTTTTATTTCTGTTGCCTTGGGAGACTTTGTAAGGTGGATGTCAGAGAATGTTTTGCCTATGTTCTCTTCTAGTTTTATGGTGTCTGGTCTTACGTTTAAGTCTTTAAGCCATTTTGAGTTGTTTTTGTACAAGGTGTGAGGGTGTGTTCCAGTTTCATTCATTTCCATGCGGCTGTCCAGTTTTCACAGCACTACTTGCTAAAGAGACTGTCTTTTCCCCATTTTATATTCTTGCCTCATTTGTCGAAGATTAATTGACTGTAGGTGTCTGGGTTTATTTCTAGTTCTCTCTTCTGTTCTATTGGTCTGTCTGTTTCAGTACCAGTACCACAGTGTCTTGATCACTGTAGCTTTGTAGTATTGAATGAAGTCTGGGTGAATTATGCCTCCTGCTTCTTTTTTTCCCCCTCAGTATTGCTTTGGAAATTCTGGGTCTTTTATAGTTCCATATACATTTTTGGATTGTTTGTTATAGTTCTCTGAAAAATGTCATGGGTAATTTGATAGGGATTGCATTGAATCTGTAGATTGCTTTGGGTAGTATGGCCATTTCCTTGATCAATGTTTTATAGTTCTCAGCATGTAAGCCTTTCACCCCCTTAGTTAGCTTTATTCCCAGGTTTTTGATTTTTTTGGGTGTGATTTTAAAAGGTGTTGTATTTTTGTACTCCTTTTCTAATATTCCATTGTCAGTGTACAGAAACACAACTGATTTCTGAGTGCTAATCTTTCATTCTGCTACCTTGCTGAACTCACTGACCAGTTGGAGTGGTTTTTGTGTGGAGTCCTTGGGGTTTTCTATATGTAGTATCATGTCATCTGCATACAGTGACAATTTTACCTCTTCTCTTCCAGTTTGGATACCTTTTATTTCTTTTGTTTGTCTGATTGCTGTGGCTGGGACTTCCAATCCTGTGTTGAATAACAGTGGTGAGAGGGCATCCTTGTCTTGTTCCTGATTTTAGAGGGAAGGCTTTCAACTTCTCTCCACTGAGTATCATATTTGCTGTGGGTTGGTCATAAACAGCTTTTATTATGTTAAGGTATGTTCCCTCTATACCCACTCCGCTAAGAGTTTTTAATCATGAACGGATATTGCATTTGCCAAATGCTTTTTCTGTTTCTATTAAGAGGATTGTGTGATTTTTTTGACTTTTCTTTGGTTAATGTGGTGTATGATATTGATTGATTCGTGTATGTTGAACTGTCCTTGTGAACTTGGGCTAAATTCCGCTTGGTCCTGGTGTATAATCTTTCTTATATGTTGTTGCATTCAGTTGGCTAAAATTTTGTTGAGAATTTTTCTGTCTATGTACATCTCATTGTGTTCATTTTAAACTTCGAATTGTCATGAATAATAAGCCAGTTTAAACCATCCATTAAAAACATTTCTAACTTAAATTCTGTATTTTTCATTTAAATACATTAGAGTGTACCTTTCTCAATGTCATAGTTATATATGCATAGATTATGGTGATATTTCTTCATCTGCAAAATTTCTGCAAATATCTGTGTTAGAGCATCAAAATAAATAATATTTGCTTCAAGTACAAAGTTGTCTTAGAGTGGTGTCATTACTACAAATTGTTTAAATAGTTCTGTTTTTTGTATAGTCTTTGCCTCGTCACGTAAGCCAGGGGAAATTTAGTTTAATTGATCTTTGTCCAGTTAGGTTTCCGGTAAATGCAACCAGTCTGGTGCCTGTCAGCACTCTTCTCCTTTTATACATTCAGTGATTGTTTGGCTACCAAGTGTCAGCAGCAGTCCAGACGTGGAAAATACAAAGATGAAGGACATTTCAGGATGGACGTAGGAAGATATGAGACCGTCACTCCCACTCTAATTTTGGCCTGAAGCCAGGTATTTTACAGTATTATATCCTTTCAAATCCACGAGAGCTGAGTATGAAAGGAAAGCCAAATTTACTAAATTCCAGAAAGCGACAGCCGTTTCTCTGAGAGGGGAAACCTGCAGTTGCTTTCATTCTTGGTGGGTCAGTGGGAGAGGCACATCTCCCACAGACCGAGGGTAAAGAAAACCAGCTTAGCTCTTGAGGTTCCGTGTGAGCTGGCGTGAAGGACTGGAGTCCCGGAAGCTCCAGACATAGAATATCCGCATCCATCTGCCAGCACTTTGCCGGGGACCTTCACCCAATGTCCACAGGCTCAATGCCACATGTTGGAATCAGAACAAGTTTGCTGAACAAACTTACCCCTGATATATGAGAAGCCTTTCTTGAGTACAAAGCACAGTGCTCCTGAAGGCCAGGGTGGTGCGGGAGAAACAAGACAGACCCCTCTTTTTTTTTTTTTTTTTTTTTCTGAATGGATTTTATTTCAGTTACAGGTGCACATAAATCTTATGCGTTCTCGACCTTCGTCAAGTACACTCCAGCAGCTCTCTAAAATCTGAGAGTGGGCAGGAAAGCTGAGATTATCCCGCTAGAGTCATCAGGGACTTTCTGGAATACTCTAAAAGCCTTCCGAAGGCGGAGGTCTGGTAGTGGTGCTAGGAGGGGTGTCGTGAACTGCACAGAGCCAGGAGACTGGTGAAAAGCAGATTCGCTAGAGCCTCAGTTAGTGGCAGTTTTATTAAACGAAGTTAAGGCTTAAAACTTTTCTTTCCTAAGACAGGCACTAGATCTTTGAGTTATCAATACACTTTCCAAGGCCATCACAGATGGGAAAAAATTGCTTTAGTTTTCATGTCAGCCATGGGAGTGTGGCTTAAATTTGGTCTGTTAGAAGAGACGTTTAAAGTAGATTTAGGGTGAGGTTTTATCCCTGTAGGACTTGCAATGCAAAAATCAAATGCCCCCGAGCTCACTGAAAGAGGGGTATGTCTGCACCCAGGAAGGAAGGAAGGAAGGAGAGCTTTTCTGTTGTTGCACGTGTCCAGTGTCAAGGTCGGCGCTGGTTAGGCCAAGGGCACGGACTTGCCTGGCCATTGGGTGTCCTTAGACTTACTCTGCTCTGCCCACAGAAGTGGAGAATTTCAGTGCTTATTGGCCCCTAGGAGGGGACAGTGATTAGAAAGTTGGGACTCGGTAGAGTCAAGCAGGCAGGGGCAGGCCGTCGTCAGGGGACCAGTGGGGTCAGGCACGGCTGCACAGGGGCCCTCCCAGAGGGTGGAAGGCTCAAATCTGTGCTGAAGGAGGTGAGGTGAGTTAACTGAGGCTTCCTAATACTCAAGGTCTCTGAGTTTCAATTTAATTTTTTTAAAAACTTGCGTCTGTTCCCACGTGCTGTCCGACTGATCAAGGCAGTGCCAAAAGTCATGGTGTTCAGAAAGAAAGGGCTATTTTTAATTCGGCTTCGTAATGCCCTCAGTGTGCCAACTACTTTGGAGTCCCTGCCCCTGAGTGGCTAGGGTGATGTTCAGTGTGGGATCTGTTCTTACAGCGTTCAGGCAGTTTTGTCAGATTCCACTGGAAAACCCCATGGGTCTAATTTGGAATACCTGTGATGCATTTGGCTAAGAGGAAATATATTTATGGTTCCACGAAGAGAGGGTCTCCCTTTTGTCATGGGCATCACTTCTTCCTTTTTCAACTTTTCTCCCCTGCGTCTTCTCTTTCCTTTTTCTATTGCTCTGGCTTTCCCGTGCCTTGCTCTCTAAATTTGACCAGAGGCATATGAACAGACAGGCTGAATGCATATTTCTGGCAGTTATTCTTGGAGAAAGCTTTAGAAAATTAGGTTACTTTTGTATTACCATCATCGCTGGTAGAGTCTGTGGAGATAAAAATACCTGAGTCAGCAGGAGGCCTTGCTCTAGGGCCTCTGGGAAGGCAGCGCGTGGTTGAACCCGGTCCTCTTTCAGGTTGGTTTTTACTTGCTGGCATCCGCAGACGTTGCTGTGTTTGCCCACCGGGTGGTGTCTGTCCCTGTTTCCACAAAGTGCGTCATCGGACTAGACCATCACCCCGGCCCTTCTCCGGCCGTGTTCACTCGAGGCTTTTAGGGTGGTTATAAAAAATTTTTTTTAAAAAAAGAAGCCAACTTGTCTTTAAAACATCTTCCATTTTCTTAAACTGTGAAACTAATCTCCTGGGAACGTGAGAGAGTTGATTGGGGTTAGAAGGAAAAGACGGGGATGGTCAGCATTGCTCTGTACGTTCAGTCTATGTAATCTCTAGAATAACTACTGAGAAGTTTCTTAGGTATTTGTCTAAAGAAAGAATCAAAGCTGTAAGATAATAATACAGGTTTCTAGTTGAACCTGGAGCTTTGAAAACGTGGTTCGCCTCGGCTTCCTTCTGAATCCCGCCCGAATGCCAGTATAAGGCATGAAAGTCAAGTCCCGCAGCGGAGACAAAGGAGCGGAGTCTGAAGTGGGCTAGAGGTGCCCTCACCTTTTGGGAATTTGTAAAGAGGATTTGACAGTGTGATGCACCTGTAACATAAGCTGTAGATGTCACCAGGCAACAGTCCCCAGATTCCTGGAAAGGCGGCGTGATTGGAGGCTCCACGTATGGCCGCTGGCGTGGATAGTAACAGGAGATCCGGGAACATCTCCATGTAGCACGTGGGCCTCGGCTTTCCCTCCCCTGCCCCATGGTGCCAGGCAGCCACCCCACCCTTGCTTCTGCAGGAGCCTGGAACTCTGCAGCTGGAGAAGCAGGCTGGAGAGGCTCTGGCCTCCGCGATCCCAGGCACATTGTAGGCCTGTGGATCTCAAGCAGGGACTTGAGATTTTGCTCCCCGCTCTCTGGGGGATATTTGACAATATCTAGAGACATTTTTAGTTGTCACAGCTTGGGGAGACTTCTGGCATCTAGTGCTTAGAGACCAGGAGTCTGCTGAACAGCCCAGCCATCACGGGTTCGCCTCCCACAGCGAAGGGCTGTCTCGCCCCGGATGTCGTGTGCTGCAGTTGGAAGCCCTGCTCTGGGGTGAGCGAGGCACGGGGCTGATGCAGGGAACCAAGCCAGCGTCTGCTCGCTGAACACGGGGAACCTCAGCTCCCTCCCCTACTCTGCTCTTGGGACACCAAGTGGCCGGCAGGCGCGCGCTGGTGAGTCTCTTCTGCAGGAGACAAGAAAAGGCCCCCAGATGACTTTTGGGGGGTTGCCAATAAAATTGCTTCTCACTGCGGTATTGTCCAGCTAGACCAGCAAAATACACACAAAGGTCCCATCAGCTTGTGAACATCGTAGGTTTAAATATGGATGACAGGAGAAAAGTTTAGAGCTCTTTCAGACTCAGACTCTAAAAAACTTTTAAATCTGTCCAGTTGCTTTACACTGTTGTGTTAGTTTCAGGTGCACAGCATGTATTCACCTGCCCACGGAAACTTCACTGCATCTTCTGGGCCTCTGCTGCCTTCCTGAATGCCCTGTGCCAGGCTGCCTCCTGGAGACTCAGAGTCAGCTGTCTGCTTTAACTTTGCCCGTGAAAGGTCTCTTTTGACTGCCTTCCCTTTGCCTTTGTTGGCAAGAGAGGGATTCCCATCCTCCGATGACGGGATGGCTGATCACGTGGCACTCGACACCGGACAGGTGTGATCCAAAGCAGTTGACTGACTTCTCGCCTGGTGGAGGGGACCAGAGCTGCCTCTGGAAGGCTGCCTTTTGGAGCGGAGTGATCAAGCAGGCAGCCTTGATGGTAACAAGAGGTTGGGGTGACCCTGGTTTCCCGGGGGAGTATGTGATTGGCTTGTCGGAATCAGTCCATGGCCTTGCAGGGAACTGAAGCCCACCGTTCAGGATTAGCAGGTGCTGTGTCTGCTCCTGTCGGGTAGGACTGTTTGTTTAGCTAGCGGACTTTACCTACGGAAGCACAGTGTTGGGGGGGACTTGTCACTGGGCCATTCCAGACCCCTCCTGTTTGTTTCCAGATTGTCAAGACATATAATATTGGACCTTAATATTAGGCCTGGATGCCTCGGGGTCTTTAGCTCCTTTCTGCTTAGCTCTGTCCTGACCCAAAGACTGCGTCTACTTTTCCATCTTTTGGATCACCATGGGCGGAAGTCAGTCCACCCTCACTGCCTTGAACTACTTAGTGTTATAAGATGAACTAGCTTATGAGAGTTCCCGCTGTGGTGCAGCTGGCTGGGCAGCCTCTTCAGAGCTCTGGGACACGGGGTCAGTCTCCTTGCCTGGCACAGTGGGTTAAGGATCTGGTGTTACCTCAGCTGTGGCTTAGTTTGGGGCCGTGGCTTGGATCTGATCCCTGGCCCAGGAACTCCATATGTTGTGGGGCGGCCAAAACAAAAAAAGGCGTGATTGGAAAAAAACCTTAAGATTGTATGCCTGGATAATGTCATTTCACAGCTGAGAAAACCAAGGCTGTGGCATACGACACAGTTATGGCCAGAAAGTGTAGTCTTGAAAGATGATTGGCAAAGTCATACGGGTTTTCCATTAATAATAAGGGGAATTAATATCATATTTAAAAACTATATTCCTGTAATAAATTATTTGCCTATGGCCTGTGGAAATTGAAAAATAAATGCAAGTTAAAATATTATTAGCTAAGTGGTTCCTGCTGTGGTGTAACAGGATCGGCAGCATCTTCGGAGCGCTGGGACACAGGTTTGATCCCCGGCCTGGCACCGGGGGTTAAGGATCCAGCATTGCCGCAGCTGTGTCTGGGATCTGATCCCTGGCCTGGAACTCCGTATGCCACAGGGCAGCCAAAAAAGAAAAAAATGCATTATTGCTGAATAAATGATGCTTTATATTGAATACACTGTAAATAGGTCAACAAACTCATGGCGTTGCATAGTGGCCACTAACCAGCAACATGGAAAACTTTAGGGTTAACTGTTATTTCTTATAATTTGGAAAGGACAGTCATTTCCCTGTTTAAAACCACAGATGCAGCATTTGTTTGAATCCCTGCCTTAAAGTCCTGTGACATCTGACTTGTTCCTGAAACGTTTTCCATGGATACTTGGCCATCAGGCCTCTTCTCCACTCATGGCCCCCAGGGCCAGTATCCGCAACAATCTGGGAACTGTAAGCTCCACGCGGCCGGCATTTTAGATTCCTCGTTCTCTGCTTCATGCTTGCTACCTTGGCACCTGCCAGGAGCCCTGGAAATCCCTGCTCAGTAACGAGGAGATGAGTGGTGTCCACCGCGGTCTGCCTGCTCCAGAAACTACTCCCGGACCAGGGCGCGTAGAGCTCACCGGTTCCGGGCAGTGCGGTCTGTCTGTCCATCGTGTACTTGAAAGACGTCGACGACTGGGCCCACGCTCTCCTTGTACCTCAGAGCAGTGCCGGGGCCCTCTCGCTAGGGTCTTACCCACTCTGCTGTCCCCAGATTCTCTGGAGTCGCTCAAGGGCAGTTAGAATCCCTGTTTGGTCCCCACATTTCCCCAGACCCAGGGCTGTTGACTAGAAGCAGGTTGGAGGCAACGCAGCGAGTGTGCTCGTTATAAAATATTAAACTTTTATTATTCTTTTAGTTTTTTATTTTTAATTTTAAAATTACACCTGTGGCATATGGAGGTTCCCAGGCTAGGGGTCAAATCGGAGCTACAGCTGCCGGCCTGTACCACAGCTGCAGCAACACAGGATCCGAGCCATGTCTGCGCCGTACACCACAGCTCACTGCAACGCCGAATCCTTAACCCACTGAGCGGGGCCACGGATTGCACCTGCATCCTCACGGACATTATGTTGGATGCTTAACCAGCGGAACCACAATGAGAACTCCCTAAAATATTAAAATTTTATTTTATTTTATTTTATTTTTTGTCTTTTTACCTATTTATAGGGCCACACTCGGGGCATGTGGAGGTTCCCAGGCTAGTGGTCTAATCGGAGCTGTAGCCACCGGCCTACACCACAGCCACAGCAACGTGGGATCCGAGCCGCGTCTGCAGCCTACACCACAGCTCACGGCAACGCCGGATCCTTAACCCACTAAGCGAGGCCAGGGATCGAACCTGCTACCTCATGGTTCCAGGTCGGATTCGCTAGCCACTGAGCCACGACGGGAACTCCCCTAAAATATTAAAATTTTAAATAAATAAGATAAATATTGTGATCTGTTGCTTTCTTCATGAAGTGTGAAGGCAGAGGCTTCATGTTGTCATGACTGGTGAAGAAATGCAGTATTAGAAGTTTAGTTGAGAAATTGAAAAATAAAGACTCAGGGAGATGTCATTGGGAATAACTGACCCACACATTAAAAACCCTATGATTTTATAATTATGTTGTTACTAATAATATTAGCCATGTAAAAACTATGGCTACAATTAATGAACTTTTGATTAGGAGGTTCAGCTCACTTTATGTTTTGCTTAGTACTGTCTTGTTTCAAAGCTCCTAAAAGAGCTTTCCTCAGGGCTGTACCTTAAGGATGGGTAAATCAACCTCTCTCAATAATAATTTTTCTTATTGAAATTATTGATAGTACCTGTGAACTTCTGGCAGTCTTTTGTTGAAAGAAATGCCTGCCAGGGACCTGATGTTATTAAGATAAAATATTCATTTTTTTTGAGTGACAGGGAAATGCTTTGCAGTTTTCATCTAGGAGTCGTAAAATGCCTGGGTCCCCACCAGCTGAAAAGGGA
The DNA here is from genome assembly GCA_004024745.2 of Catagonus wagneri. NCBI lineage: Eukaryota > Metazoa > Chordata > Mammalia > Artiodactyla > Tayassuidae > Catagonus > Catagonus wagneri. Next base: position 14,357,176 of record PVHT020000061.1, read on the forward strand.
CCTTAACTGCGTGACGGGTGCTTTATGGCACTGGGTCATTAGCGGTAGACACGCATCCCAGCCTGTGGCCTCTGCGATGCTGGGGATCAGCCGGAGGGGCCTTCTTCGCATCTTTGCTTCCAGCACCCTGAGTTACCCGGGCTTTGCGGGCGGAATGAGAGTGGAGGCAGGCATTGGGCTCCAACCCTACAGATGAAGGGCTGAAACTCAGACTTTGAGGGTGTGTAAAATGCACGTACCCTGATGTTGCTAAATCATTTTATTTCCCTTGAAAAGTCCTTTTTCCTCCCTGTCCTTTGAAAATAACTGTTACTTTCCCTGGCTTACCCATCGAGTTTACATGCAGCACATATTTTCATTTCAATCCAAAAATTACCCTCATTTTTTAATCTGCAGACACACGCTGAAGAACCAGGGAAAATGGCATTTTTGATTTCTGTTTTCCGAACCATCATGGTTTTCTATAGGTCCAGTATCACGGAGAAGTTTTTTTCTCTCCTCGGTTGCAGTTAACACCGCTGTGCTGGTCCATGTTTAGCAGCTGTCTTGCAGGTGGAAAGGGTACAGGAGAGTCCTGGGAAAGGACCTTTGTGACCATCCTCATTGCTGCCCTCTTCTTTGAGAGACGGAGCTTGAAACCCAGGCAGAGCTGAATCTAGAAGGCAGGGTGTGAGGAGCCAGACGGCTTGAGGCCGCTCGGGTGGCAAGGCTTGAGAAGCGGCAGCAGGGTCCCTTCCTGAAAACTGCTCCACTGCCTGGCATCATCCATGAGGACTTGGGAGCCTTTGAGACTGGAAGAAGTTTTTATTGGAAGTCTTCTGTTGAAACAGAATCTTAGGGGCGAGTCCCATTGCAGCCTGTTCGCCAGCTGTGTGGGTATTTGCTGGAGCTGCATGGGGAGTTTTCAGAATGAGTCCCAGGGCTGGTCTGAATTTAGGAGACAGGGAGCGGTGGGAGACGAAAAAGGACCTTCGAGTGCTTGGTTATTGACTTTCACAGCGGTATTGTCTGCGCAGGCGGTAGATGATATTATCCTCGTATTAGAGAGGAGAAGCCCAGGATTCTGAGAGGTTAAGGCTTCATCCAGTGTCTGCCTATGGAGCAAAAACAAATCCCTGAAAAGTAAACTGCTCTATAGTTATTCTTTGACCTCGTCTAAACCGAAGTTGAAAGTCTTGGCTTTTGAAGCACCGGCTACCCGGGGAGAAAACAGATGTCACTGTGAAGACAGGTCAGGCTTTTTCAGGCAGTGAAACCCAACGTAGGTGGACAGAAACAGGCTGCATTTAATGATGATTCAACCACTGAAGGAGTGTTGGAGCCACCTGGTCTGTGCCCAGTAGAACCCAGAAGAGCAGCGCTAACAAACCAGTCCCTACCCTCCAGTCCCTGTAGTGCCTGCCTGTGGGTTTCCTGCGAGACACAGTGGACTCTTTGATAGGACGGCTGTGGGGTTGCCTGCCTGCCCGAGGCTGTGAGAGTCACGGAGCTTTGGAGACCTCTGCGGTGACGGTGGGGCTTTCGGGGAAGAGCAGTGAGGGTTTGGGCGGATATCGGACGAACCTCATGAACAGGACGTGCGTCATTCTGGCTCGTCTTCACTCTTCCACACATTGGTTATGGGAATCAGGAACCAGGAGTTTCATCTCTGGATTAAGTCTAACAGTTAGGGAATACGACTCCATGGTGTCTGAGGTCGCGTCTAGTGCTAATCACTTGTAGTTTTAAACTATGCCAGTTAAGCAGAGTGATGTCAGTGGAGGCCCAGTGATGCCGACAGTGGGGACGCACAGGCACCCACTGTCCTGCCTGCATTATCCTAGACGCTTGCACTCCTGGGCCTCGGAAACCATTGTTGTTGCTGCTAGATTAGTGCTTTGGGTATCAGATTTGTTCTGGGGAGTTCCCATCATGGCACAGCAGAACCGAACCTGACTAGTATCCGTGAGGTTGTGGGTTCGATCCCTGGCCTTGCTCAGTGGTTTAAGGATCCAGTGTTGCTGTGAGCTGTGGTGCAGTTTGCAGAAGCGGCTCAGATCTGGTGTTGCTCAGGCTGTGGTGTAGACTGGCAGCTGCAGCTCAAATTTGACCCCACCTGGGGACTTCCATGTGCCTCACGTGTGGCCCTAAAAAGAAAAAAAGACTGTTTGGACTTTATTCTTTGTGACTTCTTTTAGCTCTTCTACCTACCGTACCTTTATGTCTCCCCGGCGAGGCCCGCAAGTGATAATCTTGAAAGCAGGGCCTCGCCTAATGGATTATCTGCCTTGTCCAATGTCTGCCACATATGTGCTGCTAAGTAAGTATCTGCCAGATACAATTAAATAGAACATATTAAAGTGCTTTTCAACTTTCTGTAACATGAAAAGTTGTACCCGACTAGTCCTTCGCATTGGTGCTAGGAACTGAGAGGAGGGAGAGAGAGAAAAGAAGGTGATGTGGACCGGAAAAAAAAAAAAGATGGAATTGGGGCTCATATCTCTGTCTGTAATTTCTCGCTGTGTCGCATGGTCCCTGCTGCCACGCAGTCAGCATTGCCTCTGCTCTGGGACAACCATCGTCTGTTTAGATGTAATCAGAGAGCGAGGGTGTGAATGCAGCCGCCCTCTGTGTGGTCCTGTAGGATGATACCGTGGGAATGTGAGTTACCTTGTTGCTAGGCGACGTTCGTTGATGTAGAACATTTTTCTTGTATCTCGCCTCCCATCACTTCAGTACGCCTCTGAATTTTTGCTTGTTAAAATTCATACCTTGGTGATGTTCACAGAATTTCTAGCCCAAATCAGTTCAGTTAGAACCTCCTTAGGGGTGCCTGTTCCATGTTAGGATTGTAAGCTGTGTGTCTCGAGTGACCTTGGCATTTCCTAATGTAGGCGTGGATTGGGAAGAACCTGTGGCTGCTGGGGGAAAACACGCATTTTATGATTTCCTCATTTTCCTACTTAATTCTGTTTCTTAAAAGATATAGAGTACCAAAAGACTTCTGTAGCTACATAGTCAAGTAAATTAATTGCCTTGGAAAAGATGATCAGATCTTTAAATATTATGGACTTCCCATTGTGGCGCAGCAGAAGCAAACCCGACTAGTATCCATGAGGATGCGGGTTCTATCCCTGGCCTCGCTCAGTGGGTTAAGGACCCAGCGTTGCCATGAGCTGTGGTGTAGACCAGCGGCTGTAGCTCCGATTTAACCCCCTAGCCTGGGAGCTTCCATGTGCTGCAGGCATGTCCCTTAAAAAAATGCAAAAAAATCTTTACATATTATGATTATGTGATTCAATAAAGCTGCCACTAAAATTCTTCTATTACTCCTTATGTCTGAAACTTATAAGACTTTTCGTCTAGAACTGTCTTCTCATTTCTTTCCCACCCACGTTCCCTGTCAATTTGTTTTATCTGCTTTGAGTTTAAGGCTTTTCCCTTATTTTCGCAGGGGAAATGGGATTCGCTAAGATTACTGAAGTGCTGCGATTAATTCCACTTCTGTGAGAAAGGAGGAGTCTTTCCAGCCTCCGTGAGTCAAAAGGAGCAGGATGAAGTGAAAAAAGGATTCACCCTCTTGCCAGCCCCAGTAAATGAGATCTCATTAGCTAGTCACTAGACAGTTCTTTAGTTGTATCCAGCATTTAAAGGAAACCTCAATTTCTAGGAGGCTGCAAATCTATATTATAATGTCCTAATGTACTGTTTCAGTCCTCCTGCCTGCAGGGTGTTAGGGGTTGTAAATGTTTAAGGATGTGAAGGAACTGGGTTCTCTCTGCTTATTTAATGATCGGTCTACTATCGTAAAAGCTAATTGTAATTCTAACAGACCCTTTCTGCGTGAAATCTGGCAGCCGCTGCAACTCTCCGAGTCTCTGGTCCCTTATCTGCGAGGAAGGCACATAGCTTTTCTTTCCTTTCCTTTGCGTACGAATGCGAGGTGGGAAGAAAGTGGGAGAGTCCCCCTTCCGCTGGCCTGCTGAATGAAGGACTGATGTTTGCTCACACGCTGACAGTTTTAATTCCCCGTCCATCCCACTCCTTGCCTTCCGCCTTGGCAACCACAAGTCTGTTCTCCAAGTCTGAGAGTCTCTGTTCTGTTGATAATTCTGTCTGTCTGTGCCGCATTTTAGATTCTACATCCACGTGATATACTGTATTTGTCTTTCTTCTTCTTGCTCACTTCATTTAGTATAAGAACCTCTGGTTCCATCCCTGTTGCTGCAGATGGCTTAATTTTGTCCTTTTTATGGTTGAGTAGTATTCCATTGTGTGTGTGTACCACATCTTCTTATCCTTCTTTCAGTCGACATTTAGGTTGTTTCCATGTCTTAGCTGTCGTGAATAGTGCTGCAGTGAACATAGGGGTGCATGTATATTTTCCAATGAAATTTTTGTCTGGATATATGCCCAGGATTGGGATTGCTGGGTCATATGGTAGTTCTAGATTTGGTTTTCTGAGGTACCTCCATACTATTTTCCATAGTAGTTGTACCAGCAGTGTAGGAGGGTTCTCTTTTCTCCACACCCTCCCAAGGATTTGTTATTTGCTGACCTGTTAATGATGGCCATTCTGATCAGTGTGAAGTGGTACCTCATTGTAATTCTGATTTGCATTTCTTCAGTAACTAGTGAAGTTTAGCATTTTCTCATGGGCCTGCTGGCCATCTGTATACCTTCTTTGGAGAAATGTCTATTCAGGTCTTCTGCCCATTTTTCAATTGGTTGTTTGCTCTTTTGCTGTTGAGTTGTATGAGCTGTTTGTGCATTTTGGAGATTAAGCGCTTGCAGCCCTAGTTTCTCATGTGATGGTGCCTGGAGATGGAGATTTGGGGAAGTAGTTGGGTTCGGATGAATTCGTGAGGGGGAGGCTTCATGATGGAATTGGTGCCCTTGTGAGGGATGAACAAGGCAGAGTTCTGTTTTGTTTTTTCCCTCTCTCTTTCCCATGTGAGGGCCCAGTAAAAGGGCTGCCTATAAACTAGGAAGAGGCCTGTCACCAGAACCCAGTCATGCTGGCACGCTTGTCTCAGCCTTCCCAGCCTGCAGAACTGTGAGAAAGACACTGCTGCTTAAGCCACCCAGTCTGTGAAATTCTGTTGGTAGCAGCTCAGACAGACTAAGACATACTTTGAAAAGCAAGCAGAAAAACAAAAAACCCTCTTTGGATTTCATTGCCTACAAACATGATTTTATTTCCTCCCAAAATCGCTCCCCTGACCCCCTCCCCGTTTACAGCACAGCGTTAACATTCATTTCTCAACACCACCGTTGGTCTCTCCTTAGTTCCCCTCTTCATTTCTTAACCACCATACATTTTCATCCTTGATACTAGAATTGTGATTCTTAGGTCTATTCTTGATTGCTTCTTTTGCTCCTTTTTTTGGTCTCCTGCCTCTTCTCATTCTAGTAATTCTAGCCTTTAATTAATTAATATATATATTTTTTTTTTGCTGGAGAAGAAGTAGGAGCACAGAATCAGAGACGCTGGGGAGCTTTTCAGCATCCACATGACGCACATTGAACCTCATGCATCCTTGAGTCAGACCTGTGAGGGGCGAGAGGCTGGGCTTTGTGCTTCTGTACAACCAGAGCAAGAGCTGGCATAAAGTAACCGAGTCCTAATTCCGTTGCTGGAATGGTCACAGGTATTGCTTCTTTGCCTCTCGCACACTTAGGGATCTACTCTCATTTCCACTCCAAGCAGAAAGTGTTTCTTCTTCTCCCTCCCTCCTATGATCGGAATGCCCCCCAAAGATGCTCATGCCATAGAAGTGTGCAGCCACCAGGGAGCCCTCGAGAGTGAGGGTGTGAACGTGTCACATCAAACGCTGCAGAACAAAACGCCTGCGACGTGGGCTCTAAGCCAGACCAAGACCACTCTCCTAACTACTATGACTTGCGTTTCTTAACCTGTCTCCTGGGGAGAAGGAGTTTTAAGAGAAGGACGCTAGAATCTACTGTTTATTCGGAGTAATAGTTTGTTGCGTGTAGATATGCCTAGCAAACAATAATAGTTCTCATCTGGAGTTTTTGTCAACAATATTGTTTGTCTTCATAAATTCAGGAGTTAAACAGCCCAAACATGGCGATGAGAATAGCTCAGAAACCAACTTGATGCTCAGACTAGAAAGAAAATAAGGAACCACTGCAGAATTCTCTCTTAAGGCTTATTTCTGACCGAGGTTACTAGACTTGAAACAGGTTTCTTTCCCCAAGTTTCTGGAAACCCTAGAATTTCAGAGAGTGAGTACTGCTTATTTCTCATCAAGATCAGGACAGTAAATCTTAAGGAAAAAAAGAGCCTTGTGACTAGGGGCTGGCACAGTGGCCTTGATGTTCTGCTTCAAGGCCCTTGCAGAATAACCTGTCTTCTTTGAGAAAGCACCGTGTCAAACGTCTGCCTAGTTTGGTGACAGAGAAGGTGAAAATGTCATAATACCCACCTGTGAGGACTTACAATTTACCTATTTGTATAACTAATAACTCGTAGAACTGAGTGGATGTGTACATGTTGGGGGAGTTGTGAGGCTTCGCAGAACTCATGTGAGTGACAGCCACGTGGTCTCAAGGCCTCTGGTCTCTCTGAATTCCAGATTCCTCGTGGAAAAGAGTCATCATATCAAAGAATTTCTCTACAGGATTTCTTGAGAAATAGCCTCTGAACGAACAGAGAATACTCTGGGCTGCGCTTAACGTGTTCCCCTATTATTGAAACCTCACTCTGTCCTGCTTCTCAAAGAAAGGAAACCCGAGTGCATTTTTCGGTGGGGGTGGGGGTGCTGGCTCAGGGATATGCTGAGAACTTGGTCTTTGCCCTTGGAAGTAAATTCCAGTTGCTTTCAGAGTCATCACAAAGGAACAACATTGTCAGAATGACTGGACTACCCAAGGCAGTCTACAGATTCCTTGAAATCCCTACCGAATTACCAATGACATTCTTCACAGGACGAGGTGAGCGGAGGAGGCAGACGAAAAAATAGGAAACACAGCAGAATAGCTCATTATTCAAAGGGACTTTCAGAAAGCCTCTGGACTCCTCCTTGTTTGAGAACTTCCTGATGCTAAGAGTGTTTCATGGTTTGAACAAGTTATTATTTCCTCTTGAGTTGTAGAGTGCTGTATTTGCTACTTGGCAAGTGACAGGCCTCATCTGACAAATGTTCAAACACTCCTAGAACAGCCATTTATCAACATGACTAGTGGTTTAAAGGCACAGTGCTTACGTCTAAATTCAGATGGTTTGTGCGGTAGAGGGACCTGGAAAACAGTGGACAGGCAGAAGAGAAAGGCACTGCCTAATTTATCTTCTGTGGTATTTTTCTCCAAACATTCACTATCGCATTTTCAAGTGCTTTAGTTACTTTGTAGGAGGTGAATATAAAACACAGTATTGGAGTTCCTGTTGTGGCTCAGTAGGTTAAGGACCTGACGTTATCTCTGTGAGGACGTGGGACCCTCCCTGGCCATGTTTCAGTGGGTTAAGGATCTGGCATCGCCCCAAGCTGTGGTGTCAGTTGTAGATGTGGCTTGGATCTGGCGTTGCTGTGGCTGTGGTGTAGGCTGGCAGCCGCAGCTCTGGTTTGAACCCTGGCCCGGGAACTTCCATATGCTGCAGGTGTGACTAAGAAAATCAAAAACCAAAAAACAAAACCCCACAATATTAAAATGTTTACATTGGTGACTCTGGGTGTTATTCAGAGCATCATTCTGTAGTTCATAGGTCAAACGTAGAAAGATAAAGACTCGATTACATAATTTTAAAAGATAAGGAACCGTAAGTGCTTGTGTACCCCCCCAAATTTATACGTTGAAATCCTAACCCTTAATGTGATGGTATTGGGAGGGGGTTGAGTGGAAGGGGGAGCCCTCATGAGTGGGATTAGCATCTTTATAAAAGGCCCGAGAGCTCACTCACCCCTTTGGGAACATGAGAATGCAGCGTGACACGTGTGTTCCAGGAAGTGGGGGCGTATGAATACCTAGGGCCTTGATCTTGAACTCCTTTCCTGCAGAACTGTCAGAAATAAATCTCCATTGTTTATAACCCCACCCCCACGTATGGTGATCTGTTATAACAACCTGAACGAGCTACAGCGATGGTGCGTTTGACATGTTTCACCAATGTTAATTTACTCCTATTCTCCCCTCCAACAAAATTATTTGTTCTTTCCTTTAAAAAATGAATTTTCATTAAGTATGAAATAGAAGATAGTATAAAATGTGTGTGCCGTTGAGACTCACATTTCAGTAAATACCTATATACTCATCATTTTCCCTCCACCAAAAGTTACCCTTGCTCTGTTCTTCTGTTTGTCATTCTCTGCCTCTTCTTTACGATTTTCCCGCATGTACTTACATTCTGAAACAATATCTTTGTGTTTTTCCCCAGTACTTTTATTTTACTTTTTTAATGATTTTTATTTTTTCCGTTATGATATTCTGTCAGTTTTCTGCTGTACAGCAAAGTGACCCAGTCACACGTACATATGTACATTCTTTCTCTCACATTATCCTCTGTCATGCTCCATCTCAAGTGACTGGACATAGTTCCCAGTGCTGTACAGCAGGATCTCATTGCTTATCCACTCCAAAGGCAATAGTTTGCTTCTATTGACCCCAGATTCCCAGTCCATCCCACTCCCTCCCCCTCCCCCTCCGCAACCACTAGTCTGTTCTCCAAGTTCACGAGTGAAACATCTTTGGGTTTTTCATATTCTTAATGTAATGGTAACAGAATCAGACTGTATGTATCGTTTAAAAACCAAACCATTGTGAGTCAGTTCATTGTTAAGTGCCATTTAATATATCATCATTTATGTACAAATACATCACCACTTGTTTATCCTTTCAGCTGATGAGGGAAATTTTCACTACCTTTCTTTCACAAGCTCTGGCAATAGAGACATCTTTGCTTATGTGTCCTGGTGACTGAAGAGTTTCTAGGAAGGTCTGCATACATTTAGAAGGTACATGTTACTAGTGTATCAATTCTCCTCCAAAAGATTTATAAATTCAATGTAAAAATCAGTCAAAATCCCACCAAGATTTTTAGGTAGAAACTGACAAACTGATTCCAGATTTCTGTGGAAATGCAGAAAACCTAGCACTGCCAGCACAATCGGCAAGAGGAGTTCATAGGGAAAAACTTCACAGTACGCATTTCAGGACTTCCTGTGAAGTCCGCAAAACACCGCGCTGCTGGTGTAGATGGGCGGTTACATCCACGGAAGAGAAGAGTGGTCTGGAAACAGACCACACACATACGGTCAGTGATTCTTGACAAACACGCTAGGACAGTGCAATGGGGAAAATAATCTTCATAGCGGAGGCTGGTATAAAGATTGGGTAGTTGAATACGAGAGAAGTTGTCCTTGACTTTTACTTTGCACCAGGTGCAAAAATTGACTCCAAAAGAAGCATATACTAAAAAAGTCAAAATCTAAAATTTCTGGAAAGAATCTTAATGTCTTTAGATTTGACAAAGTTTTCTTATGTGTAACACAAAACGCACTATAAAAGGAAAAAATCAGTAAGTTCGACTTTATTGCAGTTATAAGCGTTTGCCCTGTGAAAGCTCCTCTGCTGGGAATGGATAGACAAGCTACAGACAGAGCACACGTTCAATAAAGCACATGGGCCTAGGCCTTTTGAAGAACTCTTAAGACTTAATATGGCCCAATTAAAAATGGGAAGATATTAATGTCCAATATCCAATTTTAATATCCCTAAAAGAAAGAATGCTTATAATAAGAAAATGCTTTTCAATAAGAAAAAGGATACCATGATAGGAGAATGTGCGCGGTATGTGACTAGCTATAGACAGAACAACAGAAGTACTGATTTAACTCCATGAATAATTAAATATGCAAATAAATGCAACTCAGTATATTTTGTCCACCAGGTTTTCAGAAATTAAAAAGAAAATCCCAGCAAATTAGGTGTTAAGCAAAACAGATTTTCTCTGTACTTCTGATAGTGGATATTCCTAGGACTTTTGTGGAGGACACTGTGCAGAATGTGTCTGAATATCCCAGGTTCAGTCTTTTGGACCTGGCAATCTCACACTTAGAAAATCATGATATATCTTGAAATATATATTTAACTGTAGCATTGCTTACATTAGTACAATTTTAGAAACAGCCTAAATATTCACTTATGGAGGAGTAGTTAAATAAATTAGCGGATGTGCATAGTGTGCATATGTGGCTGTGAAAAGGATGACTGACCAGTTTCTCCCATTTCTATCCAAGCATTTATCCATCCACACCTTTATCTCTGTGTGTGTGTGTGTGTGTGTGTGTGTGTGTGTGTGTGTAACTAGGTGAAGTTATTCCCGAATTCAACGTTACATGTTCTGAGGCAAAAAGGAGAGTTTTTCAGTGGAGAGAAAAACTGCTTGCCCTGCTGGAGGTGAGAAGACATATGGACAAGTGAAAATAAAGAGCTGTGGTTCTAAGTGCCGCCGGCCGGCTTTGCAGGGCTGGGGGAGACTGGACTCCTCTCGGAGAGGTCTCTGCCGCCCGCTGGACCGCGTGAGCCGCCCTCGCGTGACGTTCTTATCGGCAGAGAAAGAGCGCAGGGGGAGAAGAAGGCTTTTTGATGCAGGGTGAGATCAGAATCAGTTAATACCTAACTTGAATATTAAAAGAAATGTAATATCATTTCATTCCTTAAACTGCTGAAGCAAAACACACCTGTTATATCATTGTTTGCTTGTGAGAAGAGATGTCTTGAATACAGACACATAAAAGCTCATGGTGGTTACCTTTGGATAGTGAGATTTCTACTGACTTTCACTTTCTTTAAACTTTTTTATATTGCTTATAAAAATAATACTTGGTTGTTGGGGGAAAATCAAAGTCCAAAGGATTATTTTAATGAAATGTCATTAAGTTTTACATGTGATTATTTCATTAGGGAAATGAAGCTGACTAATTTTAAATACGTTTAATTAGTTTTTGAACTTTGAAAATGTTTTCAACCACCTTCAGGTACTCCTATACAAACTTCTCGCAGGAGTTCCTGTTGTGGCTCAGCAGTTATGAACCTAGTATCCATGAGGACGCAGGTTCTAGCCCTGGCCTTGCTCACTGGGTTACGGATCTGGCTTTGCCGTGAGCTGTGGTGTAGGTCACAGATCTGGATCTGGCGTTGCTGTGGCTGTGGTGTAGGCCGGTGGCTGCATCTCCAATTTGACCGCCTAGCCTGGGAACTTCCATATATTGCAGTTGTGGCTGTTAAAAGCAAAAAGAAAAAAAAAAAATAGAAGAGAAGCTGACATGCCCAGACCTCTCAGGTTCTAGTCCATTATCAGTTGCAGAAGCCGTCTTACGTACCCTTAGGGCTGCTCAAAACCCAGAGCAAGACGGATATTTGTTCTCATCTCCATTCTTTTTAGTTTAAGACCTGCCTCCCTAAATCTTGGTACATTGGTACTAGAATGAATATGGACAGTGAAAATAGCTACTTCCTTCAGGATAAATTTCACCTTCTGTTTCTACAGGGACATGGTGAAGTTCTAGAGTTAAAATCACACAGTCATGCTGGACCATAAGAGAGAAGTATCAGTATATTTCTCTAAATTTGAATTACTGTCTAGAAATACAAGTGGAAAATGTAGATAACTTCTTTTTGTTTCTTTTCCCTTTTCTACCCTGTTTTTAAAAGTTCTATTGGAGTAGAGTTGCTTTACAAGGAAAGCATTTCTGCTGTACAGCAAAATGGTTCAGTTGTACATGTACACATATCCAGTCTCTTTCAGATTCTTTTCCCACCTGGATCAGCACAGAACATTGGGTAGAGGTCTTTATGCTCTGTAGCAGGTCCCCTTGGCAGATTTGAGTGAGCTCCTTGTTATGGTTGTGTCTCACTTTCGGGCAGACCTTTTGGCCCGTGTATCCTTTCTGCTGATTTTGCGGGGGTCAATTTCTGATCTCTGAGATAGCTCACCTAGTCTTCTATCTACACCCCATCACTGAAGACACTCACACATTTTTTTTGTATGGAAATACTTTTATTTTTTTGATTACTTAATGAATTTTATTACATTTATAGTGTACAGCAATCATCACAACCAAATGTTATAGCGTTTCCATCCCAAGCCTTCAGTGCATACCCCCACCCTGCAGCTTGTCTCATTTGGAAACCATAGTCTTTCAAAGTCTGTGAGTCGGTATCTGTTCTGCAAAGAAGTTCACTGTGTCCTTTTTACAGATTCCACATGTAAGTGAAGGCATTTGACATTGTCTCATTGTCTGACTGACTTCACTTAGCATGATAATTTCTAGGTCCATCCATGTTGCTGTAAATGCCGTTATTTCTTTCCTTTTAATGGCTGAGTAATAGTCCACTGTGTATATGTACTGCATCTTCTTTATCCACTTCTCTGTCGATGGACATTTAGGCTGTTTCCATGTCTTGGCTATTGCATAGAGTGCTGCAGTGAACACTGGAGTATATGTGTCTTTTCGAGTCGTGGTTTTCTCTGGATAGATGCCCGGGAGTGGGATTGCTGGATCAAATGGTAATTCTATTTTTAGTTTTCTGAGGAATCTCCATACTGTTTTCCACAGTGGTTGCACCAATTTGCATTCCCACCAACAGTGTAATAGAGATCCTTTTTCTCCACACCCTCTCCAGCACTTATTGTTTGTAGATTTTTTGATGATGGCCATTCTGGCCAATGTAAGGTGGTACCTCATAGTGGTTTTGATTTGCATTTCTCTAATAATGAGTGATGTTAAACATCTTGTCATATGTTTTTTGGCCGTTTGTATGTCTTCTTTGGAGAAATATCTGATTAGATCTTCTGTCCATTTTTTTGATGTGTTTTTTTTTTTTTTTTGATGTTGACCTGTAGGAGGT
>PVHT020000061.1:14370124-14447908 GCA_004024745.2 Catagonus wagneri
CATTACTCTAAGAGGTGGATCTGAGAAGATGTTGCTGTCATTTATGTCGGAAAGGGTTTGGCCTATGTTTTCCTGTAAGAGTTTTATAGTATATGGCCTTATATCTAGGTCTTTAATCCATTTTGAGTTTGTTTTTGTGTATGGTGTTAGGAAGTGTTCTAATATCATTTTTTTACATGTGGCTGTCCAGTTTTCCCAGCACCACTTATTGAACAGACTGTCTTTTCTCCATCGTATAGTCTTGCCTCCTTTGTCATAGATTAGTTGACTGTAGGTGCGTAGTCTTAATTATGGTCTTCCTGTCCTGTTCCTCTGATCTATATTTCTGTCTTTGTGCCAGTACCATATAGTTTGTTTTTGTTTTTGTTTTTGTTTTTGTCTTTTTGCCTTATCTAGGGCTGCACCTGTGGCATATGGAGGTTCCCAGGCTAGGGGTCTAACAGGAGCTGTAGCCTCCGGCCTTTGCCACAGACACAGCAACATGGGATCCGAGCCGTGTCTGCAACCTACACCACAGCTCACGGCAACGCTGGATCCTTAACCCACTGAGCAAGGCCAGGGATCGAACCTGCAACCTCATGGTTCTTAGTCGGATTCGTTAACCACTGAGCCATGATGGGAACTCCCGAGTACCATATAGTTTTGATGACTGTAGCTTTGTAGTATAGTCTGAAGTCAGGGAGCCTGATTCCTCCAGCTCCATTTTTCTTTTTCAGGATGACTTTGGCTATTCTGGGTTTTTTGTGCTTCCAAACAAACTTTAAAATATTTTGTTCTAATTCTGTGAAAAATGTCCTTGGTAATTTGATAGGGATTGCATTGAATCTGTAGATTGCCTTGGGTAGTATAGTCATTTTGATAATATTAACTCTTCCAGTCCAAGAACGTGGTGTTTTTCCATCTGTTTGTGTCATCCTTGATTTATTTCATCAGCATCTTATAGTTTTCAGAGTACAGGTCTTTTGTCTCTTTGGGTAGGTTTATTCCTAAGTATTTTATTCTTTTTGATACGATAGTAAATGGGATTGCTTCCCTAATTTCTCTTTCTGATCTTTCGTTGTTAGCATATAGAAATGCAGCTGATTTCTGTGTATTAATTTTGTATCCTGCAACTTTGCCAGATTCATTGATGAGCTCTAACAGTTTTCTGGTAGAGTCTTTAGGATTCTCTAGGTACAGTATCATGGCACTCACACATTTTTAAAGAAAATAATAATGTATAGATCAATCTAAATCCCTGAAAGGAATTTGCTCTAAAGGAATGTCTGCAGACATCCCACTCTGCCTCCCACAACAGAGCCCCTTTACATCAGTACATGCTGTTATTTTTGGCAGCTAGCACTGTGTCCGGAAAAATCTCTGCCGTACGTTTGCATATCTCATGATTCTTCTGAAAAAGTGTTCTCAGTGATGAGCTGGCTGCATCTCCAAGACAGAATCAAGTGGTTACCTTTTCTAATAGAAAATGTCTTTGCAGGCTGCTCCAGTATCATGATGTTTTCAGGTTCTCACCTTCCCAATAAAAACAGGTGAATCAGAGCTGCAGCTGCCGGCCTACACCACAGCCACAGCAACGCCAGATCCAAGCCGCATCTGCAACCTACCCACAGCTCACGGCCATGCCAGATCCCCAACCCATTGAGTGAGGCCAGGGATGGAACCCACATCCTCTTGGATGCTAGTCGGGTTTGTTGCCACAGAGCACCATGGGAACTCCCTCAAAGAGGTTTTTCTAAGTGGGCACAACTTTGGATGCTTCCCCATGAGGTTGCCAAGTCCTTCCAGGAGGTAGGGGGTGAAGGTCAAAGCAGCCTAGCATTGGGATGCCAGCTTTTCTTGAAAGGAGCCAGCATGGGTTTATATGGACAGAAATGGCTCAGGGAGCAGGACACTGATTTGTTTATGTTAATATCTGTCCTCTAATAATAGTATTTATCTCTATTTTTCATGTTATAATTTTAAATTATAATGTTATTATAACAATAAAATTTAATGTTTTAATGTTTAACATATTGTTATAGTTCCATTATATTTTGAATATTATAATTGTATTCCTAATTTTTACATATATATATATACATATATATATATAATGCCACCATAAATTCCTCACTATAGGAGAATATGATATATATAAAGATATATAAACTATATATATATAACTTAACTATATCTAAAATAATAACTATAAAATATAGAATTATTATTATGTTTATATATTTCATATATTTATATTATATATTGATTTATACTCCTATTATTTATATATATAAATACACATTTAGCAGAGCCATATTTCAGTGAGACCTACTCTTTTATATGGTTACTACCTTAAAAGTGGCAACTAGGTTTGAATTTAATAAATTTTGTTTTCTTACAAGCAATGTTTACACACATACAGACACACATTTATGTGTATAATATTTATGGCCATGTTTCACTTTTTTTTTTTTTTCCCTTAGAACCACACCTCTGGCATATGGAAGTTCCCAGGCTAGGGGCTGAATCGGATCTGCAGCTGCCAGCCTACACCACAGCTACGTTGATGCATTACCTGAGCCACATCTGTGACCTGCACCACAGCTCAGGGCAACGCCGGATCCTTAACCCACTGAGCGAGGCCAGAGATTGAATCTGCGTCCTCATGGATGCTAGTCAGGTTCGTAACCGCTGAGCCACGACGGGAACCCCTATCTGTGACCATGTTTAAAAAGCAGATTCTCTGGCTCCATCACACTCACCTGTTACTGGAGTCCGATATTGGTCAGGAGCATGTAAGCCTCTTGGAGCATCAGTTCTGTGGTGGCAGGTGTCTAAACTGCTGCATCACTGCACTGAATTGCTAAGAGCGGCGCACGTCGGGCACACACCCAGGCGCTTGTTTGTGTCATCGCCCATTAAATGACTCAGCTGCTCTGCCGAGCTGCCTTTCCCCCTGCAGTGCTTCTCAGTTTTCCCCTGTCTGTCTGGCCCTCAGTAAGCCATTTCACCTTTATGAACTTGTTCTTAGTCTCTGAAATGATGAGATTGGACAATTTGACCTTCTAGGACTCTTGAGGACACTGAAAGTCTCTCTTTTTATTATGTTTATCTGACTCCTCAAGCCGTGGGCCCCTGGCTCATTATCCAGTTACTCTACTTGAGCCACTTCTGTTTTATCTTCGGTAAGTGGCCTTGGTGGGCCTCACTCCTGCCACCTGTGTGCTAAATTGCAGACACTGTAGGAATTGATGACATGCTGGTTGTCTGTTCATTTTCTGTCTTCTTTGATACAAGCACAACACATGCGGGTGGAAGATATTCAGGACTTATTTACAGATTTCTGGCTCCACTCCCAGAATTTCTGATTCAGAAAGTCCGTGTGAAGCCTGATATTCTGCATTTCTTACAAGTTCCCCTTGTTGTCACCGCTGACAACTCTTAAGAACCAGTGATCTAAACAAGAAACAGAGGCAGTTGATCCCTCGCAAGAGGAGTGGTCAGTAAAAAGGGAGAGAGAGACACAAAGACCACAGCCCGTTTGGGGTATTACATGTGGTTCCTCTGTCTGGAGTGTAAGTCAGAGGTGCACGGGGAACAAGAAAAGGGCTCATGGAAGGCCTTAAACAAGAGACTGACAAGGTTAGCAACGCCGGGTCCTTTAACCCACCGATCAGACCTGCATCCTAATGGATACTAGTTGGGTTCTTAACCCACCGAACCACAGCGAGAGCTCCTATAAATTAGTTCTAAATTAAATATTCTGACCTGGGATTAAGAATTTCGTGGGACAGAAGAAATACTAATTCTTGAATCTTTTAGGAATATGGCAAAAGTCCATTTCAATTTTTGTATCGATAGCTGGGTTATTGCTTAACCTTCTTCCATATTTTTTCTTTTCTTTCTGGTTTACACAAGCGGCTTTGACCCAGCACTTGTCTATGTGCTTGAATCACTTTCTCGGAAGACCAGTGCACTTGATGTTCGTTTTCCTGGGCTTGCTCTCCGTGGGAAATGCTATGCAATGAACTAAAATGGGCAAAGCAGAGCTTTTGGCAGAAAAGAGTTTTTCTTTGCCGCATTAATAGGACATAGGGTTTGCCCCTGGAATTTATAAACACTGAAGATCAAATGGATTTGTTCTTTTTTAGATCCTAGAACTATGTTGAGCCCTTGATCTGGGGAGAATTTTTCCCTGTGGGTTTTCTGCTCAGCCCTATGTTCAGGTTTTAACTTGAGTCAGTTTCAGATTCAGACCAAAATCACACCTGGGCCTGACAGGAGTGCTGGGGCCTCCCACTGAGTTTGCTTGGTCTTACGCTGTCCAAACTCTCTAAAATCTAACCGAGCAGGGCACAAGTCTGACTTAGGCTGTGGCGTAGTGCCAGATAACGTGCACGGTTTAACGAGATAGGTCTTCCTTGTCTGTAAGCAGTGTGTTTATAAACTAAATATATAAAATCAAAAAATTAACCCCACCCTCTTTATGTGATGAATGTGCAGAAGTGCTTATTTTGGGTTAAATGACAGGGTGTTAACAGGAGAAATTAGCTCCCGTGGGAGGTTTAACTGTGTCAGCTGGCATCTGTAAATTTGGTTCATAGCTAACTCTACACACCGAGGAAAAATAAAAACCTTGAACTAACTGCGAGATTACATATTACATAATATAATATCCTGAATACATTTCACTTTTCGTTAGTTTCCAGATGAAAAAAAAATTTTGAAAAAGCAGATGACTGATTCCTTTCTAGGTGTTTAATTCTGTGCTTTCATGCCATAACCGGTTTGCTTTGTGCTAGTCATCCGTGCCGTTGTTTCTAAAACGTCCGCAATGTAGAATATGTATTAGGGACCTTTGTCCTTTTGGGGGTGTTCTGTCTCCTCACTTTGCCGCTTTGCACCTCAGTGGGAAGGCAAATCAAGGCGCTTGGCTTCCTACTGATGAAACTAGAGGAGCTCCCTTTATGGCTGTGAGGTTATGAACCCAACTAGTAACCATGAGGATGTGGGTTCCATCCCTGGCCTTGCTCTGGGTTTAGGATGCAGCGTTGCCACAGGCTGTGGTGTAGGTCGTAGACGGGGCTTGGATCCCACGTTCCTGTGGCTGAGGTGTAGGCCGGCAGCTGCAGCTCTGATTTGACCCCTAGCCTGGGAGCTTCCATATGTGGCAGGTGCGGCCCTAAAAGAAACAAACAAACGGAAAACCAGAGGGTGCCAGAAGTTCCTTCCACTGGATTGTTGTTCTCGCCGCCCCGTTTCCTCTCAGAGGCAGACATGAAATCCAAAGCTGACTAGTCAGACCGTCGGTCAGTGGACTTGAATGCTGAGTGATTTCTCAGTTGGAATGCTTTTGTGGCTGAAAGCATGAGAGGAGCCAGCTTAATAGTGGCTTAAGCAGTAAACACAAGGTCCCACAACAAGACACTTGGAGGAAAACATTCGTTAGGCCGTGGGTTCATCAGCTCAGCAGCCTCAGAAGACGGCTCAGGCGCTCATCGCTTCCTCCGCTCTGCTCAGAGGCCCGGCTTTCATTCTCGTGTTTGCCATCTCACAGTCCCAAGCTGCAGATGTTACATATTCACGCGGACACGCAGGAGCCTGTAAAAACAGGACATGAGGGGGAGTCAGGAAAACTTTCCTCTCTCAGAAAAACAAACCCTCCCAGGGCGCCTTCAGATGATTTCCTTTTACGTTTCATTTTCTTACACCTGTTAAGGGAGACAGAGAAACAGATACCTGTTATTCTTAGCCGCTCTCTTAGGAAGTGGGTTTCAGTCAGCAGGGAAGAAAGGAAGGGGCGTGAGCACGCGCGCACACACACGCACACCTCTCACAATCAGAATGAACAGCCTAACAGTAAGCATTGCCCGGGGTCATTCATTCCATTGTCCATGTCAACACAAGCTAATGTCGCCATGGAAGCCTTGTAGAGCTACCTGAATTTTTGTGGTCCAAGTTTTTGATCTTATATGTTCCCAGATTTAAGAAAAAATTCCCTTTTTTGCTAAAGTTAGCCAGTTTGCTCTTTACCAACGAAGTCACATTAACTGGGTTCTCACATCAGCTCTGTCATTCAGCTTTTATGTGACCTAGAATTCGTCATGCCGCCTCTCTGAAGTTCAGCTTTTTATCTGGGGAATCAAATTGTTTAACAGCTTTGTGTGCTCTTGTCACTAATAGCTATGATTTTATAAGATCTATTATTATATTCAATTACAGGCCTTCTTGAAAATCCATAGAATGATAGAATAAATTTGCTTTTCTGCTACAGCAAAACTACAGAGAGCTTTGGAGCTCCTGTTATGGCCTAGCGGGTTAAGGACACGACTAGTATCCATGAGGATACAGGTTCGATCCCTGACCTGGCACAGTGGGTTAAGGATCCGGCTTGTTTGTGGAAGCACCAGTTTGATCCCTAACCCGGCACAGTGGGTTAAGGATCTGGTGTTGCTGTAGAAGTGGTGTAGGTCGCATCTGTAGCTGGGATTCGCTCCCTGGACCAGGAACTTCCATGTGCTGTGGTGGTGGCTGAAAAAGAAGAAAACAAAACAAATATTCATCAAATCGTGAATAATTAAAAACTGGGTATAGTCACATAGTAGAATATTTATAGCAGTTAAAAGGAACAAGCTGCTGATGCAAGTTATAACATGTAGGAACCTCAGAAACATTTTCTGAGTGAAGGAAGCTAGACGTAACAGGTTACATTTGTGGGAAGTGGCTGGTATAGACAGGATCTACAGAGACAAAAAGCAGAGAGTGGTTTCCTGGGGCTGGGGATTGGAAAGAATCTTTTTTTTTTTTTGTCTTTTTAGGGCTGCACTTCTGGCATATGGAGGTTCCCAGGCTAGGGGTCAAATCGGAGCTGTAGCTGCCGGCCTACGCCACAGCCACAGCAATGCCAGGTCCGAGCCGTGTCTGCGACCTAATACCACAGCTCATGGCAATGCCAGATCCTTAACCCACTGAGTAGGGCCAGGGATCGAACCTGCGTCCTCATGGATGCTAGCTGGGTTCATTACTGCTGAGCCGCAACAGGAACTCCGGTACTTTTACTAGTTGTAAGTACCCTCTCCTCTTTTCCTCAGTGACAAGTCTAGGAGTACTTACTCCTTAAAGTCTCTACCTTTTTGTCTTTATCATTAGGTCAGAATTTTCTTCGGTTGGCTTTGAGGACACTAGATCTGAAATGGCTTCTGTGTTATTACTTCATAAAATAAATGCAAGAAAATGATAAATGCCCCTGAGACCAGACAGGGAAAGACTCTGCCAGTATTTTCACATTTTACAAAGCGAGAGAGCATCTGTTTATTTATCGCTTTTGAGGATGTAAAACGTAATAGACTATTTGATAAAAATTAATAGTACCCTCTTTAGTTCTAGTAAAAAATTCATTTATTACCCTAATATCTTTGTAGATATGAAGTCTCTTCCTCTTAGTGATTTCCTAGGCGCCAGAAGTGGAATCACGTTTGCTTCATACTAACTCTGGGAGAGAGCTGGGGACGAGAATAAAAGCAGGCTGATCAGGTGACTCCACAGGAGTTATTTGACATCTCATGGAGAGAGTAAGATGTGATCTAATGTCGTAAATAGTAAAGTGATTGAAGAAAGAAGGCGGGGATTGATTTCTCCCGAACATAAAGAAGTCGCGGTGGCAGGACTAGATACCTTAGCAGAATGGTCTACTTCGCTTCACGTTATGTTGGAGAACAGGCCATTCCAGTTTGAATTCCGATAGATTTCTGTACAAACCGAGGACAGCCACTTTTCAAGAAGGAATCATAATAAAACAAACCATATCTGACCCCACGACTCTATGAAACCTAATTTAACTTGACTTAAGGATTCAGAAAATGCTTTCAGGCTTTGTACAGGCTTTGCGGTCCGTGACCTGGCCCACTCAGAGCACCGGATTGTACGAGTGAGAGAAGGCCCGTAGTTAGCTCAGTGGCATGCACTTCTTTCTAGAAAAAGGAATCTGTGTGCCTCCAGATTAGAGGTGTTTTCTCATACTTGGACACGCGTTGAGCGGGAATTTCTAAGAGTGATAAGGACCCGGTAGAAAGCCAGCCTGACGTTAGAAAGACCGCGGGGCCCAGGAAGAAGAACCGTGAATGTGCCTGTGGTGGAGCATGTTTGTTGCTTTGGGAAACTGATGAAGACTGATCTTCTTGTCGCCAAAATTCTGAATATTGAGCGGCAGCGCTTCACACTGAGAGGTTATCCATTTTCTGTTACAGATCCACAACCATGTGTTTTAAAAACAATTATTCGCTTTGGTTTCGAGATAGGAGGCCAATCCGTTGCTATTCTGTTTGTTTGGTATCTTTCTGTTTGTAGGTAAGTTTTGTGAATTTGAAGATTTGAACTGGCAAAAGTATTTTAAAATGGTTCTGATGCTTTCCCAGAAATTTCTCCTTCACTCTCTCCTTTATGATATAGCGGGGTTCCCAGACCAGTCAGGTTCAATTCTGATGATAAATTGACAAGACGCATGTGTCCCTGAGGAGGAGGAAAGGAGGAGGTGGCCGACGACGCCATTCGTGAGCAGTTCTTTGGATGTTTGACTCGACCATCTTTGGTGCGCTCCATTTCTGTCTCTTCAGGTATTTAGAGCAGCTCAATTAGCTTTGGAAGGCAGTTTCAGAGAGCGTTCAGCTAGCTCATGGCCACAGACAGATGGCATCAGATGACTAGAGTGGAGCGTGTCTGACTTCTGAATGAGGGTGAGTAGAGGTGGAAGCTGCAGGCGCGAGGACACTTGGCTTGTGCAGAGCTTGTGGCTGCCAAGAATTCAAAGACCAGAGAAGAGGCTGAGAGATCTCACCATTGTGGGCAGTTTCCTTTTGTCTGCTTCCTAGATTAATTTTCTCAAAGATGTGGCTGCAGCGTCTTTGACCTTAGCTGCAGTGTATTAGGATACTGCCTTGGAGAGCATCCTAACGCTGACTGCGAGTCAGGAAATGATCTGTTCCCGCTTTATCAGCAAGTTGTGATGAGGGCAGCAAAGGGGAATTGAATGCTTTCTGATTACCAAGTACAGCCTTTGCCAAACGCCGTCTTTAAAATCCTTACTACGGAGATATTGGTTATCGTTTTATTTTTTATTTAGATCCAAATTTAAAAGTTTTGCAGAAACAATACAAAAAGTGCCCCTTTACCCCTCACATGGCTTCTTTTGACGTCGCCACCTTACGTAGTCCCTAGTGGAAGGATCAAAACCAGGAAATTAACATCAGCACAATTCCATTCTACTGCAGACCTCATTCAAATTCAGTGGTTTCAACTACTGTCCTTTCTCTGTATTCCTCCTCTTTTAATTGTGAACAGACGCTGAGGCGTAAGTAAGTGTTCCTAAGGATATAATCAGCTCAGGTCGGACTGTAAAACGTGACTTTTTTTACTCTGTCGTGGTGTTGTGACATTTTGGAGAGGCGTCCAGCAGAAACCTGAATTCCTTTCATGAGTCTACCTTTGACTGTGTAGCTTGATCCTGCTCATTGTTCTCTGCATCTCAGTGTCCTCAGCTGAACTTCAGATGATCTTTTGATTGCCATGGTTATTTAGTTCCATTTATTACCTTGTGATCTAATTGGCTTACTGTTCGGTGCCTTAGATTTCTCATATGGTTCAGTAGGCTCAGTGCCCATAATACCCTATTAGGAAAAAACAAAAACCGAAACATTTGTTCCAGGAATTTATTTTTGTGTGAGAGACCCACCAAGGCCTTTATATTCACACTATTTTATTATGCTCATGGAGTCAGGAATCAGATGGGGCGCAGCGAGGTGTCTTTTCTGCTCCAGGATGTCTGGAGAGTCAGATTGGAAAGGCTCAAATGGCTGGGTGATTCACTTCCAAAATCGTTCCTTCTTTCTCGTTTTTTGGCATCTTGGCAGGCAAGCGTGGAAGCTGGGCCCACCTGGGACATCAGTGCAGCCTTGAGTGTGGCCTTCAGTCTCAGGCGGTCAGACCTCTTGCACGGTTATGGCCTCCCCGGGGCAGGTGTCTCGGGAGGACGGGCAGGAGCTCCATGGCCTTCCTGACACAGCCCGGAAAGTCACTCAGGGTCACTTCTTCCACGTTCTCTTGGCCACTAGCAAGTCGTGAGGCAGCACAGAGATCGGGGGAGGCAAATTAGACTCCCCCTTTGAGGGAGAAATGGTCACATTGTAGAAGAATCAGTGACCTGTACCTTTAATGTGATGAAAGTCTTGTATTGACCCTGAAGTCTGGCCTTCTGTGTAACCAAGTCCAATGAGACCCTGTCCTGAGCCTTCGGGTAGGTCAGCTCCTACCTGGCCGACCTTGCCGCCTCCCTCGGCCAACAGTTTTTGCCACAGCATTTCTTTTACCCTCCGATGGATTTCGTCACAGTCCAGCATGTCCTCCGCCGTCGTCACTTGCTGGCCGGGCCTTCGTTTCTCTGAGCCCCTCGTGTGGGCAGAGGGTTCAGGGAGGGTGGGTCCTGAGCTGCCTCCAGCTCTCCTGTTCTCCAGCCGCATGTTTGCCCCTCGATCTATCCGTATACGCGGGTTCGATCCTGGTACTGTAGACGCTCCGCAGAAAACCTCCCCAGGTGACAAAGTGAACTGTGACGGCCTTGGAGCTCCTCTCCAGAGCCGACCTTCGTGTTGTCCGTTCACAGACATCGCGGCCTCACCTCCCAGTCTTTGACTTCGGAAGACAGAAGCGACACCCTTCCAGTACATGTGAAATTTGACCTAAAAAGGTCCTGACAAGGTTTGATGAAGTCGTCTGAGTAAATAAACCGATTTTCTTTTATAGTCTGATTTGTAAAACTTTTGTTAGCCACTTGTGATGGAGAAAAATGGGAGAAAAAAGTGTGTATATGTGTGTGACTGGGTCACTTGTGAAACAGAAAATTGACAGAACACTGTAAACCAGCTATAATGGGAAAAATACAAGTCATTAAAAATAAAAATCCCCCCAAAATAAAACTTTTGTAACTTTAGAATTTAAAAAAGAAAAACAAAACAAAAACTCTATGCAGAATAAATTGATAATGTAAAGAGTTTTGAAAAGTAATTGCTCGCTATACTTAGATGACTTTCTTTGATCAATTTCTGGTTATCCTTTGGTGTTCAGCTCAAATGTCACACGCTCACGGAAGTAAGAGGCCAAATTTCCTCTTTTATAAGTCCCTGGTATCTTCTTCATCTCCCTCATAGCAGTTGTCACAAGCGGTATGTTTTTGATAATGATTCAGAAACCGAATGACACGTGGTTGATTATTTCTCCTCATCTTGTGCGAGCTCCACGCTGCCCTAACTCCTTGTACCTTCTGCTGCCTGGTGAGTAAGTGGAGCTCAGCAAAGCCGTGCTGTTTGCGTGGATGGCGGGACTGGAAGCCCTCTCATCCTGTATATTGAGGTGCAGCATCTCGTCGCTTCATTAAGCCACCAGGCTCTGAGCCCTGCCTTACCTTGAGCGCGACCGGAGCACGTGCTCTCAGACCAGGATGCTAGCCTTTCTCAGCCCCATCTCAGGGGTGCTTGCGTGCTGTGCTGGTAGCGAGCTCATTGCTTCATACATTTTGGAGGAGCATTTAATATTCCTGCAAAATATTTTATTTTTGTTCCTCACTTAGGGAATAGAATAGATTTCCCCGTTCTCTTTTGCTTTTGCTGAGGGAGTGTCGTTATTTGACGAATGCCATTCCCTTCTTTTTCAGATGGCGATGTCAGGGAATCTAAGGGACTTGGGGTGCTCTCACCTCTAGCACCCTTCGGGTGAGATCTGCTGCTGAACTGCCCGTGCAGATGAAACAGTACACTCTTGATCAGGTGCATTTCTCCTGGCTCCCAGCCCAAGTTTGTTTCCTTTTTTTTTTTCTTTTTCTTTTTTATTTATTTAAAAATTTTTTTTGTCTTTTTCGGGCTGCACCCGTGGCATATGGAGGTTCCCAGGCTAGGGGTTGAATTGGAGCTGCAGCTGCCAGCCTGTGCCACAGCAATGTCAGATCCAAGCCACATCTGCAACCTACACTACAGCTCACAGCAATGCCAGATCCTTAACCCACTGAGTGAGGCCAGGGATCGAACCTGCATCCTCGTGGATGCTAGTCAGATTCGTTTCTTCTGCACCACAATGGGCAATCCTCCTGGCCCAAGTTCTGATTGCTGTTTAGCCCAAGTTCTGATTGCTGTTGCAAACGTCAGCACCCTTGAAGAGGTTTCAGATGTTTGGTCCCATTGATCAATTTTTCCTTCCTCTCACCACCGCTAAATGGCACTCTTTTCTCAGAGGCAGCGAAACAAAGGCAACTTAACATGGAAACTGCAATGGGGAAGTTGGCATACAGTTCCTGTTTAATGTCTAGCTCAGGCTGGACTGTTAGCACTGTTGATTTCTGTACCTAACAAGTTAGAAATAACTGAGCTCAAGCAAGTATTCATACTTTCACCCTCTCTGTCAACATGAACTTTAAGATGCTAAATAAGTCATATGCTCAAAGAGAAACTTGGTGGAACTATCCTAGTCACTTAAAGGCACAGTAGACATTTCCCATCCAGATCCTGCTCCTTCATTCACTCAGCCCGTCTGTGTGGAGCAGACACTTATGTGTCAGATGCTGGGGGTCCAGCAGTGAATGCAAGGAGAGTCCTCCCTGCCTTCAGGTCTGCCATCCGTTTATGAGAGAGGAAGCTGCACGTAGAATTTGATTTGTTAAAGTTCTTATGGTGTCAGCAATGAAGTCAGGTATTATTATACCTTTAAATGGTGTTTTTACTACATAGGTCTTTTTTGGAGAATTGCATGAATTATTCAGGTAATAAGCCCAATTTTTTTTTCACTTTTCTATAGGGATCTAACTAAAATGTATTTTTCCTGACTTGCACATTTTCCTCAGTTCTCCCTTACGTTTTGAGTGCAGCACCACAGACAACTTTTTTTTTTTTTCTCGTCTAAGTCATTTCAAAGCATTCTTTGTTGAAAGCATTCTTTGCTGTGGGAGTTGCTCAGTGGTAACAAACCTGACCACGTATCCATGAGGGCTCAGGTTCAATCCCTGGCCTCACTCAGTGGGTAAGGATCCGGCATTGCTGTGGCTGTGGTATAGGTCACAGACACGACTTGATCCTGCGTTGCTGTGGCTGTGGTGTAGGCAGCAGCGGCAGCTCCAATTTGACGCCTAGCCTGCGAACCTCCATATGACACGGGTGCGGCCCTAAAAAGCTGGGGGGTGGGGGGAAGGACACATTCTTTGCTGCAGCCACTCTCTATACTCTCTGGGGAACCAAAGCTGTAGTAGACTTATTTGGAAAATCTTACCATGGGGAAGATGAGACAAGGCGCAGACTCAAGAAACTAAACGTAATGATTGCCGTGGTTGCTGCCAAAGAGAAGACAATGGGCCTCCGATTATGAAGGCTGTCAGGTCTAAAATCTGCAGGTTGAACTGGTAGGCTGGAGACCCCGAGAAGAACTGATGCTGTGGTTCAAGCTCAAAGGCCCTCTACTTCAGAATCCCTCCTGCTCAGGGGGCATCACCCTTTTGTTCTAACCAGAACTTCGCCTGATTAGATGAGGCCCACCACTTTGTGGAGGGGAGTCTCCTCTACTCAGTGTGCACTAATGTGAATTTATTCCCCCAGTATCCTCACAGAAACATCCATAATAATGTTTGACCATCTCTCTGGCCACCCCGTTGTCCAACCAAGTTAACACCTACAATTAACCATTATGGTTATACACGAATAGTTTTCATTAATCGCATCTGTGTGGCATTTGTTACATCTGTTCATATTTCATTGGCTAGAACTCAGTCACATTGCTACAGCCGAGGACAAGAGCAGCCGGAAAACAGTGTAGGTGTGTGCTCCAAAGAGGTGTCGGTGATCATCTCGCCAGTCTATGCCACATAAGAAACCAGAGAAATACAATATCTGCTCTTCTTATCTAACAGAGGGTTGTGTTCTTGCTTCTTTAACTGAAGTTCAGAACCTTATTTTTGTTTCCCTCTCTTTTTAAAGGTTTGCTTAATTTCTTCTTTATAATGATTTTTATTTTTTCCATTATAGCTGGTTTACAGTGTTCTGTCAATTTTCTGCTGCACAGCAAGGTGACCCAGTTACACAGACATGTGTACATTCTTTTTTCTCACGTTATCATGCTCCATCGTAAGTGACTGGATATGGTTTCCTAGGCTGTACAGCAGGATCTCATTGCTTATCCATTCCGAAGGCAGTACTTTGCATCTCTTAACCCCAAATTCCCACCCATCCCACTACCTCCCCCTGCCTTGGCAACCACAAGTCTGTTCTCAGTAGAGCCAGTCCTTCGTGTATAGAGAGTCTTGACAATAGAAACAACGCTAACAGTTACACTGCTGTCACAGAAACGTCTTCCTGCCCCAAGATGAGAACGATCTCTTACTACCTTCATAAAAAACAGCTCATAACAAACTGTAACCACTTTATGTAAATAGAACATCTCTCTTCCAGTATTTTTTCCGCTTGGATCCTAATTTGAGACTAACCTATTTGTTCTCTTTTTTACGTTAAAGAAGGAGTGGCGGGGGGAGTGTGAGAGGAAAGAAAATTAATTTTCTCTCAGGAGTATACTCTACTTTCAAAGGTTCTTTACCCTGGCTACGCATTAGACATGCCTGGGAGTGTTCATAATATTCTGTGAGGGACCCTGTCTCAGACATTTAGATGTAATCGGTCTGCAGTGTGGCTCAGGCATTGACCGTTTATAAAAGATCTTTGGGTGACTGTTACCAGGAGCAAGAATTACTTCCAAAATTCCTTGTATTGGCAGGGTTAAAATCTAGAATTTCAAAATTGGATATCTATTTAAATACCAACTATTACAAGGTTGTATATATATAAACCTTTCTCAAGTAGGGAACACAAAATGACCGTGTATCAGTCAGTTGCAGACATATGACAGAAGAGCTGGAAGTGGGAATTCACTTCTCTTTTACAAATCAGGTTAGAGATAAGCAGCTATTCTTGGTATGGGATTTAAAGGCTACCTTTATGTGAAAGCCTTAGGCTATCACGTACAGCAAATAAAAAATACGCAGAATTTCCTCTGTGCCGCGATGGAAACTCCCCACTTTGTCATTTTTAAAAGGGAGTTGCACTTCATTGTTCTGTTTGCATCTCCCAGTTATGTGTCATCATACGGAGCTTCTTTTCAAATGCTTGTTTGCTGTTTGCCTGTATTCTTTGTTGAGGTGTTTGTTCAGATCTTTGGCCCTTTTTAAAAAATCAGGTGTCGGAGTTCCCTTTGTGGCTCAGTGGCTAACGAATCCGACTAAGAACCATGAGGTTGCGGGTTCGATCCCTGGCCTTGCTCAGTGGGTTAAGGATCCGGCGTTGCCGTGAGCTGTGGTGTAGGTTGCAGAAGTGGCTCAGATCCCGCGTTGCTGTGGCTGTGGCAAAGGCCGGCAGCTACAGCTCCTGTTAGACCCCTAGCCTGGGAACCTCCATGTGCTGTGGGTGCGGCTCTACATAAAGGCAAAAAGACAAAAAAAAAAAAAATCAGGTGTAACTGGGTCACTTTGCTGTACAGTAGAAAATTGACAGAACACTGGAAACCAGCTATAATGGACAAAATAAAAATCATAAAATTTTTAAAAAATCAGGTTTTCTTACTGTTGAGTTTTAAGATTTGTTTGTATATTTTGGATAACAGTCCTTTATGAATTCTTTTTGAAAATATTTACTCCTAGTCTGTGGCTTGTCTTCTAATTCTCTTGACTTGTTTCTTGCAGAGCAGAAAATTTTAATTTTAATAAAGTCCAGCTTATTAATTCTTCTGTTCATGGATTGTGGCTTTGGTCTTGAATCTAAGCAGTGTCATTGCCAGAATGAAGGTCATCTAGATTTTCTACCATTTTATCTTCTAGAAGATTTATAGTGATATTGTTTTTTTAATTATGCATAATTTGTCACTATACATGGAATGCTTTTCACCTAACACAATTATGAATTGTGTTAGAATCTTAGAATCCTGTGAAAAGTACAGTTATCTTCTAGATTAAGAAGCTTAGGCACTGAGATGGACAGTGATTCAAAGCCATTCCTTTTTGCTCTTGGTCCAGGTTTCTGTCTCTGAGACCACGAGATCCAATACATCACTTCCCTGAGCTAAAACTTGATGGAACACAGAGACACTTTCATTTAGAAGCTGTTCTCTAACAGTCTCTAAGATTACATTAATATTTTTGGAAATCACATTGTATTATTGATTCATTTTAAGTTTCTTTATATCTTTGTACCTGTTGCTTCACCTGTAAAATGGAGTCAGTAATTTACTTCAGTGGTTTTATACAGTGGATAAGTTACTGATCTTAAATGATTAGACACTGGGAGTTCCCATCATGGCTCAGCGGAAATGAATCTGACTAGCATCCATGAGGACACAGGGTCGATCCCTGGCCTCGCTCAGTGGGTTAAGGATCTGGCGTTGCCGTGAGCTGTGGTGTAGGTCACAGATGAGGCTCGGATCTGGCGTGGCTGTGGCTGTAGTGTAGGCCAGCAGCTACAGCTCCAGTTCAACCCCTAGCCTGGGAACCTCCCTCCATATGCCATGAGTGCGACCCTAAATAAATAAATCAATTAATTAATTCGGTAAATGATTAGACACTTTAAATGCTTAAAGTAGTGCCCAGTATATGGTAAACCCTTGATGTAGGTCAGCTACTATTGTCATGATTTTTATTATTACATTTATTAACGGTCAGTTAAAATTCCCAAGTCTTAATTATGTTGATGTTTAATCTCATTCTCCCCATTCATTTTAACAGGGCAAGTGTGGAGTGTACTCCATAGAATCTTGTTAAAATTCCGATGTGCACATTATCTGGATCAGGACGCTCTTGATCTAGTTCCTGCTGTTCTTCTAGCCTGTGCGTCATTTCTCATGGGACAGGTGTGCCATCTTTGTGCCCGGGCTGTCAGGTCACTGTTCAGAGTGTCAGATGGGAAGGTGCCCTGCAGTGGACTGAGACATCGCTCCAGGGTGACACGGATTTAATAACTACTTTTCTTGTGAGTTAGATGTGCAGCCCGTAAAAAGCTGACCAGCATTTATTGCCATACAGCCTGTATTCCATGAGCAATAGAACCTTCATCCAGGAATGTGGTTTGATGAAGACAGAGCCTTCGAGGAGCCCCTGCTGCCTTCATGCTCAGGTTTTAGCTGCGGCTTTGTGACCTCTGTGGCAAGTTCTCTCGTGATCTGAATGTGCAGTTAGAAAACCAAGATCCCCTTCCTTCACCTGAGTGTCTCTCTCTCTCTCTCTCTTTTTTTCTTTTTTGTCTTTTGTCATTTTAGGGCCGCACCCATGGCATGTGGAGGCTCCCAGGCTTGGGGTTTAATTGGAGCTACAGCTGCCAGCCACAGCAACATGGGATCCGAGCCACGTCGGCGACCTACACCACAGGTCACGGCAACGCCGGGTCCTTACCCACTGAGTGAGGCCAGGGATTGAACCCGCAACCTCATGGTTCCTAGTCGGATTCGTTTAACTCCACTATCGGTCTCTTGATTGCGTATTTCAGCCTCTCGGGTGTCCTTCCCCGCTTTTGCAGACGGGAAAGAGCAGAATTCTGCTTGAACACCAGCTTCTGCATGTGGCGAGGCGTCTGCGTCTCGGCTCTGATTCCGGCGTGGGGCTGGGGGGGACGGATGCGCGGGGCAGGGAAACTGGCCGTTCCTCTTTGTCACGCGGAGGGAACTGCTCGGCCAGCTGGGAGGGACTGAGGACTGAAATGAGACCAGGGCTTTGCGGCGCCTGCTGTCTCTGCTGTTCTTCCATCTTCCCTGGTGTGGTCTAGAAACCCCTCTGGTCTGTGGACGTCCCTGAGCGTCTTAGGGCGGCCCCGCTCCCGCCTTCCGTGAGCCTGCGGTGCGCAGTGTGGGCACAGGCCCAGGGAGGAGACTGTTCTAAACAGGTATAAGCACTGCTGCTACTATTTTACTTCAGAGAAAAAGCAGAAGGCAGAGGTAGCAGGTTTTTACCTAAAACCCCACAACAAAGTGCACGAAATCAGGTCTACTCTTCAATCGGGAGCACTGAGTCATTATTTTTTTTTCCCAGTGGCAGGAATTCGGTGAGCCTTTTATCTGAGTATAGTTTTATGGACAATTAACTCGTTCCTGCTGAAGATCTAAAACAACTGAAGACATTTATACTTGAATATTTCCTTGAATTTTTGGGGGGAGTGACTAATGAACCCTTTGGACAAGATCTTTGCAGCTCTCTCCGCTATTACCTTTTATTTCATTCCTCGCAGTTATCTCAGCCTGAAATTTTTGCCTCTTCATTGCTTTTTGGTTTGCTGTCTCCATCAGTTAAATGTGGGCTGCATGAAGACAGTGGTATTGTCTGCTTCGTATTCCAGTTTCTGGAATATATATTTGTTTAACAGCTCTTCACAGATGAACAGTTAGATTTTGTAGGCATGTCTGTTACATCAGCATGTAAGCTTTACATACATTTTCAAGTGTGTGCTCTCTTCCTGGCATAGTAGTAACCAAAAAGCCCCTACATGTGATTCTTAGTCTTTAGAAGAGAAAAGGAGAAAAGGAAGGAAGGAAAAAGAAAGAGGTAGGGAGAAGGAGGGAGGGAGAGGGGGAGAGAGGAGGAAGGAGGGAAAGCAAAGGAGAGGAAAAAGAAAGGAAAAAGGAAAAAAGGATGTGGGGAGAGGGAACCACTCCTGCTGGTCCAGGGGCTGGGAAGCCCACTGTCGAGGTGCAGGTTGGTTTGTGTCCTGCGGGGGGCGCGCTTTCCAGCTCTCAAACGGCTGCCCTCTCCTGCGATCACGTTGCCTTTCCTCCGTGTGCACACGGACACCTCTGTCTCTGGCTCTCCCTCACTCTTCCTTTACTTATAAGGACACCGATCCCGTCATAAAGGCCTGTTTTTTTGACCTTATGTAACCCCAGGTACCTTTCAAAAGTCCAGGTATTATGTTGGGGACGTAGAGCTTCAACATATGAATTGCAGGTGGGGGACAGGAACCTTCAGTCCGGGAAAGGGGGGCGGGGAGAGAAGAACTGGGGGCGGGCGATGAGAGGAAGGAGGGGAGGAAGGAAGAAAGAGGACGTGGAGGGAGGACGGAAGGAGGTGGTCTGATGCAGCAGTAAGTAGTCTGGAGAAAAGTAAGACTGAGCCGTGTCACGTGACCGCAGAATTGGGTTGAGCCGGGCAGTCACGTGGCCTGTCCAAGGAGCCCACACTTACCAAAGGCTGTCATGTTTAGACGTGCAAGGAGCAAGGTCCCAGCCGAGTGGTACTAGTCCGTGGCTCTGAGGAGGAAGTGAATCTGTGTATTTGAAGCACTGAAGGCCAGTGGGGCGAGCATGGCAGGTGACAAGATGGTGACACGGAAAAAGTTAGGCACTTGGATGGGAGTTCCATAAAGCAACGGTTTGTAAATCGTGGTGAGAAGTTCTAATCTGTGCTGAGAGTAGGAGAAGCCAGTAGAAAGTTTTAGAAGAGAAGTGGAACCATCTGATTAGGCTTTTTAAAGGTTAGCCTTCATTTCAGGTCGTGAGAAACTTGGACTGAACTCAGTAGAGTGGCAGCAGCAGGCAGTTAGGCGGCTGTTCTGCTCGCCATTGCTGATAGTGGTGTGGACCCTGGGTGGTTGTAATGAGGATGGGGAGAAGCGGGTGTTTAATGGGTGTGTTTTGGGGAGTGAGTCAACTGGATTTGCTAATGGGTGAGATGTGAGGGCTTATATGGAAAAAGGGACGTTACTGCTTAGATTTTCCTCTTGAGCAATGAGCTTTAAAGCTGTGAGAAAAGTCAGGTGTCTCGCTGACTCCCTGCAGTTCTGTTCGTTCACGCTGTGAGTTGTTACCTGTGACCTCTTCACATGACTGGTCCTCCTAATACTTTTTATGAAGAGTTTCTTTAAGGTAGTGTCAGGGATGGGTTCCCGTTACGGCCCAGCAGAAACGAGTCTGACCAGTATCCATGAGGATGCGGGTTCGATCCCTGGCCGGATCCAGCTTGCTGTGGCTGTGGTGCAGGCCAGCAGCTGTAGCTCCGATTCGACCCCTAGCCTGGGAACTTCCATATGCTGTGGGTAAGGCCCTAAGAAGCAAAAAAAAAAAAAAAAAAAAAACCCACAAAAAAACAACTTAGTGTCAGGGAAATATTCAAGGTAGGAGAGTCTATAAATACTAATTATTTTTCTCCATTATTTCATTAATTAGTGAAAAAGTTCAAAAGTAATGATTACAGTGAATTTAAATGCCTACTATGGATTCTACTATTGATTCTTAAATCTCATATAAAAAGAGATAAATATATTAATAAATAAACTTACTTTGGTATACCTGTATGTATGCATATTATGTGCATACATATGTCTGTGAATATTATTTTCAACTCAACATTTCTGATACCAAGGTATTCAAATATGGATTTTTAGTATAGGGTATCTTAAAACCCTCGAATGGAGTATTTCTTTGTTGATACTGTTTAACTATATTACCTTTTTTATAGCTCATGTAATTGTTGCTCTATGGAAAGCCAGTTTAAAACATTAATGAAAACTCCAGAGTTTTCTTCCATTAACATTCCTTTTAATATACTAATTTTTTTTTTTTTGGTAGGGGAAGAAGAAAAAACAAAACAAAATGAAAAGGCAATTGAGACAGTTTCTTTTGTTGATGATATAGCTGACTTTTAAAGAGAGCTTTCTAAATTGGATTCTTTTGTTTTCAAATATTTCTATTCCAAATTGGCAGGCACTACAATTATTAGCTTTTTAAGAGAGAAAGAAAAAGAGTGCTATAATTACCTTAATTTTATTTTTTTGTCAAATGAAATGTTCCTTTATTCACTAAGAAAACTGTACACTACCCACCTCAAATTGATGGTGTGTGCTCTGTGTTTCTTTTTAACTCAATTTCATACACTTATTTTATTACGTTTATAGTTGTACAACGATCATCACAACCCAGTTTTACAAGGATGGACACGCTACTCTGTTTTCAGACCTGCACACCACGCCCCACGCAGCCCGTCCTTCCTGGCCTGTGGGGCCATCGTCACTCTGGAGCTTGACAGGCGGTCACCGCGCTTGGCCTTTGGTTCTTTACTTTCTCGTCCTCTGGACACCTTTTCGTTGCAACCAGTTATCCTTTTCACTGGGTGTTCACTCACATCTTGAGCTCCCTCCTTTGGTTGTTTCTAAGCGTATTTCACCACGTATGTTTCTAACCCTCCCCCTCCATGCATGTTTTAAGTTGTCCCATCATTTCAGGCTCATTCTTTCTAACGTTTTTCTTGAACTTCGGTCAAGCGAACTTTCTCCCTTCACTGCTATAGTATTTACTTTTGGTGAATTTATACTCACCCTTCCCATTTACTAAAAATAAAAGAAAATAAATTATAGTAAGCATCACCAAGTAAAGAAATAGCAGCTTAATGGGGATACAGCAAGGGGGCATTTAAAAAAATTTTTGGCAATATTTGCTATTTAGTCTGTATATCTAGATTGTTGTCCATAGAGTTCCTATAAGGTTTGACCATCACGTTATGGCTTTTGGAAGACAAATTCTGTTTTCCAATGACGTCATCATCTGGACTGCATGTATTATATCTTTTTTGCCAACAACAAAAATATCAAAGGAATTGTAAATTTCGTGACAGTTAGGACTAGTGTTATGGTGGCACTTCTCTATCTTAAGTAATTAGAAATGTACCTACCGTGAATGAATGAATGAATGAATAAAAACAGAAATAATTTCTTATATTTTAACAGAAAAAAGATGGAGCTGCTGGGGTTAATGCACTTGCTTGGTGACTGCCCTCTATGTGTCAGTCAAGAGACTGGGATTATATCAGGCAGGATTCTTGATTTCAAGTCATAGAATTGTCTTTCAATTGGTTTAAGCAGAAAGAAACTTGTTGAAAGGGTATATTTTGGGGTATTCAGTGCTTACAGAGTCAGTGAGAAACTGGAGGACCCAGCTTGAAAAGGAGCAGGAACCAAGATACCTTTAGACGGTCACGGCAGCTGAAGGTGCAGGTGTCGTCTAAAGAGAGGAGAGGAGAGGAGAGCGGAATATGGAAACACAGCCCGGATCTGGATGAGACACATGGCAGATGACAGATACGGAACTTGCCCAGGATCTGCCAGGCAGCAAGATCATGTGCTGGGTGTTCCCTCTTTGCTAGATTCCTCCCAAGTTTTGGTGTTGTGACTCAAATTAGTTGTCCTTATTATTGCCTTTTTTTTCTTTTTAGGGCTATACCTGTGGCATATGAAAGTTCCCAGGCTAGGAGTTGAATTGGAGCTGCAGCTGCTGGCCTACACCACAGCCATGGGATCCCAGCCATGTCTGCGACCTACACCACAGCTCACGGCAATGCCAGAACCTTAACCCACTGAGAGGCGCCAGGGATCGGACCTGCATCCTCATGGATACTAGTCAGATTCGTTTCTTCTGAGCCACGGCAGGAACTCCTATATAACAGAATATTACTCAGCCATAAAAAGAATGAAATCACGCCTTTCGCAGCAACATGGATGGACCTAGAGGTTATCATGCTATGTGAAGTTAGACAGTGAAAGTCAAATGTATGATAGCACTTACATGTGTAATCTAAAAATATGACACAAAGGAATTTATTTGCAGAAAAGAAACAGACTCACAGACTTTGAAAACAAACATATGTCTACTCGAGGGGACAGGCTGGGGTGGAGGCATGGACTGGGGGTTTGAGACTGGCATGTGCATGCTACAGTATTTGGGATGACTGGCCAACAGGGAGCTGCTGTATAGCCGGGGAACTTCACCCGATATTCTGTGATTATATGGGAAAAGAATGGATGTGTGTATATGTATAACTGAATCACTGTTGTACAGCAGGAATGAGCATAATTAACTATAATCAACTATAATTCACATCAAATTCAACTTAGCTAAATAGCTAAAATAATCTGAAAAAAATAATAATAAAGTAGAAAAATCAATCTACCTAATCTTAAGATTTAGTATTTGCTATCAAGTCTGTGTGGAGTTAACAGTGGGCTACATACATAGATCAAGGAAACAGAACAGAAAATTGGAATAATACCCACACAAGTATGAACAATTGATTTTTGACAAATATTCAAAAGAAAGTCAGTAGAGCAAAGATAACCTTGTCAACAAATGGTTTTGATGCAGTAGGATGTCTGTAGGGCAAAAATTGAAACTCAGAGTCTCACAGCTTATATGAAACTATCACATATTTTTACTCAAAATGGATAACAGACTTAAATATAAAACATAAAAGCGTGCAAGTTAAAAGAAAAGAGAAGAAA
This sequence comes from Catagonus wagneri, assembly GCA_004024745.2. Lineage (NCBI taxonomy): Eukaryota > Metazoa > Chordata > Mammalia > Artiodactyla > Tayassuidae > Catagonus > Catagonus wagneri. Next base: position 14,393,419 of record PVHT020000061.1, read on the forward strand.
AGCTTTAGTACCTGTGCCAAGGCAAATGGCTCTAAGACATGATACCAAAAGCCTGTGTAAGAAAACAAAAAATTGCTAAATTAGAATTAAAATTAAAAACTTTAATTCTGTGAAATTTATTGTTAAGAGGATGAAAAGACAGGCTCACACTAGGAGAAAATAATTGCAAACCCCATATCTGTCAAAAGCCTAGTATCTAGAATGTATAAAGAATTTTTAAATTTTAACAGTGAAACAAGCAAACAGTACAATTAGAACATAGGCAAAGATATGAAGAGACATTTTTACCAAAGATTTACATATGGAAAATTAGCACGTAACAGTTGTACAACATTATTACCTGTTCAGGAAATATAAATTAAAACCGCAATGATAAGCATCTGTCAGAAAGGTAAAATAAAAAATAGTGCCAACACTATTTGCTGGTGAGAATGTGGAGGAACTGAAACATTAGTATATCATTTGTAGTTATTTGAAATGACAGCCTTTCTCAGGGGTTCCTGTGGTGGCTTAGTGGTACAGTTTCCATGAGGACGCGGCTTCAATCCCTGGCCTCTCTCAACTGATGAAGGATCCGGTGTTGCTGTGAGCTGTGGTGTAGGTCGCAAATGCTCCTTGGATCTTTGATTCCTACCCTAGGAACTTCCATATGCTGTAGGTACCACCTTAAAAAGCAAAGAAAGAAAAAAACAACAACAAAAAAAACCACACACAAAAACCCCGTTTTTGCAATCAATTTGGCAGCTTTTAAAAAACTAAACCTGCAACTACATACTATTCAGTACTTGTACTCCTGGGCATTTATCCCAGAGAAATGATACCATGTTCACACAAAAAAACCTGTACATACACGTTTCGAAGCTTTTTTTATGATAGCCCCAGTTGTAAGTGGTTCTGAGCTCCTTCAGTGGGGACTGAGAGCAAAGCGCCGCGGTGCCCTGTGCTGTGGGGCACCCGAGCCACGGAACGGCACTCAGCAATAAAGCCGAACAGGTGATTCATAATACGGCCCGTATGACTTTCCAGAAAGTTCTGTCGCATGAAAGAAGCGGCCCCGTAAGTTAAATACATACGGTGCGTTTAGATACCTTCCTTGAAGGAGGGCGTGTGGCGGGAGGGGGTCAGCCTGGCTCTGAAAGGGCGGCCTGAGGCACCCTTGCGGCGACGGGAATGCCTGGACCTTGTGTCCGTGTCCTTGTCCTGGTTCTGAGATGAGACTGTAGTTTTGCAGATTTCACCATGGGGGGAACTCAGTCGAGGGTGCTTGCGATCTTTCTGAATCGTGTCCTACAGCTGCGGATGAATCTGTAAGTATCTCAAAATAAATATCCTTATCAACCTGTGATAAGTAATTGGCAGGAAAAGAATTAAACTCAGAAATCCCTTGACTGAGGTTACCACTAGCTGACCAAATTCCTTGATGTTCTCTGATTCGTATTTCTTTCTGTTTCACATTTTATTTTTAAATTATTATTATTATTGTTTGTTTGTTTCTAGGACTGCATCTGTGGCATACGGAAGTTGCCCGGCTGTGGGTCCAATCTGAGCTGCAGCTGCAGGCCTGCCACCACCAAGGCAACACAGAATCCAGGGTGCATCCGCGGCCTGCACCGCAGCTGGCAGCAACGCCGGATCCTTAACCCACTGAGCGAGGCCAGGGATTGATCCTGCATCCTCATAGATACTAGTTGGGTTCTTAACCTGCTGAGCCACAACGGGAACTCCTGACTTGTATTTCATTATCACGGGCCACTCCTTGTTCTCCGTGCGCTGTCTCAGGTGCGTGGACCACCTGCACGCAGAGGGCGTGTCTGCCGCACGCTCTTTCCACATCCTCCACGGTTCCTGGCACAATCCTGAGCCTGTGGACTGAGCCTCATTTAATGTGTTCCGCAGGTGGATAAATAACTGAAAAAGAGCTGCTGTCACAAAACCCCGTTAATTCCTTGAGTCGGAAATATGAAGTGAAGGGTAATAGGGTGTTTTTGTTTTGTTTCTTCAGCCTTGAGACGGCATATGAGATAGCTAAGAATTAGATTGGGAGGGCAGGTATATTCGCGTTTACTTTTGTGCATAGCTTGAATTTCTAAACATTAGAAGTATATTGTATTTCCTCATATGTTTTTAAAACATTTCTTGGAGGTCGTGATAGGAGGGGTTTCTTATTCTCTCTCTAAATAAGCAAATGTATGAAGGGGTTAATTTACTTCCTAAGGTCACACAATAGTGTCGTCATGGAAACACAGAAGTCAGTCAGTATCAATCCTAGGGCTTTTCCTCGGTTTCCGAGACTGCTGCCAGAGTGGTTCTTACTGTTTCTGTTACTGATTTATCATTTTAAATACGATTTCTTTGTAAATCTTGTGAAGAGGATTAATAGCCTGTCATCATAAAATTCCTTAAAGTTTCCATAGACTGAAAAATGAAAATCATATTTTTATTACCACGTAATGCTTTGCCATAAAGAAATTCTTACAATTGCAGTTCCCTTTGAATTCTTGTACATATTTCATGTTTATCCTAAAGTGAAGTTCTTTTTTTCTGAAAAACCTAGGCTACTATTTAAAAAGTAGATTGGTTATATAAGTAATTAACGGATTCACTTCTGAAAAACTTTCTGCATAATTATGCAAGGCCTGCCTGTGTTTGGGGAGAGTGGAATGAAAGGATTAAAATGGAAGTAAGATAAGAATCTGACTCTCCTTTTATCTTTAAATAATGTTGTAATGCAGTCAGTGAGATGGATCCTTGTTAGCCTATATCCTTTGATTTAGCACCAAATTCAAATATGGAATTAAACTGAGCAGTTCCCTTGCTAGATGAAACGAAATCTACAGAAACTTAAAGGTGACGATAGGTACAGGGAGTGACTTTTAGCTTGCTCTTATTACGAAATGAGCAAGATAAATGGCAGTATGCGCTTGGTTAATGTTAATTTTTTATAGAAGGATTCTCAGGAGTTCCCTTGTGGCTTAGTGGATTAAGGACCCAATGTCTCTAAGGATGTGGGTTTGATCCCTGGCCTGGCTCAGTGGGTTAAGGATCCAGTGTTGCCTCAAGCTGTGGCGTAGGTTGCAGATGCAGCTCAGATCTGGTGTTGCCGTGGCTGTGGTGTAGGGAGATGTAGCTTCAATTAGACCCCCGGCCTGGGAATTTCTATGTGATGCAGGTGCAGCCATTTAAAAAAAAAGGATTCTCAGACTCTGAAATGGGGCAACAACACAAACCTCTAACTTTGATCTTTGATGTTTCATTTTTATTGAGTTTTATGACATAAGAGAACCAATGATGAAAAGAGCCTTTAATTATTCTAAGCAATAGAATTACCTTCTCTAAAGATCTTCTCACCCTGAAATTATAACTTTATACTAGTATTATGATTTTTCCTCCTAAGAGTAAGAGTTGAGAGAAGCATAAAATCTCTTGAGCTGAAATTTTACATCAATCTGAGTTGAAGTCTTAGTTACATAACTTACTGTGGCCTTGGACAATCAAGTCATCACTCCAAGCTTAGTTTTCCCCATCGGTCATCTGTAAATAGGGAACTGTTGCCCACCTCACAGGATTGCCGGAGGGCGAAGTGAGGATGAAATGGCTGATGTCCGCTGGGTCTTGGTGGATGCTGAGCCTAAACTGAGATCCTGTGTAATAGTACAAGCTCCCCTATTTATTCTTTCTTTTTCCTTCACTCCTTCACAGTATCCACCCTTCCTTTTTCCGTTATTAAAAAAATCATCACAGAGATATATATTGGGTCCTGTCCGCTTTGTTATAACTTCCCTGTAGTTTTCCTCTCAGCCAGGCATTCTCTTCTCCTTCGGTGTGCTGGAGAAGTCTGCGGGATTTGATAGTAAAGGAACTTAAGTTTATGAGGATAATATGACAGAATCATGGTATTTGAAAAATGGAGTTGACACAAAAGACCGCAAGATTCATTATCAGTCTGTATTTCTGCTTCATTCAGTGTGTAGTTCATCGTTATGGCTGTATGCTAACATTAGATATAATCAGGCAGAAGGTTTAAAATGAGCTGGAAGAGTCATGTAAAAATTCTAGGAACAAAATGCTAGGACAAACCGTCTGAGATGATGGGTCTTGTGATCTTTTTTATCAGTTGATAAATTAGACTAAATCAAAATTAAAATATTTCCCTTTCAAAAGAACCCATTAAGAAAATTAAAAGTCAAGCTGCAGATTGGAAGAAAATGCATGCAAAACATATATATCTGATAAAGGACTTGTATCTTGAATATATTTTAAAAATTATAATTTAGTAAGTCCAAAAAACCCAACCCAATAAAATGTACAAAAGCTTTGAATAGACATTTTCACAAAGAAGATACACAAATAGCAGATGAGCTGCTGAAAGGATTTTTTTTTTAATTTTTTGAGGACATATTAATAGTTTTATTTTTAATTTTTTTTAATTTTTTAAAAAACACATTTTATTGGAGTATAGTTGACTTAACAGAGTTGTGTTAGTTCAGGTGACTGTACACCTGAAAGGCTGTGTAACAAGACCAGTCACTAGGGAGATTAAATTAAAGATATAATGAGAATCCACTCTATGCACCAGAATGGCTGTAACCAAAACCAGTGACAGCAGTAAATATTGAGAATATGGAGAAACTGTAACTTTCATTCTTTGCTGCTGGGAATGTAAACTATGTGGACATTTTGGAGAACAGTCTGGCGCTTTCTTTAAAAGTTCATAATAAGTAGCCATGTGGTGCAGTAATTCTGCTCCTAGATATTTACTCAGGAGAAGAGAGATGAAGAAACTAAATCTATACAAAGATTATACGTGAATATTCATAGCAGCGTTATTCATAGGAATCAAAATTCAGAAACAGTTCCAATGTCCATCAGTTGGTAATGGGTAAACAAAATGTGATACACTGATGTAAATAATCTATTTGAAAATAAAAAAAGAAAATAAGAAAAAGGAAACTACCTGCTGATATGTTACAACATGGATAAACCTCAGAAAGGTTATGCAAAGTGAACGAAGTATATATTGTATTCTACAGTATGCACATAGCAGAGGACATAGTGTGTGATTTCATTTGTATGGAGCCTCTAGAAAAGGCCGATGTGAGGACACAGGCAGACCGTCAGCAGGGGCGGGGGCTGAGTGGGGGGAGCAGTGGGAACTGATTACGGACAATCAAGGGGACTCTGGGGATGATGGAAATGCTCTGAAAAGAAGTGCATCATGGTGGTGGATACACACTGTGTTTTCTTAAAATAATGGAATTGTACGTTTTCATGGGGTGGATTTTAGATTACACTTCAGTAACACTAAATTTTAAAAATATGCGTTCAGTTTTTAAAATTTAACAATTTTTAATGGAGTCTGCCTGAAATGCAAGCAGTTATTTTTCTTGATCTTCTTCTCGTTTACTTAGTAGAATCGCTAACATCTCCATTTAAATTATGATCGATGGAGTACTTGTCATGGCTTAGCAGTAACGAACCTGCGTAGGATTCATGAAGACGTGGGTGTGATCCCTAGCCTCGCTCAGTGGGTTAAGGATCCAACGTTGCAGTGACCTGTGGTGTAGGTCACAGACGCGGCTCGAATCATGCGTTGCTGTGGCTGTGGGGTGGCAGCTGTAGCTCTGATTCGACCCCTAGCCTGGGGAACTTCCATATGCCTTGAATGAAGCCCTAAAAAGCAAAAAAAAAAGAAAAAAAAATTATGGTTTACTTTGGAACCTGACATTTTTAAGGTGAAGCTCCACCATTTTATTTAATCTCAAAGCAACAGGTAAACCACAAAACATGCGTTAAGGTGATAAAAATTGTTTTTTTTTAAATGGTAAAAGTCACATTTTTGCATTGTTTCTCTGAGTTTTTAAACATTTACAGTCATGTAACCACTAATCAAGATATAGTCAGTACTTTTCCCTGCTTCCAGTTCCTAGAAACCTTTTATTTATTTTCTGTCTCTATATTTTTACCTTTTCCAGAATGTTTTATACATAGAATAATATAGTTTAAAGCCTTTTGAATCTGGCTTCTTATGTTTAATATAATATTAGAAATTCAGCTGTGGTGTTGCAAGGTGTCAGTATTCGATCCATTTTTATTGCTAAGTCATAGTCTATGGGATGGATGTTCCATCTGTTTATCTGTTTACTAGATGAAGGGCATTTGGGTTAAAATCATGAATAAATCCTCTATGAAATTTCATGAACAGTTTTCTGAGTATAACATTCTTTTCAGTAGGTAGGAATGGTTTAATATCTAGTTTGTGATAGTTCTGATTATCCTTTCAATATTTATAAGGGCTATTCTCATAGCCAGTTTTTTATCCCTGATATTGGTAATTTGAATCTTCCCTCTTTTTCTCTTGAATACTGACTGAAGCTTTATCAATGTTATAGATTTTTTTCAAAAACCAGCCTTTGATTTTTCTCTATTGTTTTTCTGCTTTGAGCTCATTGATTTCTTGGCATAACTGTGATTTTCTTCCTTCTGTTCATTTTGGGTTTAATTTGCTCTTTTTTTCTCCTAATTTTTTACAGTGGAACCTTAGTTATTCATTTTAAATTTAGGTATTTAATGCTGTGAATTTTCCTCTAATCAGTGCCTTGGGTGCATCTCACAATGTTTGATATACTGTGTTTTCATTTTCATTCAATTCAAGATATTTTCTAATTTCCCTTGTGACTTCTTTTTTGAGTCACGGTTATTTAGAGTTTTTCCTTAAATTTGACAACATTTGAGGATTTTCCAGCTATCTTTTTTGTTATTGAGCTTTGGTTTAATTCTGTTATGGTCAGGGAATTTCTATGATTTTAGTTTTTGTGGTTTCCTAAGGTTTGTTTTATGGTTCAGAATATGGCCAGCTTGGTAGATGTCCCAAATGCACTTTAAAATAGTATGTATTCTGCTCTTGGATGAAAAGTTCTTTAAATAACAGTTGATAAAGTTGATTGGTAGCACTGCTTAGGTCTTCTATATCCTCATCTATTTTCTATTTGTTCTATTGGTTAAAAAATGAGAAGCATTGGAGTATTCAACTATAACTGTGAATTTTTCTCCTTTCTCTTCTACTAGCTTTTGCTTCATGAATTTTGAAGCTCTGTTTTTAAGTGGTCATAGAGTTTTCATATTAAAATAGGGCAGACTAAATCCTATAGACAAGTAGAAACAATAAAATTCTCTATTTATTTTTAATAAATTCTTTAAAAGAGTTCCTATTGTGGCTCAGTGGTAACAAACCCGACTAGTGTCCAAGAGGATGCAGGTTTGATCCCTGGCCTCACTCAGTGGGTTAAAGATCTGGTATTGATGTGAGCTGTGGTGTAGGTTGCAGATGTAGCTCGGATCCAGCATTGCTGTGGCTGTGGCATAGGCTGGCAGCTGTAGCTCCCATTCGACCCCTAGCCTGGAAACTTCCATATGCTGCAAGAGCAGCCCTAAAAAGACCAAGAAAAAAAAAAAAAAGGAGTTGCTTTTAAAGGAGAATCATCTTCATGTCTACACCATGTAGGCACAGTTTCTTTTGTTCTGTCTTTCGAGTGCTTGGTGGTTCTCACTTCACAGTAAAAACATCTTACATGATTATAGACCTAAACTGAGTACTTCTTGGATAATTTCACAAATATACAAGGATAAATTTAACTTTGTCTGATTTTTTTCTTACGTACTTGCTTTAGAGCCCAACCTCCCATAAGAATGCACCGCCACAATTTTTTCTTTATCTTTTATTCTGCTTGAGAATGTTCAAATCGAAGTTTACTTTCTCAGCTAAATTTCTGTGAACTATGTTTTTCTTTAGTAGAGCCATCCAAGTTTTCATATGTCTTCAATTATGTCTCTATCCTGGCACTTGAAATTCCATTATTTTTGGTATATCTATGAACCTCCTTCCAAGAACAACTTAATCATCTGTTTACTCATTGTTTATCATAGCAACGTGACATGTGGTTAGGTCATTAGGAGCTGTTTTAAAATAAATAGATACGAAAACGAGCATAACTTTTCTGTTAACTTCAACAAAGTGGATAGGTAGTTTGTTTTCCTTGGCTCCAGACCTCACTTAATAATTGTGGAATCATAATCCTTAGCAGAATACTTCACCCAATGCATTATTTTGTTGATTCACTAACCATAGCTGTTGGTGATCATTGAGTACACAAGATGCGTTTAGCTACTAATTTGCTTTTTCTGATATACCCTTTTTGTCTGTTGATTCCTCCAAAGTTGCATAGAGCTGTTTCATCCTTATTTGAGCTGCTGTCAGCTTGTAGCTCTGTTACTACGGTCTTCGGCTCTGTCCACCTGGCTTCCACCAGGTACCATTGTCACTTCTTTCAGCCGCTGCTGTCTTTTTCCTGACAATGATGCCACAGCCATGTTTTGGTCTGAAGATGTCGGGTTCCTTGATGTCCTTCTGTGCCAAGGCCATACCGGGGCAGAGAGGATGACCACTCTCTTTACTGTTCTGCTTTTCCACGTGGTTCCCATGTGGTTCACAAATGTTTCTCCACGTTTTTCTGTATTCTAAGCTCTCTTTCCCACCCCTCTGCTAAAATTTAGGCAGGAATGTGTGGGAAGACTAGACTAGGGGTCAGATTTGAACTCATAGAATTATTTTTCTCTTTTTAATTTATCTCTGCACTTGTTCCACTGGACTTCTTTCTGAGAGTGAATTTTTCACTGCCAGGAACCTTTCCAATACTGTGTGTAGACAGACTGCCTACAGGCCTGACACCCGCCCCCCCCCCATCTACCACACATACCTGGATGGCTTAGTTACAGGTGTCATCACAGTGGTGACAAATGAAGGATCGTTTATTGTACTTTGAGTGTCTGCAAGGCCTGTTTAGTTGTTTGCAGCAGGATGGGCCAGCCCAGAAAGGTCCTGCTCCTGTCTGCTGTGATGGAGCCTTCTGCAGGGTTATAGAAGAAGCCAGGTGTGCCAGACAGACACACAGCCAAATCATACTGCGCTCATTGACACAAAGGAACTGTTAGCAATCGAGGTTTCCAGAAAAGATGGTTTATTAGGCACGGGTGTCAAGTCCAAAGACTGAGAAACTCAGACAAGGTCTACCTGCGTGTCCGAGCAGCAAAGCCAGCGGTATTTGGGTGGCCTCTAAGGAGCAGGGCCCAGCTATCAGACTTGGTTCTGAGTCTGGGCTTCAGGTTTTAGGTTAGGGGTTAGTGAGCACATGGCACAGATCCAGTGCCGGGAGAGGGTTACCCAAACAGAAGCAAACAAATGGGGACCGGCACCTGGATGAATGCATTTATTCACTCCTTCTTTTGAAAGACATTTATGGAAACCTTAATGTGCCAGATGCTGTGTTAGAAAGAGGCTTGTTCACAAGACCTGGAGGAATGGGATGCAAATTCGATTTCCAGAACAGAGACACAGTAGCAAGGCCAGAATAGCAGCAAATGCAGGTCTGTGCTGACACCTGAGTGTGCCACGTGTCATTTAGAAAGTATCCGTGGCCATGCTGACACCGATGTAGTGCCTGCTGTATTGTGTGTGCATCATTTTTATTCAGTTCTCTCACATCCTTGTGAGGTGCACATTGTCTCCATTTTTAGGGTTGAAGAAGCTGGGCAGTAATCACAGCTGCGACAAACGGAGCATGATTTGTTGCTCTTGGGTTCCTGCGGGGCCCGTTTAGTTATGTACGGCAGGATGGCCCGGGCTGCTAAATCCTGCTGCTGTCTGAGACGGAGCAGCAGTGGCTGGATTGAGTCCGTTCCAGGGGCTGGGGGTAGAAACCCAGGTCTGGGAAAAGAAGGGACTTAGGCAAGGTACCAGAATTACGGGCCTGGAGAAGAGGGAGAATTTCCAGCCCTGCTTTTCCTGCATCTCAGTGCCCCTGGCTGTAATGCTGCAGTGTATTTATCCCTTCTGGTTTAGGATATAGAACGTCATTTGTTCCTCCGCTGTGCTGTCTCAGAACTGAACTTTCAGAATTCTTTCTGACACAATACCAAGGTCAAAATAGCGGCAGCCATAGCTCTATGCTGACACCTGAACGTGTGAGCTATCATTTAGAAAGCACTCATGACAGCTAATACTGATGTAACGTCTGTTAACTTACATGCCGGGAGTAGTGAAGTAGCTGCCAATTCTTGAGCACTGTCTCATCTGGTAGCTCTGGGCTAAGTCCTTTTACGTGTTTTATCTCATTTAATTCTATGACTCTTTGAGAGGGGTACTGCTTGTTTTAAACAGACTTATTTTTAGAGCAGTTCTACACTCAGAGCAAAATGTAGAGATTTCCCATATATTCCTGCCCTTACACAGGCAGAGCCTCCGACTGCCCACATTCCCCACTAGATTGGTGCAGTTGTTACAGCTGATAAACCCACAGTCGCGTATCATTATCGCCCAAAGTCCACAGTTTGCATTAGAGTTCGTTCCTGGTGCTGCACATTCTGTGAGCTTGAACAAATGTAGAGCGGTAAGGACACGTATCTACCATGACGGTATCATTTAGAATAATTTCACTACCCTAAAAATCCTGTGTTTTCATAGTCACCCCTCTTCCCTCTCACCTCTGGAAATCACTGATCCATCTACTGTGTCCATAGTTGTGCCTTTTCTGGAATGTCATAGAGTTGAAATCGTGCAGTATGTGTCCTTGTCAGACTGGCTTCTCTCGCTTAGTGATAAGCAGTTAAGGTTCCAGGGGTGCCGTTCTTCCTAGTTTCTAGATGAGAAAATAGAACCTGTGAAAGCCGAATGACCTGCCTGGGATCGCACAAAGAGTGGGTGGCGGACGTGTCTGACCTCGGAGCTGGACAGAGCCCTGGACTCTCCTCCAGACGACTTTGTTGGCAGCAGAGTTAGGAAGCGCCAAGCCCCTTGACTCCTGACGTATTATTGCTCTTTCTACAGTATGCAATTTGCTTCTCAAATGAGGTGCTTCTGTAGTAGAAGAGTAATAATAGAGGTGGAACCTTATTCTCTGCTTGGAAACACGGACCCCATGCAAGCCGTTCCCTAGAGACCTGTTTCTCAGCATTATACTGCCTCGTGGTTGCCACGCAACCAGAGATGTGCGTCAAGGTGCGTTTCTTCTATATGACGCTCCTGAACTGATGATCTTTATTGTGAAGGAGAACAACACACACACATTTTATGTTACTGTGTTTCTGTGTTTACCAAAAATTCCACTAAAGATTATTATCTTATATTTGAATGCATTGATTGATGGATGGCTGTTAATTATATAGAACCTCATAACATTTTATTATTTTTCCTCTTATTGCAGTATTAGATTTTTATTTAACATTTTATAAGATAAAGGCATTTATCCATCTATTTTATATTCCTTTCTATCCCGCATAGTGCCTATGTGAGTACGATTTAATAGAGATTTGCCAATTAACCTGTCACTAAAACTGAACTGTGCTGATGACATCCTGGTGTATCCACAGATTGTGACGTTATATTCTTCTGGAATTTGGTGGAGAACTGGACTAATATGTTTTTTAGATCAACTGTTTGTTTGTATTTTTAATGTTCGTACCTGCGGATTTAGACCCAGGCCAGGGGTCAGATCGGAGCTGCAGGTGTTCACCACGCCACGGCAGTGCTGGATCCGAGCCACATCTGCAACCCCCGCCACACCTTGTGGAAACGCCGGATCCCTAAATCACTGATAAATTTAAACCGTTAGACTTTCTTTCTCTAATTACTGTGTGTGGGAAGCCCTGGGTCACCTGTTGTCCATCTGAATCTGGGCAACAATGACTCATGTACTTGAGATTGAATACGCGCTGAAATTGTGAACAGTGAAAGCCTTTGGAGCTAGACTGGGATTTATCTGCTACGGACGAAGGCAGTTGTGGCTGCCTTGTGCCACCGTGTCAAATGGAAATGCTAACTGCCTTTTACTGGCTCTAATCTGGTGCCGCAGTGACTCAGAACATTAATTGTTTGATGATTAAATTACCGGTCGACCAATTTTGGGGAGAATCTACAAAATACTAGGTCTTTGTTAAATTCTTAGATTGTATCTGTGAACATTTCAGGCATGTTTTCCCCTCATAGAGCTTGCCTTTCAGTAGAAATAGAGCCAGCGATGGCAGGTAATTAGCATGTCTTTAGGCTGAGCTACCAGGCGTCTTTAGAATTCTATGCAGTGGGCACTAAAGATTTATAGCACGGTTTGGCTGCCTGTGACTCTTGCGGTAGGATCCAAAGAGATGCCCGGGGTAAATGGAAACAGTAATGAATCAAACGTTTCTTTCTTTATTCCAAGCATCCGGTGTGAGGAAACGGATTAGATTTGTAGTGGATTCTAGTGTCGAATCGGTAAAACCTAGGATGTCGTCTTTAGAAGCTGTAGCCACAAGGAACAGGACATATTTGGCGGGTTTGAAGCTGCCTGATCCGTGCACCGTGTCAGGCTCGTTGCAGACTGCTGACCACGTCCTCCGTCTAGAGACACTGCTCCCTGGGCTTCTGTTCCGTGTGCCCTTTCAGTTTTCCTCCTTTTGCAGTGGCTACTGATGGCCGTTCCACTTTGACCAGCCTCCAAATGCCCAGCTCCCAGGGTTTGACCTTGGGTGCTTTTCTCTTCTCTGTGCTTAGTCTCTCCCTAAGTGATCACAGCTAGTCCCACGGTTTTAAATCCATCCAAATGCCTATTCCCCAGTTGACATCTCTCATTCTTGACCCTCTCCTAGGCTCTTGACTTACAAATGCAGCCACCTCTGGCAGTTTCCGTCTTCCCAGTAGCTGTCTCAAGTGTAATGCACTGACCTGAACCTCTGAATTTGCCCCCAGCTTTCCCTTTCTCCCGTTTTCCCAGTCTCATTACATGACACACCCATCCAGTCAGTTGCTTAGGCTCTTAAGAGTAAGACCTAGGAGTTGGCTTTGAGTATTGTCCTCTTCTTCCCATCCTCGCCCAGTCCCACCAGGAAGACCTGCTGACTGTGTCTCCAAAATCCGGCGCATCTCTCTCCGCTCTGCCCGCCACCGCCCCCTCAGTCCAAGCCGTTATTAGTCTTCGCCGCAACCTCTGCAGTACACTCTCAACTTTCCTGCAGTCCATTTTGCACTAAGCGTTTGGAGTACATAATGTTCTTTCAACAGCTTTAATGCCATTAATTTCATAACGACATTCCCCTGTTTAAACCTCTTGAGTGGCTTCCTGTTTTTACACTAAAACCCAAATTCATGGGTGTGGCCACAGATGACCAGCCAACGTGAAGCTCCCTGACTCCGTTTTCTATGTCCCCGACCCTTTCTGTGCTCCGGGCTCCCTGGCACTCTTTCTTTTTCTGCCTGAAGACTTACATCTGCTGTTCCCTCTGCACTGGATCCCTTGGCTGCACCTTTGACTTCTCACTGCTCACTCCCTGCTTCTTCCACAGGCCGTCCTGGGCCGTCTCTATGACACAGCCTTTCACTCACTTTATGATGTGATCTGATTCTGTTTCTTTCACAGCCTGTCTCATGATCTCTTTATTGACTGTTGTAGCATCTTTATTCCCCAATGGAATATAAGCTCCTTGAAGGCAGGTGCTTTTCCGTATTGTTCCCTGTTCTCTCCTAGTCAGAAGTACCCATCAGGAAGTACTCCTTGTGTAAGTCACTTAGCTGTGGAATTCCCCTCGTGGCTCATGGGTAATAAACCCGACTAGCATTCATGAGGATGTGGGCTGGATTCCTGGCCTTGCTCAGCGGGTTAAGGATCCAGCGTTGCCATGGCTGTGTTGTAGGTCTCAGGCGCAGCTCAGATCCTGCATTGCTGTGGCTGTGGTGTGGACCGGCAGCTACAGCTGTGATTCGACCCCTAGCTTGGGAACCTCCATATGCCTCAGGTGCGGCACTAAAAAGCAAAAAAAAACAAAAACCACTTAGTCGCATGCATAGCCACAAAGTCCTTCTTCATGTCAACTTTACACCCTGCCCTTTAGAAGGTGAAAGCCCTGTCGCTGGAGGCAGCCTCATGCCCAGTCTCGGTATTTCCCAGAGGAGAAACCAGACTGTGGCTCCCAGGGGCCTCCGTGGCACTTCCACTGCTGGGTTTCCTGCCAGCCGTGAGGCCTCGGAGGGGAGTTGTTTTTCTTTAATATCGTGGCCGGTCGTAGCTAACGCTCACAGTAAATTCCCTGTACTGGGGCCCTGCGGAATGTGTGGTCCTTGACTTCCCAACGTGCGCCTGCTTTGTGCCTTTATCTAAAATATAAGCCCCAGTGCCCTGCTCCTTGCCCCTGGGGTTGAGTACGACGCTCAGACCCTCACTCACCGCTTCTGGACCTAGAATTCTGAGCCAGTCAGAAGGTCCATCTGACTCTGGGGAGCACGTGCCCCTGACATGGTCGGGGGTGAGATGAGCGCTTGAAAGACACCGACTTAGAAATAGTGAAGCACCTTTTCCTCCATCCTTCGGAGGAAAGGATTTATAACCGTGTCCTGGGCAGTTTTAGACTTTCCACAGTTCGCTCTGGTACTGTCTATCCCCTGATAAATAATTTTCAGACCTTTCTATTGCTCACATAGCCTGTTTTAGGATTAATGCTCAGAGCTCCAGATTTCAGCCCACGGCCCCCTTCCCAAACTGAGGTCCTTGTCTTTACTCCAAAGGGCTGTAGAATAACAGAGGGACCTGGGCTCAGGCTCTCTAGGTGTCTGCTTTGCTCCAGTCCTCGTTACTTTCTAGCGATCAGGCATCTGATCTTTCCGTGTTTAAATTTATTGACAGCTTCATCCTTTTCCCTCCTTTGTCATGAATTCCTGCCACCACACAACTGGACACTCCTTTCCTTGAATTTTTATGTTTCTCTCCTGCCCGCTAATGGAACTTAGCACCTTCTGCCTAGCATTCTGGCGCTGATGCAGGTGTCCGCTTTTCTTCCCAGTGTGCAAGCACCTTGAGTCTGGCAGGTCTGTGAAAACTCGTACGCCTTGGACCCAAACCTGGTCTTCCTCCTGGAGAGGACCTCTCCGCAGCCGCGTGGCGTCCTGCGGGGGTGGAGGTCACTCATGGAGCTGTGTGTGAGGAGGGACCGCAGAGAGCCAGGTGCGTTTACCCCCAGACTGGCGGTGAGCAAAGCGACTCTGCTGGGTCAGCTAGTTTCCACTCGTCTTCCTCACTCCTGCTCGAAGTGATGTAGAGGCTGTGACGAATCTTTAGATATGATCACAAACGAATCTGAGATGCCACTGGTGCATAAGAGGAGACAAGGATGACTTTTTTCTCATGTACTTTTCTCCTGATGTTTTCTTGAATTGGAGTCTAGAAACGTGGGAGACATTTTCGCTTTCCAATAGAGTATAAAGGGAATCTGTGATTTGTTTTTCACTGTTTACAGAACCCCCACTGGTAGGAGAGCTCCTTGTACTGAGCACAAAGTGTGGAGGAGAAGGAGGGCTTGCCTCCTGTATGACTGCTTTTTCACTTAATTTTTTTTTTTTTTTTTTTTTTGGTCTTCTTGCCTTATCTAGGGCCTCACCCGCAGCATATGGAGGTTCCCAGGCTAGAGGTCTAATAGAAGCTGTAGCCGCCGGCCTACACCACAGCCACAGCTGCGCAGGATCCGAGCCGTGTCTGCAACCTTCACCACAGCTCATGGCAACGCTGGATCCTTAACCCACTGAGCAAGGCCAGGGATCGAACCCGCAACCTCATGGTTCCTAGTCGGATTCGTTAACCACTGAGCCATGATGGGAACTCCTTCACTTAATTTTGAAAACAGCTCAAGAGTGTTAGGTGTCCTAGCTTAGGGTCCACCACTAGCTGGCTGTTTCCTCATGTGTAAAACAGAAATGAGTAATAGCCTCACCAAATGGAGTGTCAAGGATTCATTAAAATACTTCATACAAAGTTCTCAGTCCTGGTGCTTAGTGACGAGGATGACAGAGATATTAAAAATAAAGGTTTCGGAGTTCCTGTCGTGGCTCAGTGGTTAACGAATCTGACTAGGAACCGTGAGGTTGCGGGTTCGATCCCTGGCCTTGCTCAGGGGGTTAAGGATCTGGCGTTGCTCTGAGCTGTGGTGTAGGTTGCAGATGCGGCTCGGATCCCGCGTTGCTGTGGCTGTGGTGTAGGCTGGCAGCTACAGCTCCTGTTAGATCCCTAGTCTGGGAATAGATCCCTAGTCTGGGAACCTCCATATGCCACAAGTGTGGCCCTAGAAAAGGCAAAAAGACAAAAAATAAAAAAATAAATAAAAATAAAGTTTTCCCTTGGGTGTGCCAGGTAACACATCGAGTTCGCATCAGTATTAATGGCTTATTCTCATTCTGTGCATCTGAACAAATCATGTCTTATCTGGGATTGGGAGTAGAAGAATCAGCCGCTTCCTTTCCAAGTCTGGTTTTACATGTAGAAGCTGCCTTTGTGGAGTATAATTAAAGTGGTGGAATGTCTGTGTCAGATTCTCAATATTTTCAAGGTGGTAGTTCAGGCAGTGCCCGGCTTCACCATTTTATTTAAAAACAGGGTCTGGTCTTCTTCATTTCTTAGGGTCATTGAATTGTCGGGCAGTTCCTCATGGATCCGTGAAGGAGGGTTGTGAGCTCCTGTTTTTCTTTGCTTTCCCTTCAGCCGCCCTCGAGGAGGGTAGCAGGTGAACTTACGAAGTCTCATTGCACTTGATCTGTACCCTTAAACGGTCAGACTTGCTGTGTGCTGTGGGCATTAGATGAAACTCACTCAGCACCGTGAGCAGTAGCTTCTCACTGGTCCTTTCTTCGGGGCGAGCAGGCGTCAGGGTCTCTGGATGGACTGGAGTGTGGATTCCTGTCTCAGCACCGTCTCAAGCTGCATGTCTCACTGTGAAACCTGTGGTGTCGTCTGGCTTGAGTGGTGGGAGAGCGGTGGTGGGTTAGGTGATTGGGGGATGGGAGGAATAAATAGATAATTATCAGATGACCGTAGAAGTAGCCAACCTAATGCCAAATCACCACTCTTCTCTCAGGCTAATCAACTGCAGTTTCTATGTGCTTTAAAGTAAAAACTTCAGGCTGTCACGTCTAAAATATGTTTATATACGTTACGGTATTTGACATTCAAAACAACCCTGTGGCCCAGGTAAGCCAGCCATCTTTATTTATTGATACAGAAAAGGAAAGGAAGAGTCAGACAAAGAATGACGTGTGTGTATGTATAAGTGAATCAGTTTGTTGTACAGCGGAAATTATCACAGCCTTGTACATCAGACTTCATTAAAACTTAAAAAAGTGTATCAAAATTCACTGGAAGACGTGAGCCAGTATGAGGCTCAGTTGTGGAGCCAGAGGCTGTGCTTCAAATCCGAGTCCTGCCTCATATGGATGGAACTTTGCCAAGGGATATAAAACCTCTGAGCCTTAGCTTGTGACTCTGAGAATGTGAAGATTATAATCGTCATCATGTATGATTTATTATTACAAGGAACATAAGTTGGAAGCTGGATTTAAGATACGAAAATGGTCTAATAATCTCCAAGGAAAAAGTGTGCAATGGCCTATTTATGCTTCTTTTTCTAGCATTCCTTGGCTTCCTTTTACTGCAAGAATTTGACAGAAAGAACGCTTGATTGCCATGTATTCTTAAAGTTGCTTGCCTTTTTGCTCTTAAACGGAGCATTGCGAATTCTTGAAAAAAAATTACATTACTAATAAATAATCTTCAGTTTATTACGTTCTTTCTGAACTTTGAAAATAAAATTGCCTTTGCTGCCAATTCCATCCTTCCCACTTGACAGAAACAAGTGACTCATTTCTCAAGGTCTGAAGACGGCAATGATTTAAAGTTTTTTGTTACCAGCAAATTAACTGACATCAATATCAAGGCTCAATTTAGACAGAAAACAAATTTTTCTTTGGGTTTCCAGTTCAAAGTATGGTGCACCCAGTCTAATATGAGTGCAGCTTGCTGCCCACAAAGCACTAAACTATGGAGAGTACCTTAATTTTAGTCAGTTTTTGCCCTCTTCTTAAGTATTGGATTTTAAGATACTGCTTTTTTTTTTCCCTGTGAGTGAATATAATTATTTTAAATCCTGAATGTAATACCTTTTTTATTTTACCACTTTATCTTTATATTTGTCATTTTCCTTATCAAAGTCAGTGTGTTCATTCACCCAAAAACATATTCAGTGATATTAGAAAAGACCTTAGATCTAGATTGCCATATAAGCTGTGCTTTTTTTTTTTTTAATAACTTGGCAGAGTGAGGAAACAGAAGACAAACCAATAGGTATCTTGGCAGCACAGAAGTGATTGTATAAACAATAGAATCAATGGGAAAGTAGCTTTAAGAACTCACTGAGTCCTGGTAGAGAAATTCTAGTTTGCCTAAGGGCTTATCTGAGCACAGTCAGTTCAGTTACTCTTTGTATCCTGTGATTTTCCACTTGTTAAACTTTGAAGATAATGCGCTTTTTTCCTGAGTTGTTAGGTGGGTTATTTCAAGAGTAGCACAAATACTAAATCTACACGATATCAAAAGAAATTCATCGAAAAAAGAAACATGTAAGTCAATCTATTTACTACAGATGCATTAATTTTGATTTTTTTTCACCTATTGAACTGATTAAGAAAACAATGCAGGAGTTCCCTTGTGGCTCAGTGGGTCAAGGGTCTGGTATTGTCACTGCAGTGGCTCAGGTCACAGCTGTGGTGCAGGGTTCAATTCCTGGCCTGGGAACTTCCAGACACTGTAGGCGTAGTCAAAAAAAAAAAAAAGAGGGAGAGAAAACAAAGCTGTTTGTATTAATTAGTTTTCTGGTAAACATATAAAGAAAACTGGAATCTTACCATTTAATGTATGTATGTTACTCTTGGATTAGGTAGAGAAATAATCCATTCTCAAAATACCCAAAATATTCCTATGTGTAACTCAATCACAGGTACTATAAAGTGACTTTAAAACCCCTCTTATTACTATTAAACTGAACTTCAGAGGATTTTTAAATCATGTTGTACTATGATGGTAGATTTACATTTATATTTAAACTTTCTGACATTTTATTTTATGGCACTGTGGCTTATATTAATGCTCAGATATGTTAAGTGAGTAAATAAATGGATAAATGAAAGCACATTTCTAGTAGCTGAAAGAACTGAGTAGCTAAGATTAAGTGGCTGTGTCTAAGATGAGTCATTGGCACAGTGAGACTGATGTCTGATTTATGGGATTATGGTGAGAAATGAAAACAAAATTGGAAACCACTAATAACCCTATTCAGATGTAATGTGATGCTTTATTTAGTATGGTAACCTTTGATTTTTCCAGCATTATGAGAAAATGACATGTGTGATGAATGAAATTTCTAGGCATTCACCAATTTAGGTGGTATTAAAAATAACTAATTTGACAGAAGAGTTTCTAAAATATGGTTTCTTTCCTTTATTAAATAGAACATAGTAACATAATTTAACCTTGCTCTAGTGGCTGATAGTTATTGTTACAAAGTGGGCTGCAAAGTAATAATTTTTTCTGGCGTATTAGGTTTGTACGACTGATGGCTCCTACATCAAATGGCCACTGATGGCTGTGCTTAGGTCATTCCTATCCCCTGCCACTTCTCACTGTCCTGAGAAGGTGACTTTATTTCTTCTTGTTTTCAGTTCTCTGTAGGCCTGGGTGAGGTGGGGTTTACAGGAGAAAACAGGGACCTAAACCTGTTGAGTAGAACAGGTTTACCTAAAATGCCAAGCAAGTGGCTTTCACCCTTGGAACTGGAGTGACCCTCTGTCCGGGCGGGAGGAGCCGGACTTCTCCACCGCATATGCAGAGTAGCTTTCTGCTCTCTTTTCTGATTTCCAGCTGCTCTTACACACTGACCCGTATTTGTAATTGCAAATTGCTCTGCCACCCTGCCTCTTCCTTGACAGCATGGTAAACTTGGGCAGAAATAATGGAGCCAAACATACACAGTAATTTTATAATAAATATCGGTAGAAATAAATGCATAAGAGATTTGCCAGCTTTCCTTGTGTCTGTTCTAAATAGAGCTGTAAAGGACAATTGTATATACAGGGGCAATTCATTCAGCTTCATTTCTATGATTTTTTTTTCTCTTTTTTTTGGTCATTTTGCCTTATCAAGGGCCGCACCCGCGGCATATGGAGATTCCCAGGCTAGGGGTCTAACAGGAGCTGTAGCTGCCGGCCTACACCACAGCCACAGCAACGCAGGATCCGAGCCGTGTCTGCGACCTACAGCACTGCTCACGGCAACGCCGGATCCTTAACTCACTGAGCAAGGCCGGGGATCAAACCCGCAACCTCATGGTTCCTAGTCGGATTCGTTAACCACTGAGCCACGACGGGAACTCCTCTATGATGTTTTTAAAAGATATTGTCCACTTCGTAAATAAAAGGGAAGGGGGTGCGAGGGAAAGAATATAAATGAAAATTAAGTTTATTCTTTATTTCAAATGTTTGGAAATTAATTGAAAGTAATGACCTGCCTGGTTACTAGAGTGATTTGTGTGTTACTAAATGGTGCCCTGACACACTTTGTGATGAATTTGCATATCTAGGGAATTTGGAAAACCTGTATATAAGAATACTGCTATTGCAGAATCAGCTGTCAGAGTGGTTCCTCTGTGCTGATGAGCCTTTCTGAAAGGAGAGCCAATGGTAATGGTCCAGCAGAGTCATTGTAGGCTTTCATTAGGGACGTCACAGGAGACCGGTTGAGATTTGAATGTATTTTTATTGTCACAACTGCTTGTCCTCAGGTGAGGTAATGTGGGAAGTAGGCTGGATGAGAACCATTCTAACCACTGAGGATATCAATTATCAGCACACTCACACAACATATCAATGGATGTCAGAAGAAACCAAACCAATTTCTTTAAAAAAAAAAAAAAACTGCATACAAAAATCACACTCAAATTTGCTTCTGTTTAATAATTAAATCCCTCATTTACTAAAAAGTGATCAAATCATCTTGCATTAGTCATCAGTAAAGTGTGTATACTAGACTCAAAGTAACAATATGCTGTTTTAAATTAATGCCTAAAGATGTGCTATACATTGTCACCTTCACATACACATTCAGATGAAGCAGATGCTTGATTTTCTTAAGGACCATGGACTTAAGGAGCATATGCATATGTATACAAAGGTGCAGTTTCCTGTATCTATTTATATATGAACATACGTGTTTGTGTATGTAGGTATAGTTTCTTATAGCTACAGAAAATATTATAGCAGACTTCCTAGTACTTAAAACATCACCCATTTATGAACTTGGAGTTTCTTTTGATCAAACGTCAGGAATCTGGAAAGAGCCTAACTGGGTCCTCTGTTCAGGGGCTCACAAGACTGAAATAAAGATGTCAGCCAGGCCATATTCTTAGCTGAATGCTCAACTAGGAAGAAATACACTTCTATGCTTCCTCGTGTTATTTGAACAATGCATTTCCTTTTGACTGTAGAATTCATGGTGGCTTTTTCTTTCCAGTTAGCAATGGAGAGAGAGCATTTACTGCTTCAAGTCTATGACCTCTAGATGCTTTTAGAATGGTCTGGTTAGGTCAGGTCTCTGCAGAGTAATCTCCCTTTTGATTAACTCAAAAGGGGCTCTAACTGCAGAATCACTTAACCTTCATGGTATAACATGACCTAATCATGGGAGTCAGACTCCATCACATGTGACCTACTCTCTTGGCTAGAAGAAGGTCACAACTCCATTCTACACTCAAGAGGAAGGGGTCGCACAAAGATATCGATGATGGGGAGGGAAATCATGGGACCGTCCTCGAGTGTGGATATGCACTGGTGCATTTGTGACGCTGTGCCTGAGGGGCTCCAGGGCTGATTACCTGCATTCCTGTGGTTGGCGTAGGGCTGAGGACAATGCCAGCAATAGTATACATTGTGAGCAGGCACAGCAGGTGACAGGCAGTACCACAGGGTGCACTCCCTGCGCACAGCTCCAGTGGAGGAATGCTCAGTGGCACCTCTCCCAGTGGGAGTGTTCCAGTCCCACCTACCTCGGACTGCAGCTCAGAAACAGATCTGGGGGCTTCTCTTCC
The DNA here is from genome assembly GCA_004024745.2 of Catagonus wagneri. Classification (NCBI taxonomy): domain Eukaryota; kingdom Metazoa; phylum Chordata; class Mammalia; order Artiodactyla; family Tayassuidae; genus Catagonus; species Catagonus wagneri. The sequence goes on from PVHT020000061.1 coordinate 14,415,394, forward strand.
AACAACTGCCACTGACACAGCTGTGACAACCAGAAAGCAAAGCGGAGGTTCCTTTCAACATCTAGTGCAGGCTGAAGTCACCACCACACTAGTCACACCGCATATCAAGGGTGAGCACACACTGAGGAAAGATGCAGCAGGCATCCATGCTAAAAACTACCCCCGTGCCAAAAATATTAAACCCGCCTAGGCTCTACAGGACCCTGTCATATAAAAATAGCCTTACAAGACCAAAGTAAATAACTTTATCTTAAACACGTAAAGTCAGAGAAATGTAAGTAAATTGAAGAGGCACAGTAATCACTCCACATTCAGAGTTTAAGAGAATTCCCCTGAAAGAAAAACACAGGGAAACAGATTTCTTCAGTCAAATAGACACTGAGTTCAAAAAGGAGGTAATGACAATACTGAAGGAATTAAGAAAGACTGTTGGTAGAAATGTGGGTTATGGTAAAAAGGGCAATAGAAGCTATGAAGATGAACAAGGAAATTAGAAAATTCATTTGCTGAGGTAAAAGCTAAGGTAAAGGCAATAAATAGCAAACTGAATAATGCAGAAGGACAGGTAAGTGATCTGGAAGATAGAATAATGGAAATCAGCCAATCAGAACAGCAGATGGAAAGACAAATGGGAAGAAAAATGAAAGCAATATCCGAGACCTATGGGGTAATATAAAATGTGACAGTCTCACATTATAGTGATCCTAAAAGGAGAGGAAAGAAAAAAATGTTTTAAAAATGTATTTGAAGAAATGATTGCTGAAAACTTCTTAAACCTAAAGAAGGGAACAGATATCCAGGTACAGGAAATAGAGAGCGTCCCCAGCAAGATGTACCCAAACAGATCTACACTGAGACATATTATTGTTAAAATGGCCAAAATTAAATATTAAGAAAGTTGTCTTCAGACAGCAAGAGAAAAACAAGGAATTAATAACAAGGGGGCCCCCATAAGGCTAGCAGCTGATTTCTCTACAGAAATTTTGAATGTCAGAATGAAGTGGCAAAATATATTCAAAGTTCTGAATGGGAAAAATCTGCAAACTAGGATTTACCCAGCAAGATTAGAGTTAGAATAGAAGGAGAAATAAAGAATTTCTCAAGCAAGCAAAAAACTAAAAGAATACAGCAATACTAAAGCTATCCTAAAGGAAATAATGAAAGGTCTTCTCTAAATAGAAAAACAGCAAAAAATATAGGCAATGAAAAAATCACAGTTGGAAAGTAAATCACTTAAGCTAGTACGCAGATTAAAACAACAAAAGCAAAAAAAAAATCTTGTAAAAGCAATGATAACTATAGTGAACAGCAAAAGGATAAACATGAAGATGTAAAAAAGGACATCACAGTCATAAAATGCAGGGGAAGAGAGTAAGAAAAATATAGATTTTTTTTTTAAAGGGATGCGTTTGAGCCTGTATGACTACCCGTCTAGGTGAAGTAGATATAGGAAGGGAAGAAAGGAGGTGAAAGACTTTCAGGCTGAAATTATGAAACTTTAATAAGGGAAACTGAAGATGATTCAAAGAAATGGAAAGATACCCTGTAATCTTGGCCCGGAATAATCAATATTGTTAAAATGGCCACACTACCCTAAGCAATTTACATATTTAGTGCAATCCTATCAATTTACCCATGACATTTTTCACAGAACTAGAACAAATAATTCTGAAACTTATGTGGAACCATAAAAGACACAGAATTTCCAAAGCAGTCCTAAAGAAAAAGAACAAAGCAGAGAGCATAGGCTAACCCTAGGAAACTCATACACTCTCCTTTTTATTTAAGTTTTTCTGACTGTAGCATGTTGCCTCTCAGACATGAACGTGCATCAGAGTCACCATGCAGTCTTGTTAAAACAGACTTGCTGGGCTCCACTCCCAACATTTTAGATTCAGTTAGTCAGAAGTTTTAAGGTGTTGCCTAAGAATTGATATTCCTAACAGTTTTTCAACTGATGCTGATGCTTCTTGACTGTGGTATCAAAACTTTGAGAACAAGTGATCTCGGGTATAAGCTTTTGAAGTTGGGACCAGATTTTTCTTGTTCAGCAGTATGTGCTAGACTCCTGGCTGGAATCTGACACATGCTGTGCAATCATTAAATATTTATTGAGTGAATTTTAAATCGGTAGTTTAAGATAATCGTGTTTGTGTAGGTTACTCATTCACCATTTTCTACTTCTAGAATGAGTGCTGGTTACAAATATAAACTGCTGTGCTCAGCAGTAGCTGGTCCTCCTGGCTCTTTGCCGAAATAAGCCCATCACATGATGAGGCTTCTTATACAGGAGTGAGCCCTTTACACAGAGTGGCTGAGAATCTGAATAGAAAGGAATAGAAATTTGACTTGTACGATTGAGTGTGAATAGCTACAGTACTATGGCTATGGTTATAGTCCTTTGAGTTAAATGTTTTTCAGTGATGTTCAGATTATTTAAGACCTTATTGGCAACTCTGAGATGAGTTCCTTGCATTCAGGCTACTGAGGAAAAAAAAAAAAGCATTTCCTCAGTATTGGAATTGTTGGTCACAAGTACCTATCAGCATATGCCAGTTGCAAACTGGTGGACCATGGGCCGAATCTCCATAGTAAATGTGTTGTTTGGCTTGCACAGTATTTTTTGGTCTTTTTAGTAAGTTCTCAGGCTAGGGGTCTAATCAGAGCTACAGCTGCCAGCCACAGCCACAGCAACAGCAGATCCGAGCCACATCTGCCACCCACACCACAGCTTATGGCATCACCAGATGCTTTAACCCACTGAGTGAGACCAGGATCGGACCTGCATCCTCATGGATACTAGTCAGGTTGTCAACCTGCTGATCCACAGTGGGAATTCCCTCACAGTATATTTTAAATGTGGGGAACTTCGCATATATTTTTAGGTAACTGGCTTCCTGAGAAAAGCCCTTATCAACAGTCTGCAGATCTAATTAGCAGCTACATGTTTAGATGGTTCAAGGGACCCTCAGAGTGACAGTGCCCACTGCTCGTCATGTTCCTGTCATTCCTTGTAGCCCTCCTGTAAACACCTGCGTTTTCAGCCTGTCCTTGTGTTACATGACAAACAGTAGTGAACAGGTGCTGTATAGCAGGAACCGAAATCGGATTTGAAGAGATGATTAAGACAGCCATAGGCCTCCAAGCGCACATGGTCTGTTGGGAGAGACAGGCACTGAAGCAAATAATTATAATAGTAAAACGCTAGAATGGAGGTTGCATAAAGTTTTAGGGGAAGCTTTTTTCGTTGTTGTTTTTTTAGTGCAGAATGATTCCCACTGGGCTTGTCCTTTGCTTTTTTCCACTTTTATATGTAACTCTTGTTTATTGAAAACATTTAGTTTGTGCCCCTCTTGCCTTTTCTACTGAGGATAGCAATATGATAACAAGGTTATTGATTTCTTTTTCTTCTTGTTGCCATGCTCATGGTAAAGAATTTCATTTCAGATTACTACCTTTTCAGTGTCATGAGAAACAAATGATAATAAAATAATTGAATACATAAAGCATTGCCACCACCACCAATATGTTTTGTATTTGGCCAGAGCTGTTTTTTTCTTTTTCTGTTTGTCTTTTGTCTTTTTACGCTGCCCCTGCAGCATATGGAGGTTCCCAGGCCAGGGGTCCGATCAGAGCTGTAGCTGCCGGCCTACACCACAGCAGCATGGGATCAGTGCCACATCTGCAACCTACACCACAGCTCTCGGCAATGCCGGATCCTTAACCCACTGAGCAAGGCCAGGGATGGAACTTGCGTCCTCATGGATGCTAGTCAGACTTGTTTCCACTGAGCCACGACGGGAACTCTTTGGCCAACGCTGTTTTGGTTTTAGTTAATTCTGGCCTATGAGACACTCTCTTCATCGTTGACTTGTTTTGCTTTTCATCATAATTAATTTTTTTAATCTGGATATACGAAGCATAATAATTGCCTGGGGAATTATGACAGAAGCACTATTTCATGTAGGATGGAGCGCAGGAACACATGGAGAAATGGCTCCTTATAATTTGCGACGGGATTCGTGCATGTTTCTGCTTGTGACCTCTCCCCAAAAGGTCTTTTATTACTCCCAGGAGTAGGTGCCTGATTACCTGTGTCAACTGCTAGTGGAAAAAGAATGAAGCACCGGGATCATCTGGAGGAGGGAGGCTTTCGGGCTTTAAATGTAAAGATTTTTGTACATGAGACTATCTTGAACCAGATAGTGAGGCCCACCAGCAAAGAATTCACACCAAAATGAACGTGAGATATTAAGTATAATACTAGAACCAGGGATTTCAAGGTGTTCTTGAAGTGACTATCAGTGCAAATCATTTGGTGTCCTTTGATTCTTATTTCTTGACTACGTGTATCCCCCCCACACACACACACTAAGCCTCTCTGCTCTCTCTTTGCTTCCCCGCAGTCTGCTCAGTATTCCTGCTCTCTTCCAGAATATTGGCTTGGTTGAGGGTGCTAAGTTATCTTTGGTTTATGTACCTTTTTTCCCCCATAAAAACAAATCTTTTTGGTTTTTTATGTTAAAAGGTAATAAGAATCTGATAAATCTCAGAAAGAATAATGTGAGAAAAAGGATATATATATATATGTATATATATGTATATACACATAATTGTATATATATATGTATGTATGACTGGGTCGCTTTGCTGTATAGCAGACATTGACAGAACATTGCAAATCAACTATAGTAGAAAAAATAAAAATCTTTAAAAATTTAAAATATATAAATATATACATTATTGTCAGGATTTTGCACCCAAATAAAGACCATCCTTAAAATTTCGCTGAATATGGCAAGTATTCCTTGAGAGCCCAGCCCCTGAAACATGAGTGATGTTTTGTGCTTAACACGTTCGGAGGAGTATGGGTTCATTTCGCGTGAAATGTTTCTCTTCAAGTCAGTGTTGTCTGGTGTGTCTGGCTGCACTGAGACTTGGAGCTGCCTGTCTGGTAAGGAAACCCCTCTGAGTGTACTGTTAAAAGCCCTGCTGTGCTTTTTATTTTTTACCTTTCCTTCATCCTGGCCTCTTGGGTCCGCTCACTGTTAGGACGAGAATTGACCCCCATGTTTAAATTTCCAACAGAGCCAGTTCTCTTTGATTTTCTGCTGGCCAGTCCATGCATTGCTTGCACCTGACCAATACAGCACTTTATTTAGAGAGCGGTGAGCCTCAGGCGAACTCTGGGACGATGATGGGAAAGGAATCAGTGACAGCCATAGACTTTCAGGTAACCGTCGCAGTGTGTGGAATAAAAGTTATAATCTGATTTATTTTGCCTTTAGGCGTTTGAATAGCAGGCATAAGGGAAAGCTTGGGTGGCACCCAGGCCTGCCTTTGTCCTGTTTCAAGAAGTCCTTTTGCGTGACTTTGATGAGGTCAGCACGCAGTGTGCCAGAGGCTGGCCTGGACCTACGGACTCAGTGGTCTGATTTGGTTTGCAGAGCTGAGGTCAGCCCATCGCTCAGAAATGCACGCAGAAACACACCATCCCAGCTCATAAGGTTGGGCGGAAAGCAGAGCAGACTTACTAATTTGCAGTACAAACTGGCAAGAATGCTGCCATCTTGTATCTCTGTTCAGCCTCAGCCGTCTCTACAATGTACATGTAAGAGGCCAGGCTACAGATGGAAAGCTGGTTATAACCACACCTTTGGAAAAAACTGTGTTACACAGTTATCTCCCCGAAGCCACCTCCAGGCTCAGGGCTGAACAGATTGAGCTAAATTTTCACGGAAAGGGTTGGGAGTTCACTGCAGTCACTTGCTTCAGACACCTATTTTTCCTGGCTTCTTCGGATTAAGCCCCTATTCTTCCCATGGGCTGACTTAAGCTACAAGTGGTCAAACTTTCCTGCCCAGTCTTTTTTTTTTTTTTTTTAAGGAAACTTTGCACATAAATGTTCAGATCATATAGTTTTCAAAGTGGTAAACTCCCATCTTTTATAAGTTCTTGGAATTGCTGTTTTATTGACTCTAGGTCTTGATTCTAAACACATAACAGGCTTAACAAAGGCAACAGTTATCACAGGACTGGAGGCTATGGTTTAAAAGCAGTTTCAGACTCTGCCTTAATTCAGGTAACTGCTCTGCTGTTTAGTGGCCGTGTAAACTTGGCAGAGAAGTTTACAGCTTTAAGTCTGTAAAATGGGAGTGATGATGCCAACTTCACAGAATAATGATGATTAGATTAGATAATATATACATAAGGTCAGCAAATTTCCTGACCTTTTTAAAGTAAGCATTAAGTTGAATGTTAGTTGTTACTATGAATAGTATTATAATCCACACCGTTTTTATTCATATCTTTGACCCACCAACCCAGGCCAGAGACTGAACCCATTTCCTCACAGAGAGAGCCCACCGAGCCACAGTGGGAACTCTTTGTCTGATAAGTTTTTTTATCTCTCCATCTGTTCTAAATCATAATCTTGCTTGGTAGAGTATCCTAGGCTGCAGGTTTTTCCCTTTCAGAATTTTAAATATGGGAGTTCCCGTCGTGGCGCAGTGGTTAACAAATCCGACTAGGAACCATGAGGTTGCAGGTTTGATCCCCGGCATCGCTCAGTGAGTTAACAGTCCGGCGTTGCCGTAGGCTGTGGTGTAGGTCACAGACGCAGCTTGGATCTGGCGTTGCTGTGGCTGTGGCGAAGGCAGGCAGCTATAGCTCCGATTAGACCCCTAGCCTGGGAACCTCCATATGCCATGGGTGCGGCCCTAAAATGACAAATGCCAAAAAAAAAGGAATTTTAAATATATCTTGCTACTCCTTTCTGGCCTGCAACGTTTCTGCAGAGAAATCAGCTTTTAGCCTATGGAAGTTCCCTTGAAATTAAGTCTGTTTTTTTTTTTTTTCTCTTGCTGCCCTAAGATTCCTCTCTTTATATTTAAATCTGGCCATTTTAGTTATACTATGTCTTGTAAGTTTGTTTGGATTTATCTGGTTTGGGACCCTCTGTGCTTTCTGTACATGGATATCTGCTTCCTTCTTTAGGTTTGGGGCATTTTCAACCATAATTTCTTGAAATACATATTTGATACCCTTTTCTCTTTCTTCTCTGGGAGCTGTATTATGCATGCATTTGTCATGCTTCATATTATCCCATAGGTATCATATTACTTTCATTTTTTAAATTTGAGTTCCCTTTGCTGTTTTAATTAGGGGATTTCCATTATTGTATCTTCCAGATTACATAATTGTTCTTCTGCATTATTCATTATGCTTTTCATTGCCTTTAGTTCAGCTTTTGTCTACAAAGGAATTTCCTAATTTTTCTTGGCTCCTCCTTGTAGTTTCTAGTTCTTTTTTACAGTAATCTGCATTTTTGTCCATAGCCTTCCATAACTCGTTCAGTATTTTCATTACCTCGTTTTTGAACGTGATATCTATCCGTTAGACTGAAGAGGTCTTTTCTTTTATTGTTCCTTCAGGGAAATTTTCTTGGTCTTTTAACTGGGAGTGGTTCCTCTGCATCTCCATTTTACGTTTGTCTTACTCTGGGACGTCAGGCGGACAATTTCCTGCTCTGGTCTCGGAAGGCTGTTTCTGTATAGAAGCATTTCTGCGTAGCACGTGTGGGTTTGATGTTTCTGGCCTGAGGGCTGATTTTAGTGTGGATGCTTTCCACCTCAGCATGTGCTGGCTGTTATCCCCTTGACGGGGAGGTGCAGATGCAGCGATCCGGTTCTCTCCCTGGTTCTGCCACAGCAGGAGCGGAGATTGGTGCCTGCTCATGGGTCTCTCTTTTGTGGTCGCAGCTGATGCTCACCTCTGGAGCCCACGATGGCAGTGGCAGGGCTGCCCCCACCCCAGAATTGAGTAGGTGATGTCTTGCTACCTGAGAGCACAGGTGTGCCCAGGTAAGGAAGCTCCTGTACTGATCCCGCCCCTCCGCTCATACACTCTCTCCAGCAGTGGTGCTTCTTCTCCCTTGTGGGTTCAGGCTGCCTCGCAGACACCCGTGGATACAGTCTCTGCGTCATGCTCCAGCCTCTTCAGGTTGTCTTCACACAGCCAACCCCAGTCCTCTGCTGGGTCTGGTCTTCAAAGCCTGAGCTTCAGTATCCAGACCCTCTCACACCAGTGGAGCAGCATCTCTGCCTGGAGTGCGGGGTGGTGGCCCAGCCTTCTGCAGACTGGCTGCTGCGCCAGACAACCTCAAAATTAGAATATCAATACTACTACAAAAAATAAACCCACCAATAAAATATAGGATATGTTTTCAGAACTGTTTTTGTGCTTAGGCTTATATGTCATTACAATAGGACAAATATATTTGAAAGTTATTTAAAATAATTCTTCTGTGTTGTTATCAATTTGAAACACTTAATCTCATTTACTTCTGTTTATATTCAATTTTATATAAAATGATCTTCTTTTTTCCTCATATAATTGTTATAACTCTATTTCTAACCAATGTAAAAAATATTTCAGTTTTTATTACCGTTTTTTGTTAAGTATAATTGACTTACAATATTGTATTAGTTTCAGGTATACAACATAGTGATTTGATTTTTTATGCATTCCAAAATGATCACCATTATAAGTCTATTTACAATCTGGCACTGTTCAGTTATTACAGTATTATTAAGTATATTCCCTATGTTGCATGCTCTATCCATGTGACTTATTTATTTTACAACTGGAAGTTTATACCTTGTAATCTCCCTTACCCATTGCACTCAGTCCCTCTCTCACCTCCCCTCTGACAGCCATCACTTTGTCATCTGCATCTGTAAGTCAGCTTCCCTTTGGTTACATTTGTTCCTTTATTTAGATTCCACATATAAGCAAAGTCGTACAGTACTTATCTTTGACTATTCCACTTAGCGTAATATCCTCTAGGTCTGTCCACATTGTTCAAAGGCAAGATTTCATTCCTTTTCGGCTGAGTAAATTCCACTGGATACGTAGATATACGTCTGCCCTGTCCATTCATCCGTCGATGGACACTTAGGTTGCATCCATATTTGGGGTAAACAATTCTGAAATTACCATAGGGATGTATGTATCTTTCTGAATGAGTGTTTTTGTCTTCTTCAAAAAAAAAAAAACACCCAGTAGTGGAATTGCTGGATCACATGGTAGTTAAGTATTAAACTTTTGAGGAAACTCCAGACTGTGCTCATAGTGGCAGCACCAGTTTACCGTGTCACCAGCAGTGCACAGATGTACCCTGTTCTCCACACCCTTGCCAACACTTTTTATTTGTTTTCTTTCTGGTAACAGGTATGAGGTGAAATTTCATTGTTCTTTTGGTTATCATTTCCCTGTTAATTAGTGATATTGGGCATCTTTTCATGCCCCTCTTTGCCATCTGTCTTTAGAAAAATGTCTGTTCAAGTCCTCTGCCCATTTTTTGAAGATTTTTATTTGTGCTATTATAATAGAGTTAGTGTTCTATCAATTTCTACTGCATAGCAAAATGACCCAGTCATATATATATCCTTTTTCTGACATTATCCTCCATCATGTTCCATCACGAGTGACTGGGATATAGTTCTTTTTTTATATTGAGTTGTATGAATTCTTCGTATATGTTACATACGAACCCCTTTGAAGCATCATTTGTAGATTATCTTCCCCTGTTCAGTAGAGTGCCTTTTGTTTTGATAGTTTCCTTTACCGTAAAAATGCCTTTTAATTTATATAGTCCTGCTCATTTATTTTTGCTTTTGTTTGCCTTTGCCTGTGGCAGCATATTTAAAAAATATGTATTGCTAAACTGCTGCCAGAGAGCATCTTGCCTATGTTTTCTCCTAGGATTTTTAAGCTTTCAGGTCTTAAACTTTAGTCTGTAGTCCATTTTGAGATTAAATTTGGATGTAGGAGTTCCCTTCATGGCTCAGTGCTTAACGAATCCGACCAAGAACCATGAGGTTGCGGGTTCGATCCCTGGCCTTGCTCAGCAGGTTAAGGATCCGGCATTGCCGTGAGCTGTGGTGTAGGTTGCAGACGCGGCTCGGATCCCGCATTGCTGTGGCTGTGGCGAAGGCCGGCGGCTACAGCTCCTGTTAGACCCCTAGCCTGGGAACCTCCATATGCCGCAGGTGCGGCTCTAGATAAAGGCAAAAAGACAAAAATAAATAAATAAATAAATAAATTTGGATGTAGTATAAGTAGTTCAGTTCAGCTTTTCTGCTTGGAGCTGTCCAGTTTTCCTGACAACAATTATTGAAAAGGCTGTCTTTCCCCCAACATATATTCTTTTATATTTTATCATAAATTAATTGACCATAACATCATGGGTTTATTTCTGGGTTCCCTATTCCCATTGGTCTGTTTGGTGGTCTGTTTTTGTGAGTACTATACATTTTTGATTACTGTAGCTTTGTAGTATAGTTTCAAAGCAGGGAGCATGATACCTAAAGCATGGTGAAGATTATTTATACAATTTTCTCTCAAGATTGTTTAGACTGTTTGGTGTCCTTTTTATCCCCAAATAAATTTTAGAATTATTTGTTCTAGTTCTATAAAAATACTGTTGCTGTTTTCATAGAGGTTACACTGCATCTGTAGATTGCTTTGGAGAATAGGGCCATTTTACAATATTAATTCCTATAAACCATGAGCATGGCATATTGTCCCATTTGTTTGTGTCATCTTTAGTTTCTTTCTTCAGTGTTTTATAGTTTTCCAATAACAGGATTTTACCTTCTTGGTGAAATTTATTCCTAGGTATTTCATTATTCTTGCTGCAGTTGTAAATAGGACTTTTTGAAAAAGTTCCCATTCTGGTAGTTTACTTTTAGTGTACAGGAGTATACACATTTCTGTATATTAATTTTGTATCCTGTGGCTTTAGTGAATTCATTTAACAGTTCTGATTGTTTTTAGTGACTTCTTTAGGACTTTTTGTATATGGTATCATATCACCTACAAATAGCGACTTTTAGTTTTTCCTTTCCAGTTTGGCTTTCTTGTATTCTTTTTCTTGTCTGATTGCTATGGCTAAGATTTCTAGTACTAGTGTGTGGAGTAAGAGTGTTGAGAATGGGCATTCTTTTCTCGTTCTTGATTTTCAAATAAATGCCTTCAGATTTCCCCTACTGAATATGATGCTGGCTATAGGTTTGTCCGTGTGCACCCTGTCTCTGTTTCCTACAGCCCTCCCATTCTCCCCATATGCCAGCCACTGAATGTTCCAGGAGCTTTTCTTCCTGGTGCAGGTCCTCCAGGCTGTGAAGCCCAGTAGGGAGCTCGAACCCCTGCAATTGTGATTACCCTCCCTTTTATGAGTTGTCTACTTAGGGGGTATGAGTCTGGATTATACTGTATCTTCACCCATCCTACCCATCTCATTGTGGATCCTTCATTGTACCTTTAGTTCTGGAAACTGTCTCCTGCTAGTCTTCACATTGTTCTGATCAATAGTTGCTCTGTAAATAGTTGTAATTTTGGTGTACCTGTTGAGGGAGGTGAGCTCAGGGTGTTTCTGGTCTTCCATCTTGGCCATGCCTCCTCTGTGGTACAGTTTTAACAATTTCTTACATTTCTGCAGTGTATTGCAATACATTTACGATATTTCATTATGTTTTCAGAGCCTTTTTAGGAAGAAAAGTCATTCTTATAAGTTGAGTTATTGACACATTTTAACAATAAACTGATTGTTAACTTTGAGATTGCTTCTATTCTGTAAAATGTGGGGCTAATGTACCCCCCTCAGGAAATGCAAGTATCTCTTATAAAATTGTATCATTGGATTCCATGGTGTCCTGCACTCAAGACAGTCCTATTTAATTGTTAGATGTTTGATTATTTTTTTCCTTTGATTAAAAAATTGCTTTAGGGAGTTCCCGTTGTGGCACAGTGGAAAAAAATACAACTAGTGTCCATGAGGATGCACGTTTGGTCCCTGGCCTTGCTCAGTGGGTCAGGGATCCAGCATCGCCCTAAGTTGTGGTGTAGGTCTCAGATGCAGCTTGGATCCTGTGTTGCTGTGGCTGTGGTGTAGGCTGGCAGCTGTTATTCTCATTTGACCCCTAGCCTGGGAACCTCTATATGCTATGGGTGCAGCCCTAAAAAAGAAAAAAAAACTGCTTTAATCTTTGCTCTTTGCCAGGTGTTGTATTTTTGTTCATAGCTGATAGGCTGTACAAGTCCATGAAGACAGAGATCTTTTTCCCTATCCAGTGCACAAACCTGGCCCTGCTCAGATGTCCCATGAATGACTATTGAATAGTCACATAAAGGAGCATTCCTCTGGGCTTCAGTGTGCACGTGGGGATGGGGAAGCCCTTCAGCCAAGTCCTTGTGGTATTGTAACAAAATTCCTGTGCATTTCTGTCTGGAAAAGATGTTAGTCCTCCCAAATTAGCCTACTTTTAAGTTATCTCTGTGTATGACACATAAGAATATTTTCCACTGTCTTCAGGCTTTCAAATAGGTTTAAATTGAATTCATCAAAGTTTCTTATTGAAGAAAAAAGGAGCAGGGTGCTTGGCTTATGAACAGTGACAATCCTTCAAGAAGTCCATCACTAATAGGCTGCCACTCATTTTTTTCCTTTTATTAAAACCAGTATATCACATTTTCCAGTTAGGATTGTTGATGCTGCTGCATTTAGTTTGCTGTGTTTTTAAGTTTGTCTATTAACAGGATCTATAATGTGACTAAGGCTGATGTAATGAGCCAGGCCAGTAACAAAGTAGCCTTCATTCTCTGCTTGGTTAATAAATATTTTTTTGCATTTTACTATGGAAAAAGGAAAGCCAAAGAAAAAAGAAAAACAACAAGTGAAGTAGCATTGGATGTTGGAGGGGTATAATCAGCTCCAGCTTGTGCATTTGTACCGCTTAGATTTGGAGTCAAAAATAAGAAATAGAAAAATGAGAGGTATGATTTTTTGCGAGAAAACTCTGGTAGATCCTTAAAGTTTAGGTGTCTTTTTTATTTTTAAGTATTTTCCTACTCTGTGCCTGACTCCCCCACGCGTGTCCTAAGAGATAGACTCCCCCTCACTCTCACCGCTTTTACCGTCTTCTAGAACAGTAACTCCCAACTGTGGTCCCAGTACCGTAAACACGAACAAGCTTATCCTGGAGAATAGTTAAAAATGTACATTTCAGGCCCTACTTCAGATCTCCTGATGTGGAACTCTGGTGGTGGGATCCAGAAATCTCAGTTTTAATAAGCTTTCCAGTTGACTCTGATACGCGCTCAAGTTTTCGAAGGAGTGAAATGGCATCTTTTTTTGGGTGATAAGATTCACGTGAATGAGCAGAGATTCAAATAACCTTTCCTTTTCCAAATAATCATTGGGCTTCTTTCCTGTGTGCTCTCAGTGTTTAGTTTAATTTGAGAGTGAGTATGACTCATGCATGACTTTGGAAAGGTGTTTTTATTTTTAAGGTGCCAAGAGTAAAGTCGAGAGAAGAAAAACATATTTTGCTCGATTTTTTAAAAAAATTGAATCATGTCATGGGCACAAACACATCATTCTTCACACTGGCGTTAATTCAGTTAGTGTTGCTTTCCAGATTGCTGCCCGCACTCTCCTGTCACAGCCAGCTCTTCCTGTGGAGCAGAATTATTCTGGCCTCGTGTTTTCTTTCACTTTCTAATTAGATATTTTTTTCCTATTATTTTTCACTTAATTTCTGTTAACACCTATCACCAAAGATGGAAGAACAGAGTAAGAAGTTGTCACCTTGAGATTATTGAAGGAAGATTAAAACACAAAACACTCAACCCAAACCCTTAATGGTTCAGGTAAGGAAACAGTGTTCAAGAAAGTTAAGTGGCTTGCAAATCTGTGATCTTTGGTTGTTTGGCAAGGAATGTTCACCACCGTTTGTTTTCTGCAATTCTTTTGCATAGTTAGGAAAAAATATTTTAGAGTCACGGACTAAGAAATATTAATTTTTTGGCATGAAGCAATTCCTGATTTCATCTCTGCCTTTTTCGTATTGTCTCCTTTCTTATTAATAGACATGAACAATTGAGAGCTTCCTGCAGAATTTATAGAAGTAATTACTTGCTCAAAAGTTGCCAAGCAGAAAGTAGATTCATTCCAGGACTTTTTTTCCATGTCAGAATGGTTTCATTTCTTGAAAATGGAAGTAAAACAATGGTCCATAAGACAATTAATAGCATCAGTACAGAGCTTAGTTCTTTTTTTGTTGTTGTTGTTGATCACTTAAAATGGGTAGTCAACTCTCAGATGAGTCCCTGGAAAAATAAAGGAACATCTGGTGAAGTGCATTATTTGGATCTTTTATATAAAAGTGGTTACTGTAAGTGGGTGCTTGCTGGGATAGAAAAAATTGTCTTTTTTTTTTCCCTCCTTTTTTAAAGTCAGCCAAGCAATGCTCATTCTAAATAGATGTAACTGGCAAGGGATTAATCTCAAAAATATACAAACAGTTCATGTAGCTTTATGTCAAAAAATACAACCCAATCAAAAAATGGGCAGAAGATATAACTATTTCTCCAAAGAAGACAGACAGATGGCCAAAAAACACATGACAAGATGCTCAACTTCACTATTAGAGAAATGCAGATCGAAACTACAATGAGGTATCATCACACCAGTCAGAATGGCCATCATCAAAAAATCTACTAAACAGTAAATGCTGGAGAACGTGTGGAGGAAAGGGAACGCTCTTACAATGTTGGTGGGAGTGTAAATTGGTACAACCACGGTGGAGGTTCCTTAAAAAACTAAAAATAGAGAAACTACCAGTTGATCCAGCAATCCTACTCCTGGACATCTATCCAGAGAAAACCATAATTTGAAAAGATACATGCACCCCAGTGTTCATCACAGCAGCCCTCTTTACAATAGCCCAGACATGAAAGGAGCCTAAATGTCCATTGACAGAGAGGAATCATTAAAGAAAATGTGGTACGCATATTCAGTAGAATACTATTCAGCCGTAAAAAAGAATGAAATAATGCCATTTACAGCAATGTAGAGATTGTCGTACTAAGTGATGAAAGACAGATATCACTTATGTGTGGAGTCTAACAAAAATGATGCAAAAGAACATTTATAAAACAGAAACTAATTCACAGAATTCAAAAGCAATCTTATGGTTACCACAGGGGAACTGTGGGAGCAGGGAAGAATTGGGGGGGTGGAAATAACATGTACCCACGATTCTAAACATAGATGATCAATAAGAAGCACCTGTGTATACAGCACAGGGAAGTCTCTTCAATAGTTTGTGGTAACCTATGTGGAAAAAGAGTGGATATATATATATATATATATCCTATATCTATATCTATATCTTTATCTATATCTATATCTATCCAATTCACTTTGCTGTTCACCTGGAACTAGTACAACATTGCTAGTCGACTCTACTCCAATAAAATTTTTTTAAAAAGAAAAAAAATAGAAGTAATAGCTCTATCTATAGTAATGCTGGTAATTTGAAGACTGTAGTTGCTGAGTAATGACAGCAACTTTCTCAGTTTTTTTCTTTGTCTTTTTTTAAGGGTGCACCTGTGGCATATTGAGGTTCCCAGGCTAGGGGTCGAATGGAGCTGTAGCTGCTGGCCTACACCACAGCCACAGCAACGCCAGATTGGAACCGTGTCTGCGACCTACACCACAGCTCGTGGCACCACTGGATCCTTGACTCACTGAGTGAGGCCAGGGATCGAACATGTGTCCTCACGGTTACTAGTCAGATTCATTTCTGCTGAGCCACAACAGTCACTCCATAAATTTCTGACTTTAATTCTTCCCTAGAGTCAGAGAGATGGATCAGTGATGATACAAATCAAAAGCTTGTGTTTCTAAAATACGCCGATTTCCCTGTTGGCTCAGCAGATTAAGGATGCAGTGTTATCACGGCTCTGGCTCAGATCCCTGCTGTGGTGTGGGTTTGATCCCTGGCCTGGGAACCTCCACAGCCGTTGTACATAAATAAATGCATAAAAAATAAAATTTAAAAAGTACCCGGAAGAAATTCAGGTACGTCATTAATTTGATGTAAAAGTAATTCCTGTAAAGCAGGTTGCGTAATATAAGGGATCTAGGTTGAATTTGTTTGATTCCCTGGTCTTTCCCCCGCCCTGTGGGTCGTCCCCAGCTTTATGTAAGCGTTTTCATCCTTCCTCTTGCTTTGCAGCAACGCAAGGCATGCTGAGAAGGACCAGCCTTACCTGGGAGCTTGTTGGAAATGCAAACTCACGGGCCCTACCTTAGAACTACTGACTTCTATGTGGATTGCAGAAATCTGTGTTTTAATAAGCTCAAGTTTGAGAGCCACTGCTTTTTGAACGGTTGATTACTTGTACTCCATTCTCTTTGCCAACGAACAGTTAGTTTACCAAGCACACATAATCAGATTCTGACTGACTTGACATTGGAGGGGTTTCTTCTGTGGGGCTGCTGGAAACACTTTCTGCTGTTTGAAAGAAGCAAATGTAATTGATAGACCTGTTTTCTTTTCTTTCGTTTTTATATTTGAACATTGGTATGTGAAATGTGATGCCTAGGAGTGTTGCAGCCATGTGACCGTCCTGAGAATCTCGCAAAGATGTAACCAAATCCAAAATCACCCTACCTCAAAACTTCTTATTTTGTAAAATTTGTAATAAATAAAAAACCTGCATGGAGTTCTCGCCGTGGCTCAGTGGTAATGACTAGGATTCGTGAGGACGTGGGTTTGATCCCTGGCCTCCCTCAGTGGGTTAAGATCTGTTGTGTAGGTCGCAGATGCAGCTCGGATCTCACGTTGCTGTGGCTGTGGTGCAGGCCAGCAGCTACAGCTCCGATTCGATCCCTAGTCTAGAACCTTCCATATGCCACAAGTGCAGCCCTAAAAAGCAAAAAAAGAAAAAACACATTTGTGCTTAAAACATTTTGAGTTCAGTGTTTTGTTGATTTGCTTGTTTGTTTCTAGTGGCCAAGATACACGTGGTCATTTATGGTTATTTTGCAAATAAATCTTATGGTTGATTTTGGCTGTTAAGACTGATGAGCAAACACTCACCTCTTTTATATCACTTACTATTTTTGAAAATCCTTTTTCAAAATGTTAGAAAAATATTATTTTGAGAAATTTTTAAAATTACATTTACCCTGCTCCACAGTGCTTATTGGCATAAAAATGGAAGCTGTCCTTCTGTCAATATGTCTGGGTAGGAACATCAATATAATTATGTATAACTGCTCATAATTGTGTTTAATATAATTACTGTTTAGCTGTTATTTAATGTGCCTTCTTTCTGGCCCTAAGACAGCATATGGCCTAGCGGAGGATAATGTAAACTGTATCCAAGACTGAAAATCTGAAGAGTTCTCATGCCTTCTATAAAATTCCCTACCATTCTCTGTAGCTGCTTTTATTTGCTTATTATTCTGTACATTCAAATTTAAGTACTCAGTTTCTGAGCAATTGTTTTGCAAAATAATTTTGAAATATTTCGTAGAGTTGATGATTCATGTGTAAATCATTCGTATATACATGTGTGTTCTATAGCTTAAGCTTTTTTTTTGTCTTTTTGCCTTTTCTAGGACCGCACCCACTGCTTATGGAGGTTCCCAGGCTAGGGGTCTAACAGGAGCTGTAGCTGCCGGCCTTCGCCACAGCCACAGCCACACGGGATCCGAGCCGCTTCTGCAGCCTACACCACAGCTCACGGCAATGCCGGATCCTTAACCCACTGAGCAAGGCCAGGGAATGAGTCCCGCAACCTCATGGTTCCTAGTCGAATTCGTTTCTGCTGCTCCATAATGGGAACTCCTTAAGCTTTTTTCTGTTCGTTTTTGGTTTTTAGGGCTGCACCTTTGGCATAAGGAAGTGCCCAGGCTAGGGATCGAATTGGAGCTACAGCTGCCGGCCTGCACCACAGCCACAGCAACACAGTATCTGAGCCATGTCTGCAACCTACACCACACACAGCTCATGGCAACGCCAATCTCTATCCCACTGAGCGAGGCCAGAGATCGAACCCCCATCCTCATGGATACTAGTCAGATTCGTTTCTGCTGTGCCACAATGGGAACCCTGATAGCTGAAGCTTCTTGATGTTATTTGCAGTTGAAATTTGTTTATCCTAATATATTCATGAAATATATTATGTTTCTTTTGCAGAGAACAATCTCTAAAACTGTTTTTACATCTAAATATACACACCTAGATACATGTTAGTACTACTGTTTGTAGTCTATCCTGTTTAAATATTTACCTCTATTTTTATTTCAGTTGATAAAATGACATGGACATTTTTTTTTTAAATGGCTAACGTCAGTTGTTAAGTGTTTTAGTTATTTGTGCTTGGTAGAATTACACTCTGTGTGGTTTCAATTCTTGCAAATGTTGAGACATACTTTATGGTCTAGTATATGACTGTTTTTATGTGTTGCATGTGAATTTAAAATTTTTATGTAATTTTAAAAAGATTTCCCAAATGTTACAAATACTCTTCAGTTGATAAATCCTTGATTATCCTTCAAGATTCCGCTCTAGTACCAGCTCCTCAGGGAAAGCTGTTCTGATGGTTTCAGGCAGATCCTTCACCTTGGTTCCCCCAATAATATTATTTTGACCTTGAACTGAAATTTATGTATTTATGTGCGTATTTCCTCCTTAGACCGTAAGATCTTGGGTCAAAGCTAACCTCTGACTGATCTGTAGTGGTGTTATCTGATCTAATTCTGTGCCCTGATGCACATAGTAGGTACTCAGAGAGTATTGCAGGAAGGAAAGAAGGAAAAGAAAGAAAGAGGGAACAATGGAATGGTAATGTATCAGATTTAATCATATGTTTAGGATTCTGCAAGGTTGATTTCTATAGTTAGACAATGCTGTCACCAAACCAAAAAATAAAGAAAAAATCAACTCAGGGCTGCTAAATAAAGAATGAGCAATTTGAAAAAGAAGAAATAATTTTAGCCAACACTTCTGTGGTGTTCTTCAGGCAGGCCCTTTGCTAAGCTTGAGGAGGGTGTGGGGGGGGGCCTGGAGGTGGTAGGTGTCAACTTGTTTAATCCTCACAATAGCCCAGGGAGGTGGATACTATTATTTATCATTTCTATTTTTCAGAGGCTCCGAAATGTTGACTAACTTTCCCGAGATTAGAGGCTGAACCTCATGCTATATATATTCTACCTCAATAAGTACAGATGAGAAAAGCTCAAATTTTAGCAAATGTGAGAGAACAAGGAGCAAAATTTGAACACTTTTCGTGAGGCAGCACTGTGCTCTAACTCTTGAATGGGGTTTCCCAAGCTCTGGGTGCCACCTGTGGATCTGCCCTCTGCTTCCTGAGGCCAGTTCCAGAGTTACTTAATCCGCTGGCATCTTCCTCCTGAAGCTGTGAGACGGTGCCTGAAAAGCACTTTCCTAAGAGGAGAAAAAGTCTGTGTGGTTAAGGGGACTTAATATATGCTTTTTCTAACGCTTTATAGATTAACCGGGAGTGTAAAACCCCCGGGCAGCCCAGGGTGTTTGTTTCCATGGCAGGTCGTCGTGAAGAACACCCGCCTCAGAACCATAAATAGTCATGTACCTTCTATATTCTCAACACCTACTGTGTGTCTAAATTCAGCTTGAAAAATAGGAAGATCACTTTATTCTTTTAACAAGTGGCATGAAAACTTTTTCCTAGACAAGTGACTTTGTTGGAAAAATTCCTCCCTGCGTGTCCTTGGAATAGAAGCTGAAGGCCGGGTGTGGGGCTCGAAGCCGGTGCACAGGAGCGCAGGGGAGGAACGCTCGGCTTTGCCACAGAGGAGGGAAGGATGAGGGCAGAGTGTGCGCATCAGAAATATCTGGATGAGGGGGATGGAGGAACAAAGACCCAGAGAAACTGAACACCTCAGTGGGATGGAGCCCTCACCTCGTTATCCGCTCAAATATTGACTGGTTTCTAGAAAACCTTGAACTGCAGGGAGGAGCGTTCTTAGGGAAAGCTCTATAAGAGCTGAGTTTTTTTTTTCTTCTTAGGGCTGCACCTGCGGCATATGAAAGTTCCTAGGTTAGGGGTTGAATCAGAGCTGCAGCTGCCTACACCACAGCCACGGCAATGCCAGATAGGAACCATGTCTTCGGCCTACACCACAGCTCACGGCCACACCGGATCCTTAACCCAATGAGTGAGGCCCGGGATCAAACCCACATCCTCATGGATACTTGTTGGGTTCATAACCCACTGAACCTCAACAGGAACTCCATAAGAGCTGATTTTGAACTCAACATATGCAGGCACAGAATGATGACCCAGTGTCTGGAGAAAGCTGAGCCAGGAAAGGAATTAGCAGAAATCTCAGTGTGGCTTAATACTTCCTCAGGTTGCTCTCTGGAGGGTCAAAGCAACTTTGCATAAACCCCAAGGACTTAGAATCGCAGCTGACATCTAGGCTGTTGCTCGTGAAGCCAGAAGGCAACACCTTGCCAAAACTATTTGTTACCAAGAAGCATTTTCTGCATAATGTCTTGGGAGAAGGCAAATGCTTGAGTCTCTGAGGAAGGCTTTCCACACTGTGTACAACCAAGTTTCTTTAGGTCTCACTGGTCTGATGGTACAGAGAGAATTAACTGGCCAGCAACAATCCAGTTTCATGGTTCCTTGCCAGCGCCTTGTAGTTGGTAGCTCCGTGTAGCTCCTTTAGCTCCTTGTGGCTTGGATCTGGCATTCCTGTGGCTGTGGTGTAGGCTGGCAGCTGCAGCTCTGATTGAACCCCTATCCTGGGAACTTCCATATGCAAAGGCTGTGTCCCTAAAAAAAGGAAAAAAAGGTAATTAATATCTCATAATTATGTTAGACACATATACACGTGCATATGAAAATAACAAAATATATTGTTAAAACATTACTATATTTGAACTGTTTTTTGGGCAGTGCCTGAGTTTTGGACAGCAGCAGAACAGAATTAAGATTTCAGATTAGGATTTCTGACTAGGGCAGTGGCTGGACTAAGCCACTCTAGATTACGGTGCTGAGACTCCCATGATCTTCTGATGTACAGGTTTTTTTTTTTTTCCTTCTTCCAGTTTTATTGAGATATAATTGATATAACTCCAATACTGTGTGCCAAATAGGAATGGCAAGAGTGGACATTCTTATCTGTTACTGATTTTAGAGGAAAAGCTTTGAGCTTTCCATAGTGGATATGATGTTAGCTGTGGTTTTTCAAAAATAGCCTTTATGATGTTGAGATATGTTCCCTCTATGCCAACTATGGTAGCAATTTTTATCAAGAATAGATGTTGAATTTTGTCAGATGCTTTTTCTGTGTCTATTGAGATTATCATGTAATTTTTATTCTTCCTTTTGTTAATGTAGTGTATCTCATTGATTGATACGCATTTTTTTTTTTTTTTTTTGTATTTTTAGGGCTGCACCCTTGACATATGGAAGTTCCCAGGCTGGGGGTCTAATTGGAACTACAGCTGCAGGCCTGCACCACAGCCACAGCAACACAGAATCTGAGCTGTGTCTGTGACCTACACCACAGCTCACAGAGATGCCGGATCCTTAATGCACTGAGCCAGGCCAGGGATTGAACCCGTGTCCTCATGGATACTAGTCGGGTTCGTTACTACTGAACCACAGTGAGAATTCCTGATATCCAAATATTGAAATGTTCTTGAAACACTAGAAGAAATCCAACGTGATACTGACGTATCATCCCTCTTCGTTTTTTTTTTTTTTGTCTTTTTGCCTTATCTAGGGCCGCACCTGCGGCATATGGAGGCTCCCAGGCTAGAGGTCTAACAGGAGCTGTAGCTGCCGGCCTTCGCCACAGCCACAGCAACATGGGATCCGAGCCGCGTCTGCAACCTACACCACAGCTCACGGCAATGCGGGATCCTTAACCCACTGAGCAAGGCCAGGGATCGAACCCACAACCTCATGGTTCCTAGTCGGATTCATTTCTGCTGCGCCACGACGGGAAATCCTGTTTCATGTATTTAGATGCTCCTGTATTGGATGCATATATATTAATGAGCATCATATATTCTTTGTGTATAGATCCCTTTATCATTATATAATGCCCTTTTTGTCTTTTGTTATAGTCTTTGTTTGGAAGTCTGGTTTGTCTTATATAAGAATTGCTGCCTCTGCTTATTTGTCGTTTCTGTTGCGTGAAATATCTTTTTCCATCTCCTCACTTTCAGTCTGTATCTTTAGTTCTGAAGTGTATCTTGTGGGCAGTTTGTAGATGAGTCTTGTTTTGTTATCCAATCAGCCACCATATGTCTTTTGATTGACATTTCATCCCTTGACATTTTAAGTAATTATAGATAATATGTACTTATTGCCATTTTATTAATTGATTTAGAGTTGTTTTGAAAATTTTTGTTGTTTCAAAAGTTCTTTGTTGTTTCTTCCCTTTGGTTTGATGATTTTTCTCTAATTGTGTATTTGTGTACCTTTATTTTTCATTTTTGTGTATCTATTGTAGGTTTTTGATTTGTGGTTACCGTGGATTCATATATGTTGACCTATAACCATATCTACTGCTTTTAAACTAATAGTCATTTAAGCTCAGACACATTCTAGAAGACCCACATATTTTTCTCCCTTCCCACACATTTTGTGTTTTTAATGACACGTTTTACGTCTTTGTGCTTATCCCTTAACTGTTTATTATTTCGTTTCTCCTTCTTCCTCCCTCCCCTCTGGCAGCGCCTGTACGTTCTCTTTTTTATAATTCTATTTCTGGTTTTTTTTTATGTTTATTATTTGCTTTGTTTTTTGGATTTCACATATAAGTGAATTTATACCTGAAGTCCATGTTTTTACTATAAAATTATAGACACAGGTTATCTAGCAGTAAGTAAAGCAAACTCCTCTCTTACATTATTTTTTCATGAACTTGTTATTATTGCCAGGAAGAAGGAAGCCAGGGGTTCTGATTTCCTTGGCATGAGAATTTTGTCTTCATGGGGAAAACAAAATTGTGGGGGATATGAAAGAAACAGCTATTGCATGGCATGTCTATATTTGGGCCTACTTTGCTTAGGGATTTTGTATAAACTTGATTGTTAGGCAGCCTTATTTCTCTCTGGAGAGTAGAGTAGAATACGTGAATGGCTGCACTAAACCCTGTGCAGAGAGCTTTCTTTTGCAGGTAGATTGGTGGGGTTTTGCCAAATCCCCGTCTCCAGCTTCTGTATGTGAAGGGTGAATCGGAAGAGTCACATTGAATTTCCTCTTATTTAGAGCTGACTGTTCAGTGGGTTTTAAAGATCAATGTGGCTGTTGAGATGCCTTTGAAAAATAAAATCCATTTTAGCTTTGTAGTGCCTTGAATTGGCAGCACTAGGAAGGATCAGGTTAACGGGGAGTTTTTGTCCTTTTGCCTTCAACAGTTTACTCATTCATTTCAAAAGAATTCTAAGAAATTCAAATTTAAAAATCAAGATATGAAATAGGTAAATCAAAGAATGTCACACAGAGAAAAAGATCAGTCTCAGCAGCAGTAAAAACCAATGTCAAAGTTTAAAAAAAAGAGAGAGAGACCTAAGGCAAAGAGCCAGATCATCATATCTTTGTTTTTAGTGTGTGCATCTGAGGTAGATAAACCTTCGTAATTGGCACGATTGTGCTCTTATACTTTTAAAGTGCTTTTGACTTACCTTTAGGTCATAATCCTTTAAAAAATTTTAAATGGTATTCACAGAGATTAGTTCTTACACTAAACAGACTGGATTACCCTAGACTAAGCGGTGGTTATGTATGTGGTGGTGATTGTGGGTCATTGTTTTGATCACTTTGTTAAAACAGTACTGAAATCAGGAGTTCCCACTGTGGCACAGTGGGGTTGGCAGCATCTGGAGAGTGCTGGAACGCAGGTTCAATCCCTGGCCCGGTACAGTGCGTTAAGGGTCTGGCGTTGTTACTGCTGCAGTTTAGGTGATGATTGCGACTGGGATCTGAACCCTGGTCTGGGAACTTCCGTATGCATGGGGCAGCCAAAAGACAAACAAAAATGATAATACTGAAATCATTCCAGAAATGTCTCTAAGCATCCATTTTACAAAATAAAATGTTGTAAATTACTTAAGTAGTATATGTGTTACTTCTACTTTAAGATATACTGCTATAAGCAATGTCTATATTACTTTTAATCACATGCTTAAGAGTAGGTGTTTTTAGTTCCTCTGCCCATATTTAATCCAAAACCCTTATGTTTTCTCTCAGTGGAAGAAGAACACAACTATTGCTTGTGGCTCCAAAAATGACTGGCTGGAATAGTACTGTCAACTAGAATTTTCTGAGACTATTAAGCCCTAATTGCCTGAGGGATCTATTTTTCTCATGTGTGAAATTAACTTCTCTGCCGTGCTATCAGAATGCCACTAGTCGACTACCAACTTGAGAGAACTGAGATAAGCACTAACATCCTATCTGAAGGGCTTCGTTCTCTTCAGGAATCCCTGTTGGGAAAGGAGGCTGGGCAGTGTCTCACTTCATTTATCATTGCCTTTTGCATTTTTATGAAGGAGTAATCCAACTCAGGGGAACCTGTACATCAAGGAAACCACTGGACAAGACTCTTACTAGTCCTTGGAAAGAATCTGACATGTCTGTCTTCTGGGCCTTGGAAAGGATGCTCGGATCTTAGGTCTTCAAGCGCACAGTTAGGCAGGGAGCTTTCTGGTGCTTCCAGGTTATGAAACGGCACATTGCAGGGTGGACACAGATGTCTTGTCTTCCCAGCTCAGAAAGCTTGCATGTGTTTCTACCTTGACCATGCTGCAAGGCCACCTGTCTCTTACATTTCTTACTCAATGCACCTTCCCTTCTAGTTTTGAATCTCTTGACTGTTTTCTGTTATCTGAAGCCTCCCTGATGGTGATGAGACTCCGAGAACTTGACTACCTTAACCTTACATTTATAACTCTAACCAGACTACAGGGACAGAAAGGACCAAAAAAGTTAGGGTGAGATTGATAAGAAGGACCAGCTCTTGTTAACTTCTCGTTACTTTTCCTCATAATGCTCAGTCTTCTGAATCAGGCCTCAGCCCCACTTAAGAAGCCCTAGGACATATGCTCAGTGACTTAAGGACAGTATTCATAGTAGCACTTGATAGTTTTTGAATCACTCGTGATAGATACACGTCATTCCTCACTGAACATGAGAGGTAAGTGATATTATGTCCACTTAATGAATAAGGACACGAAGGCTTTAACTAGGCGACTTCCTCAAGAGTGTTTAACTAATATGCCACCTCTCTGAGTTTTAAACTAGCCTCGTTGTGTTATTTCACACTTGTCCTGGATTAGACAGCATCCTTTATTGACTCCAAACATTTTGCTCTCTCTGGGGCTTTATATGTTCAGGTTCATCGTGATAGCATTGCCTGGCTTCTTGTGTCCTTTGTTCAGTTCCAGTGTTCCTGATATTGTTACACATTATGCCCCATATTGTTATGAAAATTTTGTAACAATAGGACACCTTGTAAGAACTCTTAGAACATTATTTAAGAATGTTCTGTAGGAGTTCCCGTCGTGGCTCAGTGGTTAATGAATCCGACTAGGAACCATGAGGTTGCAGGTTCGATCTCTGGCCTTACTCAGTGGGTTAAGGATCTGGCGTTGCCATGAGCTGTGGTGTAGGTCGCAGACGCTGCTTGGATCCTGCGTGGCTGTGGCGAAGGCCGGCAGCTACAGCTCCTGTTAGACCCCTAGCCTGGGAACCTCCATATGCCGCGGGTGCAGCCCTAGATAAGACAAAAAGAAAAAAAAAAGTTGGTTGCCAGGCCCTATGTAGTACAGATACTGTCAGCTGCTGGAGGATGGAATCAAGTTATAGGGTGGCTGGCTTTGTGGTTCCCAGGGTCCCAGGCTGCCTTAGCCATCTAGGGAATGAGGCCAAATCCCTGGAGTGCTGGCCGCAGAGCCCAAGGTGTCTAGACTGGTGCTCTGGTTCTTCTGGGGTCAGTGCCTGGTTTACCAGTGGGCAGGGCCAAGTTTGGAGCCTCCTGGTGTGTGGGGCTAGTTCCTGGGTCTGGTGGGGTTGCTCATGGGGGGGCTATGCTGTTGCCTTCCCTTGCGTGGATGATGCTGCACCCTGTGCTTTGCCCTGTGCTTTGCCCAGGATTGGTGCCAGGGGGCCAGGTCCTGGTGCTGATGAGATAGGAGGCCTCCTAAATGCACTTGCCAGCTCTAGCATCCCTGTGGCGGAACAAGTCCCCAAAGTGGCTGCTGCTGGTGTCTGTGTCACTGCTTGCCCTTTGCCTTTCTGGGAGGCTTTCTAAGATCAGCAAGTGGGTCTGCTGAGCTCCTTTCATTTATTTTATTTGATTTTTGACTAATTTTTTTTACTCTTCTTTTTCATTTTTAAAGTATTATTGAAGTACAGCTTACTGACAACGTTGTGATTGTTTCTACTGTACAACCCAGTGGTTCAGTTCTACATGTACACACCTCCGTTATTTTTCAGCTTCTTTTCCCATTGAATGTCCCAGAATCCTGGGCAGAGTTCCCTGTGCTGAGCTGACCTTCCAGGTGAATGCTTCTGCTCCTTGGTCTCAGGCATGTGAGGTTCTGCGTGCATCCTGTAAGGGTGTTTCCCACAGGCCTCTTGAGTCTCCTGAACACAAGTCCCAGTGCCCTTCAAAGGCAGTGTTCTGGAGCTAGTCTTCCTGGTTACAGAACCCCAGGCCAGGGAGCCCAGTGGGGGGCTTCAACCCCTAGCTTCTTGGGGAAAATCTGTGCCGTTTTAATTACCCTCCCACTTGCGGGTTGTTCACCTGGGAGTGTGGGTCTCAGCTGTCCTGCATCTCCAGCCCTCCGTTGTCCCGATGTGGTTCCTTCTTTATGTCTTTCATCTTAGAAGATCTTTTCTGCTAGCTCTCCGGTTGTTCTCATCAACAGTTGCTTTGTAAACAGTCATAATTTTGGTGCGCCCGTTGGAGCACGTGGGCTGCAGGTCTTCCTGCTCCGCTGTCTTGGACACACTGTAGGCAGACACAGTGCTGACTTTTGGTTGAATAACGTTAGTTCTCCTGTGTATTGCCCTCAATCCTACAGTATTCACGACTGGCTTCTTTCTTTCTTTTCTTTTTTTTTTCCTTATCTTTTTTTAGAGCCCAGCAGCATGTGGAAGTTCCCAGCATGTGGAAGTTCCAAATGTCCAATTGGAGTGGCAGCTGCTGGCCTACACCACAGCCACAGCAATGCAGGAACCAAGCTGCTTCTGTAACCAACAGCACAACTCATGGCAATACTGGATCCTTAACGTGCCAAGCGGGCCCAGGGATTGAACCCATGTCCCCATAGATACTAGTTGGGTTTGTTACCACTGAGCCACAATGAGAACTCCTGACTGGCCTCTGAAATGGTGATTCTCAAACTATACAAATCTCTAAAAATAAGAAATGGGTATTTGAGCATTAGCAAGCCTCCTTGATGTCTCATGGTAGCATGTGGTAAATATTTAGTTAGTATTATTTCATTAATCTTCACCTCCGATAAGATGTATACTATTATCATTTTTTTCCATTTAAAGCTGAGAAAACTGAGTCTTAGAGTAATAAAGTAACTTACCCGTTCATACAGCTTTCAGGTAGCACAGCCAGGACCAGACAGGCCAAATGTGGGTCTGTAATCACTCTGCTGTTTGGATTGAAATTAAATGTTGTTCAGGAAAATTGAAGATTTTAAAAATACAACCACAGAGGCCACTGTCAATTCCCAGATTCCTAATCTTGCTCCTTTGGGATCCAGTAAACTGAGAGGTGGATCTTAATTCAGCACCTGATCAGAGGGTGATTTACCACATCTCGGGAGCTGAGGTGATTAGAGTGGGAGTCAGAGCGGTTTCCGTGTCCATCTAAGCTGGCCGGGTTTAAACCGTTAAGCTGGTAATACGGGCTTTGCAGGCTGATACCAGGCAAGGCAAAGC
Organism: Catagonus wagneri; assembly: GCA_004024745.2. Classification (NCBI taxonomy): domain Eukaryota; kingdom Metazoa; phylum Chordata; class Mammalia; order Artiodactyla; family Tayassuidae; genus Catagonus; species Catagonus wagneri. Next base: position 14,443,219 of record PVHT020000061.1, read on the forward strand.
CGCTTACTCTGCATTTCTGGACATTGTGTCAGGTGAATGAAGGATGAACAGCTTCAAAATAAAAAGCCATAAAAATGTATCTATTTTCATGGTTGTGTATTTAGATGAGATACCTTTATTACATGTAAGTATTTGAATATTGTTGGGGTCTTTGGGGATTCTGATTTAAAAACATAGACTTCCTCTCCTACCTGAATTCCCAGTCAGTTGAAAATCACCAGAGAGTAAAGCAGTTGGGGATCACAGTATCACCTTGATTACTGATAAAGCCGTTATACTGAAGAGTGTGAACATAAGAGACTTAATCCTGAAGCCCAGTCCTTAACAGGCTCCTCACCCACTGGGGTAGGCCTCTCCAGCCCAGCAGATCCAGATCGGGGCTGACCTACAGCCAAGGGATGGGACTGCTGGCTCGTTTCTCATTCCCAACTCTTCTACCTGGTGGTTCAGCCCAGGTGCACAGAGTGGAGTGAGTGAGGGGACAGAGAGAGGCTGGAGAACTAGGCCAGTGGTGCTCCCTCCACGTGAAAAGAAACGTGAGCGGGGGAGAACATGCGTCTCTCCAAGTACCAGGGTGTGCCTGAACACCTAGGTTGGTCTCTGTGTGGTGCTTTACACATGCCATGTCATTTAATTAAAATGCTTTACCCCAACCCAGCCCCAATCCAACACTGCAAATATTGTGAAAGACGTTGTGAATATTATTACCATTTTACACACATAAGGGAATGTGTGAGAGTTACTTAGCTTACTCAAACCGACGTGAATGATAATCAGAAGCTCTGAGAGTCAGAGCAGACCTGTCTTACTCAAACCCATTCTTCCCTCATCCCAGTTTCTTGTGTTAGTATATCTGAAAGGACTTATCCAAGAAAATATGATTTCTGTATTGAAAACTGTTCTGAAGCTGTATTTATTGATAGGAATTTGATAATTAATTGATACAACATTTAGACTAATTTAAAAAAAACCTGTGTTTTGATATAATCTTAGATATAACAGAAAAGATGCAAAAATACTACAGAGAATTCCCCTATGCCATTTCTCACCCCTAATGTTAGCGTCTTATATAATCATAGCATACTTCTGAAAAATGGGAAATTGATATTGGTACTATACTATTAACTAAACTACAAACCTTACTCAAATTTCAGCATTATTTTCAATATTGACTGGATTTTTTGTGGGCAGCAACTGTATTATATTCATTTTCACATCCATAGTGTCCTTTGTAAGTCTGGTCTAAAGTCAATCATCAGTAACTGTAGGATAAGTAAGTGAATGAATAGATTTTGGGTTTTGTACACAACTCGTGTATATTTGTGTGTGTACACATGCCACAGGTTTGGAAACACGCACAGAAGTCTGAGGCTATGATTTGAACAAGTGTTATTCAAAACTAAATTCCACATTAGACTTGGTAAGGGCGAAGTGCTTTAAAACTGGAAATTTTCCAAAAGCAAAAAGGAACGTACCGATCAGATTGAAAGAGGTGTGCACTGGCAGGTTCTAAACGGGCAGTGGCTGTGGTAAGACATTCATCTTATTACCTGTGTACCTGTTGTCGCACGCACATTTCGCAGCTCACGGCCTGGCCAAGAGAAGCAGCAGCTGCTGGCAGTCGGTCCCGTATTTCTAGGCAGGTTTTAGAACCATACGTTAAACCAAATCATAGAAATTCTCTTGTTTGACGAGAAAAGTCCAAACGGAGGCTTTTAAGTCTTCTGTTTTCTTTTGCACTGAGTTCAGTAGAGATGACACTAATGAAGTGTGAGTCTTGCTATGACAGTGGTTTCTGGTCACTTATAACCAAAGAGGGTGGAGCCAGGACAGAGGTGCTATTCTAAGCACAAAATTCTTCTTACGCTTAATAGACTCTGTAATAGCCACCGTTCTTTGTTTTCTCCATCATCTTTCAGCCAAATGAAAATATTAATGTGATGAAGTGTAGAAAGACAAGAACACGGCATTATTCCTAGGCGGAACTAGTACATGGAATTATGATAACTGATTTTTCTCAAACATTTCAGCTTTTAAAACATTTTAATTATTTTTTTTATTGTTATTTAGATGGAAGACGTCATAGCCCGCATGCAAGATGAAAAAAATGGAATTCCTATTCGTACCGTCAAAAGCTTCCTTTCCAAGATACCTAGTGTCTTCTCTGGTAAGTGTGAATTCTCCGTAGCACTATTTTCTCCAGCACTTTTCACATAACTATTTAAAATCCATTCTAGCCATTTGCTATTGAAACTCTCTAACTCCTTATTCAGTAATTACTTATAAAAACTCCTGTCACGTTCAACATCGTGCTGGATACTTGTATTGACAGTAAAACCAAGCAAAGCAAAAAAAAAAAAAAAATGACCTCATCCAAAGTTAGTTGCAAAGACATAGTAAATAGATGTGAAACAAAATAATATTAAAATGAAGATGTATGAAATAGTGTGATGCAGGTTATATAGAGGTTAGGAGGGTGTCAGAAATCAGTGAGAAGCAGGCAAGGATTCCTGAAGAGCAGTGTAGGCTGAGTTTGAAAAATGAGGAGTTATGACCAGTACTGCGCCAGCTGTGCGTGCAGAACCGGGAGCGACCAAACTGCTGAGAGCGGGGCGGGTAGACAGGAGCGGCCAGGGCGGCTCAGGGAAGAGGGTCTTCGAAAGCCAAGCCCAGCTGCAGTTCTGATGTGACAGGAAATAGGAGACATCCTCACTGTCTGCCACAAGGGGTCTGAGGAAGGTGCTGGAAGGAGCTGGCGGTAGGTAGGGCCTTTGTCACGGTGAGAGTGCAGAGCTCTCGTGGGAACGGTTTGGGAGCCAAGGTTCTGATAACCACGGGCTGAAGGAATAGGAAAAAGTATGAGGATTTCGTGAATAACTGGGTATTGAAGGGAAAGGGAGGGCATGACCCAGCAGTTGTGGGTTTTGTTGTTTAATTGGGTGACGGTGAGATGTAGGAGCCGTTATCAGAAATAAGGAAACCGCACAGATTTGATTGAAAGTGACTAAAGAAACCCTAGAGAAAATGGATGGTACTAAGTTAGCGCTGTGCACTGTGGCTCCAGGAGGCCAGGCTCGGGGTGCCGGGCCCCGGCTGGCCTGGCGTCGAGCGGAGCAGAATCAGGCCAACCAGACCTCAGCAGCGAGTGAGGCGAGCGAGGCTGGGGCCGAGGGGACAGTGCTTGACGGGATTCCTGAACGGGAGTTAGGTGATGCTTCTTATGATCCAGGACCAGGAGGAGACCAATGATTGGGAAGCCGCACCCGTGGTGAGATGGTGATTGGGACCCGAACACAAATAACAGCCCCGGAAGGTGACGGTTAATGGCTGTATTGCTCTCGGACGAGAGGGAGAGGGCAGTGGAGCAGATCTGAGCTGCCTAGAAGGGCGTTTTGCTCTAACGAAGTGTGTTCTCTTTCTCCCTGTTGCTGCCTTATGATCTTCCTCGCTTATGCCTTGTATGTTCCCACATCCAGGACTCATCTCTTCCTTCCTCATGTCCCACTTCCAGACTTCCAGGTCATTCTGAGTGTTAAAACCCTGTCTGGTCTTCAACGGCTGCTCAGAGACTCTGGAGAAAACTACCCTGAGCTTTTTTCCTTTGTGCTATCAAAACACTTACTATTGTTGTTGTTTAGCCTCTTTGATAGCAGTTACTATGCCCCTTCTAGTCTTATAGTTATTTTTGTATATGTCCTTTATCTTCTAGTAAATATTGAGCTTCTGTGTATCAGCAACACAGAGAGTTAACGTCACATCTAAACACAAATATGAAAACTACTCATATTTTGTTGACTAATGAAAAAGAGAACTTATCTCCTTAAAATACTTCAGTGCAGAGGTTGTTAACTCAGATGCATTCAGAATACAGGAAAATAAATTCACAAAGTTGCCTGGGAGCTCTGGTCATTTTAATAGTGCATAGCCCACGCAAAGGCATTGCAATTTAGAAATTTTTATAACAATATTCATATATGAAAATGAACATTAAAGCTTTGCCTGTCACATGAAGCTAAGCTTCAGGTTGAAGTCATCTGCTCTAATTGTCAGTCTAAAATTTTGGTTGAGCTCTCCAAGAAACAATACCTCGTACAACTGCAGTAGGTTCCAATATAGCATTGTATTGGAGGAACTCGATTGAATTCCTGGGGAAAACATAGGCAGAACACTTTTTGACATGAACTGCAGTAATGTCTTTTTGGATCTGTCTCCTAGAGTAATGGAAATAAAAACAAAAATAAACAAATGGGGCCTAATTAAACTTAAAAAGTTTTTGCACATCGAAGGAAACCATAAATGAAATGAGAAGACAGCCTATAGAATGGGAGAAAATATTTGCCAATGATGCAACTGACATGGGATAAATTTCTAAAATATATAAATAGTTCATACAACTCAGTATAAAAAAAAACAATCAAAAACAGGCAAAAAGTATATATTAAAAAAAAGCAATCAAAAATAGGCAAAAGATTGGAGTTCCCTTTGTGGCTCAGTGGTTAACGAATCCGACTAAGAACCATGAGGTTGCGGGTTCGATCCCTGGCCTTGAAGACGCGGCTCGGATCCCGTGTTGCTGTGGCTGTGGCGAAGGCTGGTGGCTACAGCTCCTGTTAGACCCCTAGCCTGGGAACCTCCATATGCCGCAGGTGCGGCTCTACATAAAACGCAAAAAGACAAAAAAAAAAAAAAA
>PVHT020000061.1:14448008-14460080 GCA_004024745.2 Catagonus wagneri
TTATAATTGTCTGACTCCTGGCCTACTTTACTAGCAGTTTTTGGTCTTTTTGAGTAATTTTCCTCTCCTGCTGTTTCTTATGGTGACTTGGGATTGATTCCTGTGTCTTTCAGGGCCTCACCTACCACCCCTGCTTGCACTCCTGCCTCTGTCTGCTTTTCCTCTCCCTCGCATGTTCTACCACAGAGCTGCTCATGAGACAAGGAGGTGCTGACTTATTGCCCTTACAACGGTCAGGAACCAACTGTGATGAGCGGTGTAAGGAGAGGAGGGGAGCTGGATAAAGGAGTCTGTTTTACAGTGGGCTGTTCCACAAGGGAGAAAATTCTCCAGTGCTCGTAGTCCCTAAAGCCCTCATGCACAAAGCACAGACCATGAGCCCACAGTATCAGCATCACCTGGAAATTTATTAGAAATACAGTATCTGTGCCTGCCCCAGGCCTACACAGTCAGAACCTCAGGGTTTTTTTTTTTTTTTTTTTTTTGCCTTTTGTCATTTTAGGGCCACACCTGTGGCATGTGGAGGTTCTCAGGCTAGGGGTCTAATTGGAGCTATAGCCGCTGGATTGGTTGCAGGATCCGAGCCACGTCTGCAACCTACACCACAGCTCATGGCAACGCCAGATTGTTAACCCACTAAGCAAGGCCAGGGATCGAACCCATAACCTCATAGTTCCTAGTCAGATTCATTAACCACTGCGCCACGATGGGAACACCCAGAACCTCAGTTTTAACACTCAAGTTTAAGAGCACTGCCCCAGGTAGGGCAGCTGGGCCGGACGGGATTCCAGGCCAGAGCTGGTGTTTCACCGGGTCCAGGGTCCACCTGTGTGTGCACAGTTTTCAATCCCCCTTCAAGGGCCCTGGTTATTTTTTCTGCATCTGGCCTCATTGAAGTCCACCCTGGCTTGTCTAATGGTTCTTTTATTGTCTGTTTTTGTTTGTGTTGCTTGTGGGAGAGAGAAGGGATTAGAAAGAAGATTCTAGTTCCTTCTAGATCCGTGACTCCAAGCCAGGAGCTCCTGTTGACAGCTGACGGATGTTAACAGCTTGTGGAGGGATGGAAGCCCCCCAGCTCCACCAGCAGTACCCATGCATCTCATGTATATCGTGGTGGTTGCAGCTGAAACTGAGAATGTTAATGGCCTGAACCCAGCCAGAACCCAGACTGGGACTTAAACCCACGCGCCAGGACTTGAACCCAGCCTAAATTCAGATTGGGACTTGAATCCACATCCTGGGACTCTAACCCAGTCAAAACCCAGTATGGGACTCGAACCCACAGTTTTAAGTTAGAGTCACTTACCCCGTGTTTGTATTCACTGAGGTTCGGGTTCTTTATGTCTCTGCGCAGAAGGAAATCAGCAAGAGACAAAGTGATAGGCAAGAAATAGACTTACTAAGATAGGATCTTGTGAGAGATGCAAGCGGGCAGGCAAGGAGGCTCTGCCCCAAGCATCCAGTGGGTACAGTTTTATCATCAGGGGGAGTGGGGATTGGAAAAGCCCGCAGCGCCTCCTTAGTAACAGGTAAGGTGTGTATTCAAATCAGCTGAAGGGCAGTCCTCAAACCCAGGTTCCTGGGTCTGAACCTGAATGCAGACCTCACCCCATCCCCCACCCAAGGACCTGAGGCAATTCTTGAACCTCTGCTAGTTCAGCAAGGCTGCTTTGTTCTGATGGCTTTCTTGAACTTACCGTGGTCTCCCAACATCCCCAGGCTTCCCTCTCTCTCTGTGATCCTTTACTGGGACTTCTGCAGCCACCTGTGCCTACCCCGTCCCTGTCAAAGCCATGCTCACATCTGTCTCGGGGGAGAACATCCGTACTGCACAAGCACGGATGCAGCCGCATCCTTTCACCGCGTGTGAGGTCCAAGCCCAGAATCATGTTTATCACACAAACAACGTAACCAGCAGGGTTTGGGCTTTGGATCTTTTGTTGTTTTCCCCCTCCTTCTGGCAGAACATTCTTCCAGCTAAACATTTAGGATTTATCTAATTATTTTGATTTGGAGTTGCTAATTTCAGTCTTCCGGTTTCCGTGGTCCCAACGTCAGAGGAAAAATCTTTGGATGGACACACTCTTGAACTATGGGGTAGGAGATGTCCAATCTCAACATTGCTTTTTTCCCCAGAATTGCCATCTCGCCCTTGGAGGTAGTTTAGGTAGTTTTGGTGTAATATGGCAGGACCCCCTCACATTAAAGGAACGAAGGCAGTGGTGGGAGTTTGAATATTCTCATATTCTGGACAGTCGGTATTTCAGTTGTTCTAGACCATGGTGAAATAAGCCTTCATCTGTTGGATGAACTTAATTTTCTTCAGTGGATGGACTGGGAAGTTACCATGTTTTCAGATAAGCCACAGCATGAAATAAAGCAGAAAGCTCTTCTCAGTTCCTCGTAAGTGGTGTAGGTTTTCATTAAATTGAATGGGACCTTCCTTGTGAAACAGGCCCCGGAGATTAATTAAGTCTGCAGGACTTCCTGTTGGCAGCTGGCAAATTAAAATCCCCTTATCAAGACAGATTATTTAATGGGTTTGAAGATTGAACTTACTGAACTGATTCTCAGAAGCCAAAAAGGCTGGTACCTGTTTATCAGCAAGCGCTGTGTACAGGGCAGAAAATGTTCAGAAATTTGTTGGAGCTTCTAAGTCAGCCATCCCTGCATTTCATACATTTCTGTCTTTTGTCTTTATTGGCTAGAGAAGGCTCTCCATCAGGGGCACAGTGATACTTAAGGAGTTGTATGTTTTTGCTCCTCTTCTTTTGCAACTTATTCTATTCTCCATTTGAATCAATCACCTTTAACATGTTCTTATGCAAATAACTTGCCGCCAATCGGCAAGAGCAAAATTTGTAGTCAGAAAAATTATCTAATAGCCCTTATGAAGTGTGGGCTTGGCTGGCCTCAAGTCTTTTTTTTTTTAAACTGCTTCTTCAAGTATGATTAACATAAAAATCTATGCATATTTAATGTACTCAACGTGATAGTTTGAAGGTAAGTATAAAGAGGTGAGACCATTACCTCTGTATATGCCGTATGTCCGTCGCTTCCTAAAGTGTCCTATTTATTTATTTATTTATTTATTTATTTATTTATTTTTGAGTAAGAACATTTAACATTAGAACTACCCTTTTAGCAAATTTTGAAGTGTGCAGTACAATATTGTGAACTTTAGGCACTGTGCTGTACAGGAAATCGCTGAACTCACTCATCCTGTGTGATTATCAGTCTGATCCTTTGACTGATATGTTCCCATTTCCCCATCTCTCCTTGGCAGCCAGTGTTCCCCGCCAGGCTTTTATGAGTTGACTGCTGTAGGTTCCTCATGTATGTGGTATCAGGCAGTGCTTGTCTTTCTGTGTCTGGCTTATTTCACTTAGCATAGTTTTCACAACAGGCAGGATTTCCTTCTTTTTTCAAGGAAAAAGAAGATCTAAATAGTCTTAGCCTCAGGGCCTAGACTTCAAGAAAGCGTCTTTCAGTCTCTAGAATCCATTCAGATCATTTTTTCCCCTGTCTTCTGTTCTTACTCTCAGCAAGTTTGATAATAGAGGAAGCCTTAGCCAGTGACATGTTGAGTTACTCCAATTATATAAAAATAGGAATTATTATATTTCGTATTATTAGGTAAGGACTTTTTATTCATATTTTATTATTATTTTAGTCCTCTAACAGGGTGCACAGTTCTCTGCAATATTATCATTTTCAGGCGCATATATGAAAACTGAGCAGTATATATGAGCCTAAAAATTAACTTTAAATGAAATAATTTGAATATGTCTTGCCTCTTACCTTTTATTCTTTTAAGGGTTGTATGAATATTTATTAGTGTCATGGAGAAATGATCTATGTAAGCTTAAATTTCTTTTGTGGGTATAGCTGTGTGGGTAAGAAGAAAAGTGGCTCAGTCCCAGTTTTAATAAGCACATACTTTACATCTTCAAGATTTTGAGAACAGCCTTCAAGATGCCTTAAACCTGATTACATCTGGAGTCAATTTAAAGACAATAAAAATATATAATGTGAAGTGTTTTTCTTTGTGTTGGAATGCAGGGAAGAAGGAGACAGAGGCTGGAGCAATGAGATTGCAGGCAGGGTTTATTCACCATCAGGGTGGGGCGAGCTCTGAGCAAGCAAGACTCAGGCCCCAGCCCCTCACCCCCCTGAAGGGGAGAACTTGTTTTTTGTAGACAGGAGTCATTTTGTTGAGCCATGTAGTCTGCGGCCGTGGGGCTGTCTTTGTCTTTGGGAACTCATTCCCTGCATGGGCCTTTTCGATAAGGAGTCTGCAAGTCTGGATTCGGCCGAGTTATGCTGATTTTTTTGTCCTTTTAGGTCTTGTTTCATTTCCCACCTAAGACTGTAAGAATATCTAGGTAATTCTAAGATATTTAAGAGTCTTATGTGCTCTTTTCTGAAACTGACATCTTACTGTGAAATATTTTTCATCTACCATTGGAATGGCTAGCATGGAATCTACAGAAATTCAGAGGGAAATAGATTGCTTTTGAAAACAATTGTAAAATATTTTGGCAGCAATCATGCATGTAATATTTTGCTTTTATAATATCCCATGGATAATTCACGAATCCAAAGGGGAAATTTATGAGGAATAAATAAGAAAGAAAAAGTATCCTAAAAATATTGGCAGTTCTTAAAGTTCAATTTTGAAAAACTAAAATAAATTCTTGGAGCAAATAAGAAATATTAACTAGATTTGCAAGAAACAGGAACATTTGCAAAAAGCCATTTCTTTGTCAGCTTCTTGACACACCTCTGGCAAAATGACAAAGCAGCTGGTCCCTAGGAACTACATAGGTCAGGCTGAGGAACCAAGGAGGAAGCTGAGCTGTCACATAATGTAATGGATATTTAAAGTATCTTTGCCTGAGAGTCTTCACTCCATCGTGGTTGTCCTTCATTGTAAAACAGCAGCACAAAGTGATTAAAAATAGTAAAGAATCCGTCGCGGCCCCTTGGACCCTCTGGCATACGTTCTGGATCATTCTTTTTGGTAGTTGGACTGCTATTGGGGAGGTGATAAAATTGGCTATGGTTTGGGCTCTCCTTATACTTGTAGAGAAATTATCTATTTTAACATGTAGTTGAATCAGTTTGATGTGACCGAGATGAAAAGCATGCTCTTCTTACTTTCACCAGACTGTTAGAAGCAGCAGTAAAAATTCAGGAATATCTGAGTGGTTTGATTTCCGCGTTAGCTTTCTTTGTAGCCATCAAACTAGGCCCAGGAACTCTTTTCTCCTTCAGGGTAACTGCAGATAATGGTGCCATTTCCCTGGGGTGCTTTTTGAGTATGTGAATTTGCTGTTTTATGTTTTATTTTCTTTTTTAGCCACACCCACTGCATATGGAAAGTCCCAGGCCAATGATCGCATCTGTAGTATCATTTGAACTTAATATCATTGTATATTCCTAGCGCTGCGTTCTTCTTCGTGATGTGGTGTCATTTTCCAGTGCGATGTATCTGACCGCCATCTGTTTTATCTTTTAAAGCAAAATGGCCTCACGGCCCGTTATTTAGATGGCAAACTGCTTGCAGGGAAGATATTTACAGGAAAATAGTGAACACATGGTAATTAAGCGGGAGCGGACATTTGAATGTAGGTGAATCGTGTGTGTGTAACATACATAGGATGATATTGAGGCAGAATATTAACTCAGGTAGTCAGTGTAGGAGAATGGGCTCCTGTGCATTCTTTTGATGTGGCTGTTGATTAACATTTGTGGCTTAAGGGCTCCAGGGTGTAACACCTCCACAGGCCCTGTGTTATCATAGGAAATGCATGTTCCCCGCAGGCTTTGATTTCCATAGGAAATGCAAATCTCTAGCCCCCTCCTCAACTGATAAAAAAGAAATGAGAGGAATGGTGACTTAATCTAATGAAAGAAAAGGACAAAGAAACCATAAAACTTACAGGACATTTCCAACCCTAAAGCCCCTATTGGAAAAGGACTGATATAGGTAATTGAGCAAGGCCAATGGGAAAAAAAAAAAACAAAAACACGTCTTTCTGGACCCCACGTTGCTGCCCCTCCCCCACCTGTCAGAGATAAAATCCCCTATAGGACAATAGAGAAGGGGGCTCTTCTCCCCCCTCCCAGCAGCTTTCCTGTAATAAAAACTTTGCTTGCTTGCTGCCTGTGTAGTCACAGAGTTCATTCTTCGCCTAACGTGAACAAGAACCTGGATTCCGGTATCATCTTTTTCGGTATCCATATTATACCATCATTGTGTATAGTGTGATAAATGTTATATCTCTCATAATCGGATTCCGTTAAATAATTTGAATTATCTAACCCCCTTGTTTCATTGTGTGTTCAACTTGAAAATGCCTCTTTTTCTTTTACAAAGGAATCTCTCCCAGTAAGAGACTTCTCAGGGAGAGGAGAGCTCTCGGGGTAGGCGACGTGTAGTGATCAGGGGGCTTTCTTTGTGGAGACTCGATTACCCTGCGAGCATCGATCCATTCTGCACAGTACTTGGGCGTCTTATCTGGGAAAGCATTTACTTAGGAGATGTGCACAGTCAGTGAAGGAGAAGAAAACAGCACGCTGAGTTGTCCTGAAGAAAGAAACAGAGCAGAGCAGAGAAATAGCAGAACAGTCGCTGGAGGGCTAAACAAGGGACTGCGCTTCTGTCAAGGCCCCGGGGCCCCGTCAGTGCGACCGGTGCCGGACCACTGACCCACGCGGCAGACACGGGCACAAAGCACGGATCTTCCCCAAACTGGGGCACATCCGAATCCCTCACATGTCCAGCACTTTTCTCCAGATATCGGGACGGTCGCGATCTGTGATTTTCACATCCCTTCTTACTGATCACACAGAACGGACTTGTATCCCTTTAGCCGTTTTGTCTTCTTCCTTTATTGTTTGGGTCAGGTTTCTACTAACTCGTTGCATATGCATAATTGTTCAGACCTGTTTCCAGGGAAACGGCTGTACTTTCTGTGTAACTATCAGATTTTATCCTAACTCTCCTTTGTCACATTTTGTTACAAAGAGGTCTTTGGGGTAGTTTGTTTTTTAAATTTCTTTTTTGGAACAACTCATTGTGGAGACCATGTACAAAATTATTTCTCCCTTTTCTTTTCTGTATGCAGAGCTCTATTGAGAAAGGAGAAAAGTTGATTTACGAAGGTTTCTTTGGACTAGAGAGACTTAGAAAAAAAAGTTATGAGGTTGGACTTTGAGTCTGGTCTCTAGCCTGTGATGTGGGATTAATTTAGAGCATGATTTCTATCATTAGCTAAGATTTGGGGAATTGTTTACCCAAGGTCAAATTTTATATGGGAACAAAATGACAGTTTTGGAAACCACACCCTTTCTTTTGCAGCAGTGCAGTTCTTCACGTAGCAAGCTTTTCTCTGCTGTTTGTTATACAATGCTGGGTTGTCCGTGACTGCGGGGGTTGTTGGCAGGAAGCCATCAGGAGGGCTGGGGTTTAGGGCAGGCTCATCAGTTAAAAGTTTGGAGGTGAATATGGAGTTCCCGGTGTGGCGCAACGGGGTTGGTCACGTCTCTGCAGCGCCAAGACGCAGGTTTGATCCCCGGCCCAGCACAGTGGGTTAAAGGATCGAGCACTGCCACTGCTGCGGCTTAGGTCACGACTGCGGCTTGAATCTGATCCCTGGCCAGGGAATTCCTTATGCCTCGAGGCAGCTGAGATAGATGTGGAGTCAAATGAAGAGCATCCTCTAAGAGGCTCAGTGTGAGAAACGTGGCACGTTAGCATCGTCTTTTCAGACATCGTGGAAGACACAGCGCCTCTCCGCGGGGTCCTCCGGGCAGGCTGCTGTGCGCTCGGTGCAGTCTTAGGATGCTTGTTAAGCTGTTGCAGGTTGAAACCTGAAAACTGCCAACTTCAGATGATTTTCAAGCAGAGTTTGCTGATCAGTGCATCGTTTCAAAAGTCAACCTAGAAAATATATTCAAAGGACTTGCGCCGATAATTTAAAATGTTTGGAAAGGCAAGCTTGATGTAAACTTGATGTGAAGAATCTTTGGCCCTTGGTCATTCTCATCCCACAAATAGTAGTGTCTTAAGGTGACAAACCAGTTTGGTAGTTCTTTTTAGAAGGACAGTTTTCAGGGCCGTGGGTCTTCATGAAGTCATGTGCTTTTTAGTGACCTTTCTTCCTCAGAATGAATTTCATAGTGAAGTTTTCCAGGGCCCATCTGTGGGAGGCACTGAGACTGCAGATGAGCGGATTGCCTGTGGGAGGGCCTGCTTTCTCTCCCTTATCAAAGACTTCTTAATAAGGGTTAATGAGTCCTGGGAATAAAATCTTTGGTTTTTAAAGCTTTTTGCTTCCTTATCTTTTTCTTAGCCTTAGAAAACCCAAAAAGTGAGTTTAAAATAGAACTAGCATTTTCCTTAAGACTCTAAGGGTGTTCCTCTTTTGGGTGAGAGCAAGGAGGTCTCTTAATATTTGACTTTCCCCTTCTCTTTCTGGCAGCCCTCAGATGGACAAATCTCAGTGAAGTCATTCCAGGCTGAAGGCGTTTATGATCAAATACCAGAACGCTAAAAATAAGCACCTACCCTTTCACCAGAGGTTATTGACCTTTTTGCTTAACCTTTCTGGTCAGGTGCCCTTTTCAGCAAGAGATGGATGTTATTGGTTTCTGAGGGCAGATGCACTGGAGGATCAGTAAATAGTTCAAAGATAGCTGCCCTCAAAACCACCCTTTGCTGCCCGGCAATCTGGCTGTTTCACAGCTTAAATCGTCTTAGAAAATGGTGATGCAGCCAGAACTCCAAAGCCACAACAGCTAGCAGCTATCCTACCTTTTCCCGTCACGATTCTCCTTGAATTTCCTTTGGGTAACTGTCTCACCCTACCCTCAGTCCAAGCAGTTTTAGTAGGGCAAACCAATCTCTGGTTCGAGGGTGGGGTATGAAATGTGACTCAGGCTTGGCAAGGTCGAGAAACACATGGCCGGTACTTTTACTGGAACCAGTGGGGAAAGAGACCTTCCTTTCTGCATGTTGTTAAGCTGGTAGGTGTAAGCCTAAGGTGAAATGTATCCGACAGTGAAACCAGTACGGAGGAGAGCATAGCTATAGAGTAGCGTGAAATCTGGTCCTGGCAACAACTTTTGGGCACCTGGATGCAGCTCTACCTGAAGCTTTTAAACTATCGAGCCAATACATTTCTACTTTATACAAGTTAGCTTAACCTGGGCTTCTGGTAATGAGTTCTGAATTACACATTCCTCTTAGTTATATTTAATCCTCATGTCTTCCAAAGGATTCTTTGCATCTGATGCCAAGCTTTGTTATTTTGAGTTTTTTTTGGGAGGGGGTACAATTTTTCTTTTGAAGTTGTATTTCTTTGGTTTGCAAAACTAAAATAAAGCAACATTTTTCCCCTCTTCAAACTAGAGCAAACTAAGACACAAAAACAATTAATTTTTGTCTACTTTTATCACTGAGGTCTGTGGTCTAGACTTGATTTGCCATAGCTGCAGAGATTTAAAAAAAAGATTTAAAAAGGGTGTTAAAGGATGAGTTAATTTCACAGGGCATTGACCATTAGCTTCTTAATTATCTGATTATAATCAAGTTTCTGAGGCTTTTTTTCCCTCTCAGGTACTTAACTCTCAGAAGCCTGGTAAGGCAGACTCTTGTTCCCACTAATATTTTTCAGATTCACCCCTTTCTGAGGGAGCTTCGCTACAGTATGGACCGCAAGAAGTACAAGCTATTTTATTTACTCTCATATCATGTGTCAGTAGTCCTGGTGTGGAATAAATGGTCAGAAAGTATTTGCTGAACCAAACCAGTTTGTCAGACTTTGTAGTCAAAGTGTACATTTAATTCTACATAGTTACCTCTTTAGTGATATTTTCTTACTGAGCATCTTCTACAGTCAGATTTTGGCAAATGCGTTAATCATATAAAAATGAGGATGCTTTTTCCGCCCAACTGCACTGGGAGTTTTTCATCAGTGTCGGAGAATGACCAGTTCAGTTTATCTCCTCTTCTTCCCCAAACCACAGAAGTAGCCATAAGGACTTTTGAAAGGTGTCCATGAGGCTTTTTGACTTTTTGAATTCTCCACAAGGACGAGGAGAATTGCCGTGAGAGAATGAATCGATGGATGAAAGCGTAAATATTATTTTCTTGGCTGAGGAAAGTGATGGAGGGAAGTAAGTGTCCTCAGTCAGCAGAGCAGGAAGAACTGTAACCCAGCTTCCAACCCAGTGAGAAACGAGCCAGTTTCTCCCACAGAACTCGTTAGACTTAGTTGAGGAGCCAGGCTGTAAACATACTGATGTATTGAAACAGTGGATCTGAAGCAGATCAGTCCCTAGGATCCTGCTGCTGCAAACTCCCAGCAAAGTCACAGTTTCAGTTTCTGAAAATATCGGGTGGCTCCCAATTCGAGAATCCCACGTACAGTAGGAGAGCGGGGGTGGGAAATGTGGATAAATCTGTATTACCGACACGCTCTCCTTTCCGCGGTCTGCCACACACAGGGTGCCGGCACCCTGCCTAGCTGGGAGCTTGGGGCTCCCCTCCGAAAGAGCCACTGTCCCCGGAGGAGTGGCCATCGTGTCCCGACACTGGTTTCCATCCTAAGGGCATCGTACACGGAGACAGGTGCACACGTACACACACCTGGAGAAAGGCATTGATTCGGCTTCAGTAATTCAGCAAATATTTCTTCAGGCTGGCAACAGCCTGGGCCCATGCACTCACAGGAGAGTTGCCCAGACTGGCTGGGGAGAGCGTACACTTCCTTCCTGAATTTAGAGAGCAAATGATGGGACTTTAAACCTGCTTTCCTGTGTATTCCCAATAATTGTAAACCTAAAAATTTTATTCTGGCTTTTAATTTACAGACAATAAACGTTTTCATTGGAAAAGAAAAGTACTGTGTTTATGTAATTCAAAGGTAACTTAAGATTTGTGTACCTTTTTACTAGCCCTAAACTTTTATGCATTACATTTTTCTTAATAGTTTTGGAAATCATGGTCCATTTGTTACATTAATGGTGTCTCTTTCTAAGACCTGTTTAGGTCTAGTGCCTCAGTTCTATCTCATTACTTTGGGTCTGTAAGTCCCTGGCATTGGGACTCTGTCCCCCCATCTATATCCCCACACACAGAGAAGCTAAATAAATGCTTGTTACCTTTGTGTGTGTGTGTGTGTGTGTGTGTGTGTGTGTGTGTGTGTGTGTGTCTGTTGTTTGCAGTCCAGCAGTCCTTAAGGAGCAGTGCAATGCCAGCTCCTTGAGCTGTGTAGCAATTATAATTTTCTTTTCTGTATTTTCTGATGCTTTGACGCCTTGGAGCCTTGCTGACCTGAGTCACACACCACTTCCAGGGCTGACCGTTTCTAGAGAAAGTGAGGGACTGGCATGCAGGTGCCCCGTTTGTAGGTAAACGAGCAAGTCCTAAGCCCCCCCGCACCGCCTCCTCTCCCTGGCAGCCAAGGGCTCCGACACTTGCGGGCCACTGCCCCGCATCTAACCCCAGGGGCCAGGGACCAAATGACTTGGGAAGCTCCCTCCTCGGAGCCCTCTGAGGTTACTCGCGTGATGCAGTCCCAGCTCTGCTCACCGAGGCTTACCTTGTCTTGCCCATGAAACGACAACAAGCTCTGGCCGGAGCTTTTCCCCTTTTCCCCTCGGCTTCTCCTCCTGACCAAATATCCAGCTCCCTCATGTGGCCCACGTGGCAGGCTCTCCTCCTGCTGCTTCCTTCGTGACCGTCATTTCTTTTTTTATATAGATTTTAGAAATTATTATGGTTGATTCACAATGTCCTGTCGATTTCTGCTGTACAGCAAAGTCACCCAGCTATATATATATATATAAATGCACCCTTTTTCTTTTTTTTTTCTCTTAATGGGTTTTATTTCACTTATAGGTGTGCATAAATCATCACAAGTCAATTTTACAGATTTTGTATCCCAAACCCCCAGTGCATCCCCCCACCCCCCCAGATTGTCTTATTTGAAAAACCAAGGTTTTCCAAAGTCTGTGAGTCATTGTCTGCTCTGTAAGAAGGTTCATTGTGTCTTTTAGTTT
>PVHT020000061.1:14460180-14591765 GCA_004024745.2 Catagonus wagneri
ATGCACCCTTTTTCTTATACGAGCTTCCGTCGTGCTCTCTCACCAGTGACTGGACGTAGTTCCCTGTGCTGCACAGCAGGACCCCATTGGAGCCTGGGGTTAGTGGCTAAGCCATGACCGTCATTTCTGCGTCTGCATGTCATACCTGATTAAAACAAATCGTGGGTACGTTTTAAAGCACTCGACTTATTTGTAGACTTGGCTGGTATGGAGACACTTTTGCGCCCAAATCTATTCAGAGAGGTTTCAGGTACACGGAGAGCAAAACCGTGGTGTCAGCTAACCCCGGCCCTGCCCGCACAGGACAGCCCCAAGCCAGAGGGATCAGATGACACAGGACACAAGGGCTGGGTCACTCTGTAGCCAAGAAGCCAAGTTCATGCTGCGGTTAAGTGGTATTAGGGCCTGCCGCTGTGCCCAAAGAAGGAGAAAGTGGAAAATTCCAAGCCTCCCTGGAAGCAGAGGTGGACGGGAGCCTTCTGAGAAGGCAGATCCTCCTGCGAGGTGCCCTGTCGCAGGCTCTCGCCGCTCGCTTCTGTGCTCCGGGACGCCTGCAGAGTGCGTTCTGCACAGGCACCGTCAGTCTGCAGTCGTGCCTTGCCCCCACGGTCTAGGATGGCATGTCCAAGGTTACGGGGCCCTCTGGCAGAACTGTCCCCTGCAGCGGTCCTTTCTCAGGCTCTGATGTTTCTAGCACTGTGATGTTTTAATGAAAGCTTTGGTTTTTAACCCTCCCCACGTAACTCAGCAGATGTGCTCTGCGCTTTTCAAATGTCTTTCAAGATCCGTTTAACCATTTAGGTTCCTAGATTCTGAGAGAGGCCACAATTGTACCATCTACTTCTCCCCTTGTCTTAAACTAACTGTTTCTACTTTTTACACTTTTTGTGTAACTTTTGGTAAAAGGAAGAGACTGTCACATAGCGCGACATTTTTCAAGGGAAGACCTTCTCACCTCCTCCTTCCCCTTTCCCTCCTTCCCGGCCTCGTCCTCTGCCTTAACTGGGGCAGAGCACCTAGCCCCATTCATCTCTGGACAGAGGGGCTTGGGAATCTGGTTTAATGAACGTTAGAGAGGAAGTGAGATTCAGGATGCAGACCTGAATATTATTCATGGAGACTTCATGATTGGGTCTTTGTTAATTGTTCTTTGCATTTGTCTGAGGAGATTAATCAATAAAGAAATTAAGGAATGTGTAAAAATTTAGCACAGCATAGTTTCATACGTAGCATTCTTAGTAAAATTTTACCTTAAAAGTAATTTAGCACCTAAGTATTAGCAAAGATTGGACATGACATTCTTCAGCCTCTCAGCACCCTGTGAGGTAAGACTGATGCTTTTATCACTATTCATAGCAAAGTGACATCTTGACCAAAGTCACACTGCTGATAAATATGGAAATAAGATTCGAACTCAGGCCTGGCGTATTTTTACTTATAATTACCTTTAATCTCACGTATGTTTCTTGAGCACTGTTATGTTCTGAGTTGGGCCTCCTCCAGACTCATAAGTTGAAGCCTTAACTCCTGGTTCTTCAGCAGGTGACTGTTTCGGGGCACAGGGCCTGTAACGCAGTGGTTAAGTTAAAACGAGGCCCTCAGGGAGTTCCCACTGGGGCACCATAGGATCAGTAGTGTCTCTGCAGCGTCAGGACACAGGTTGAATCCCCAGCCCGACACAGGGGGTTAAAGGATCTGGCATTCCTACAGCTGTGGTTTAGGTCGCAGCTGTGGCTCAGTCCGGTCCCTGGCCTGGGAACGCCATAACCACGAGGTGGCCAAAAAAGAAAAATAATCTGAGTCCTTAGGGTGGGCCCTAATCCAGTCTGGCTGGTATTCTTATGCCTGTGACAGACACCACAGAAGGCTGGTGCATTTGTGGGAAAGGCCACATGAGGACACAGAAGTTGGCCCCCTGCAAGCTAAAGACAGAGGCCCAGGAAAAAATCAAGCCTGTTGACAGTTGATCATGGCCTTCCAGCCTCCAGAGCTGTGAGAAAATAAATTTCTGTTATTTAAGCCATCGAGTTTGTAGTATTTTGTTATGACAGCCCTAGCGAACTAGCATAGGCCCAAAACAGAAACTGAAGGATTCTCTAATTAAACCACATTCTTAGACAAATCCAGCCTTCTTTTCAGAGTCAGTTCTTAACAGAAACCATGGAGTGGCTACTAAACTAATGCTATAAGAGGTGATATCTTTCTATAGTATATGTTGTATTTATATTACATTAAAACATCTGGCAAGGCATGCTGGCTCCGAGAAATACCTCATTAACTAAGTTATAACCCGTTGAGTTCAAAAACCTCCTACCTCGAAAAAATAGTTAGAAAACAAAAATTGCAGAGTCTGCTCCTCTAGCTGTAAACTAAGGTTTAATCCCTTGAAAGAGAAAAAAATTAAAGCAGTCATGCAAGTTTTGATAGAAAATGCCACCTGCCACCAAGATAAATGGAGAACACGTGTTTAGTAAAAACACTAGAAAAAAAGGAAGATAATCTTTTTTGATTCAGTTTTTACAGGAGATACACACAATGGAAACCTAAATTCTTGTCACACTTTTTGAGAAGGAATGGCCATTTTTTATCTCTGTCACGCATCCTTCTGAGTTATGTGAATATGATAGATTTTGACTCATTTTCTCTTCTAAAGAGCGAACATCCCACATTGTGCTCGAGAGCTGGCGACCCAGACGGAGCCTCCTGTTGGGCTCGTGGTTTGCCAGCTTCCAGGCTTGCCGCTTCCGGGCACGCCCTGCACATCCTCAGCGGGCTTGTCCCAGCCCACCTCCTTTCAGATGGTTCAGCCTGGACAAAGCCTGGACAGAGGCTTTGTCATCTGAGCCTCGTTGAAACCTCCCTAACACCTCCTTAGGGTGCTCACAGCTGGCTGTGTGGAAAACATTTTCTCATTTGGTAAAACTGTCTTCTCTTGGGAGTTCCCTTGGTGGCTCAGCAGTTAACGAACCTGACTATTGTCCACGGAGATGCAGGTTCAATCCCTGGCCTCGCTCAGCGGGTTAAGGATCCAGCGTTGCTGTGAGCTGTGGTGTAGGTCACAGACGAGGCTTGGATCCGTATTGATGTGGCACAAGAACTTTCTTTCCTTTCTCTCGTTTTTTATTTTTTTTTCTTTTTAGGGCCGCACCTGCGGCATATGGAATTTCCCAGTCTAGAGGTCGAATTGGAGCTACAGCTGCCGGTCTACACCACAGCCACAGCAAACAGATCTGAGCTTGTCTGCGAACACGGCTCACGGCAACACTGGATCCCCGTCCACTAAACAAAGCCAGGGACCGAACCCGAATCATCATGGATACTAGTCAGATTTGTTTCCGCTGTGACACAGTGGGAACTCCCTTGATAAAACTTTCTTAAGGTGAAGCTAAAAAAAAAGTTTTTCAAAGAGGCTAGAAAACAGTTGCTTGACTAACATTGGAAAACTTCTAATTCCCCATCTTATAGAAGTGGCAGGTCATAAATAAATTGATTTTGTTTAATCTACCCTAATGACTTCTTGGCTGGAGCCTTTTTTTGCATTTCTGCCAAGCTGTGGGGAATCCCACAGGTTTATCTGAATTACTGAACCATCTGAAAAAGAATGGCAGTTTTATCAGCAAACAACTGGTCAGCTTGTCTTTACTAAAAGTGACCAGCTCAGCTGCTCCTGGTGAACTTCCTTCTCCTGCTTATCTTTCCAGATGTTACATGTACAGTCCCTCCTCTTTCTTCTTCTTTTTTTTTTTTTTTTTTTTTGCTTTTTAGGGCCGCACCCTCCACATGTGGTGGTTCCCAGGCTAGGGGTCCACTCGGAGCTGCAGCTGCCAGCCTACACCACAGCCACAGCAACACAGAATCCAAGACACATCTGCGACCTACACCACAGCTCATGGCAATGCCAGACCCTTAACCCACTGAGCGAGACCAGAGATCGAACCTGCACCCTCACAGACACCAGTCGGGTTCTTAACTTGCCGAGCCATGAGGGCACTCCTGCAGTCCCTCTTTACGCGTCCTCTCCAGCTCTGTCCACCTGCTCCCCCATCTTGGGGTCAGGATTAGATCGTGTGTAGTCTCCTCGTCAGCAGAAAGAACGCTGTCCTTCTGTGCATGGATGGCCCTGCGTTCTCATGGACAGAGGCTTTGTCATCTGAGCCTCGTTGAAACCTCCCTAACATGGCTGTGCCACTGGGCAAAGTACGAAGTGTGTCTGAGACTCTTGTTCTCATCAGTAAAATGAGTATAACCTTTCCTTTTTCATAAGGTTGCTGTAACACTGAATGTAATACATGTGCATATAAATCTCACACATGTAAATGCACGTTTGTACACAGTCTATATATGGCATTTATGGGGTATGAAGTACTCCTAATTCAGGTTTCATTTTTTATTCTGTCATTTAATTTTGTTTCAATGTAATTTTTTCTAGTAGCATGTTCTTATCAAGTACAATTTTTAAAAAATACATTGTATTGAAGTATAATTGACTTACAAAGTTGTGTTGGTCTCAGGTATACAGCAAAGTCCATCAGTTATGCATACGCACATATCCACTCCTTGCATTTCTCCTGGCAGTTGATCAGGAACTAAGCCAAGCCAGAAACGAGACTCTTGCTGCCTTTTCTAGACAAGAATATGGAGTGAGTGTGTGTGATCAAACATCTACTTTGTACTCACCATCAAGCCGGTAATGGGATGGCTGCTTAACTGCAGCGTCGTGGCTCAGTGCTGAGGTTCTCATTCCTTAGAATTTCCATTTTTACTTTGCTTCTCTCGCATACCAGTAGTGACTGCTACATTACAAAAGTTGAGATAAATCATATTATGTTTATACAAATAAAGACTTCGAGTTACAGAACTGTCAGCTCTGTGTTTACATATTACAACTAAATTCAAGAAACATCAAAAAGATATTTGCTACTTTAAATTCCTGTATCAAGTTGAAATAAATGCCTCAGACTACACAACACTCAGCTGTTAGTATATGGACTCAGTGGAGGGACAGTATAGGAATTTCTAGTCCTGTGTTCTGTGAGGCGGTGTTGACAAGGATACAGTGAAGAGAGAAAGTCTGTTCTGCACGCCAATATGCTGGTGAGATAAAGGGTTTACATGGTGAAACTAGGCTTTTTACTGAAACGCTCTAGTGTTTCGTATGCTGGTGTTCACTGTACCTCACCAAAGCAATATTTCCCAGAGTTGCTTACAAAAGAAGCCTTTTTCTCGAACACCTCACAAGATCAGTGGCGAGAGGAATACACTTCATGAAGTATTGTCTTTGTATTCAGATGCTCGCAAAGAGCAATCGAGGATAAAGTGAACTACATTAGCTTATTTTTCTTTTCAGACAGAGCTGAAAAATATCAGCAGCCTCGAGAGACAGCTTAGTCACGGCAGATTCTAGGGAAAAACAACTTTAGGTTTTAGGTCATCTATTTTGATATTGCTCCCATATGAAATGCTCTATTTCTTCAAAACTATTAAATTTCATCAAGAGATTTAGTAATTTGTGGCTTTCCCATGTCACTCACTCTGATAGAATTTTCACCGGTAATTTAATGTTGGTGAGGGCTTGTGAGTGGATAACCCTAAATAAAAATTAGGTGAGGGATCACTGTGACTATACAGCCTAGGTGTTGTTCTGCTAAGGATTTGAGATGCTGACAAGACGTGAAGCAAGGAGATTGGATATATTCAGCTGAGAAATTTCGAGTCTTGGTTAAATGACGTTAGTTGTGATTAGCCATGCAGATTTCTATGCTCTTTGGATGTATGTTTCTGAATACTCAATTTTAAACAGTCGCTTACTTTTCACTGGAAGGAAGCCCTTTAGCTGCATACTTCTATTCATCGCAAAAGACTTACTATAGAGGATTGCTTTTTTAAATAAAAAATTATTTTATTAAGGTATAGTCAGTTTACAGTGTTGTGCCAATTTCTGCTGTACATCATAGAAGATAATTTCTAATAAGATTTTGAAGGACAGTGATGATCAAGCTGACCTTTGCTTAACGATTAAGAGAAGTGCAGACGGTAGGTCACAGATGCGGTTCTGATCCCACGATGCTATGGCTGTGCCGCAGGCCGGCAGTTATCCGCAGCCTGTGCAGGTATATAAAGCTGAAAAACAAAACCAAAAACTTACTCATACTACATACGATGCACTGTGGTATTTTTTATTCCACTCTTTTTTTTTTAAAAAATGTAAGGTCATAATCTGCCAAACTGCTCTGATTGATGGTTCATGATTTACTAGTGGGGGGGGGTCTTCTAAAGCATAATAAGGAGACCATGCAGATGGAGGCAAGAAGGATAAAGACTAAGCCCAGGGAAACACCAGCGTTTAAAGGGAGGAGTGGCTCAGGAGTTTTTGGTAGCTTTTTACATTTTAAACAAAGTTAGTCCTTAGCTCTCTATGATACTTCTGCTGTGCACTGGTCTCCCTTTGTTGGACTATATCATCAAATCAGAGTTTAGCACTTAGTTGCATTTGAGATTGTTTGGGGATTATTTGTTAATCTTCAGTTTTATATATTTTCTTGTTTATTGTAAGTCTAATAAGATCAAGGACTCTCTTTTACGTGTATGAAATCCATTAATTCAATACATATTTAATTTATTGGGCAGGACAGCCTTAGAATATTTCTGAGCACCGAAGAATAGATGCTTTTTGAATTAAAAAAAAGAGAAAGAGAAAGACTCATGATGACATTGTAAGCTTAAGAACCTTATTGTTAGGTAGAATCCCTGACTGAGAATTACTTGAATGTATTCATGGTCCATCTAGAAATAGCAGGTGACCATTATATTACATCGTAACATAATTGGAATTGTGCTCTTTGTTGGCAAGTAGTCATGGAAATTTTTAGATTCCCCCAAATTTGCTATACCTTTCCTGCTCCCCAGGGGAAACCTGAGGACAGGTCTCCAACTTTTAGGGTTAGTGTGGCCAATATTCAGTAAAGCAAATTAGGCAGACATCTGCAAGGCCAGAATGGGGTCACTACGTAGGAATCTGCCTGAACTGTAGGGTGTGCTTAGTGTGATTTTTTTTTGATAGAACACTAATTTCTAAAAATAAGTAGAAAGTAGATACAGCTGAGCTTAAACATAGCCTAATCATGTTGTTAGTCTGTGAGAACAAGATAATTTTTCACTCTAATTCTCACTAACCTCTGTTTGAATTGCAAGACACCTACATGGATTTGACTAACTTCTAGGTGTCTCCAAAACATGTACTGGTTCTTCCTAAAGGCGTATTAATTTGGAAGAGAAATTCATTAGCCTAAAGCCATAACACTGAGAATACCTCTTAAAAACTACTGATTATCTCTGGAGTTCCCTTCATGGCTCAGTGCTTAACGAATCCGACTAAGAACCATGAGGTTGTGGGTTCGATCCCTGGCCTTGCTCAGTGGGTTAAGGATCCGGCGTTGCCGTGAGCTGTGGTGTAGGTTGCAGACGCGGCTCGGATCCCGCGTTGCTGTGGCTGTGGTGAAGGCCGGCGGCTACAGCTCCTGTTAGACCCCTAGCCTGGGAACCTCCATATGCCACGGGTGCGGCTTTACATAAAGGCAAAAAAAAGACAAAAAAAAAAACCCCAAAAACTACTGATTCTCTCAGCAATAAAATGAAGAGTAATACAGTGAGCTGATTCACCAGAACTCAGTGAAAACTGGGCCTAAGTAAACTTTCTAACTGAAAAGAAGTTCCTCTCCTTGTTCTGTACAAGCAGGTGTGCTTTTTCTTCCCTCCCCTCAAGTGTGGCTGACCTGCCATGACCAGCTTTTTTGTACCAGGGCCACATTCCCTAGTGAAAAATAATCATTTGAAAACCCTGGTGTTTGAGCCTAGGACCTTTATTTGAACATGATTTAGCTAGATTAATCCCAGAACCTCTTTTGTAGAACATTACCAAATTTCTGGTAAAAAGAATTCAGTATATGAATACAAACAGATTTCTTAGGTTCACTGTATTTTTCTCACTGTTTCAAAGTCAAACGATGCTTTCTAGTCTCTAAATTAAAAATAATTTTCAAATGTTCCTGTTTTTCTGTTTTTTCCATAAATGTCAAATTTGTACAACTGTTAGTGAATGTTTGCCAGGGACGCTTAGGTTACCTCAACATGAAAAGACATCATTCTTGTCAAGATGAATTTGCATCGTATTACTAACATCTAATCTTTCAATCTTAATGTGTTACAGTTACAAAAAACAGTCGTGTATCATCAAAATAAAAAATAAGAAAAAAAATAAAGGATTCCGTGCCAACCAACCAGATAAGACAAATAATAATGCCTAGTCTTGTCTTTCTTAAAATGCTTCTTTTCTTCACGATCCCAACCATTTCAACTGCAAAGCAAAGACTCTGATAAAAAATGATTAGAGCTCTACGGCCCTGAGAGGCTGGAGCCGCTCTGGGGCAGAGGCGTGTCTGAAGTCCCGTCTCACAGCACAGGTGGGGGGCGGCATCGGGGGGCGGCCTCTGCGTCGTCTGGCAGGTCGGCCCTCAGGAGTCAGGACAGCGCCAATGAAAAGGGGGCGGCCGGGCCTCTGCCACCAGTGTCACTGGTTTGTATGAATTATGTGCTTTAAGTGAAAGGAAGTGCAAATCACTTTTCTAAACTTAAAACTTCCTAAGAGAGGATGTTGGCCACATGAGTAGGCTTCACATCGGTGGCTTTCTAAGATAAAGATGACCAGCAGTATCCTGAGGCTGGGGAGACGCCACGAATGCGCATCGAGGAGAAAGAATCCCATGCGGTTGCCCCCAAGGTCAGAAGAGTTGTCAGTGTCAAGGGCAAGAGGGTCCTCCTACGCATTGCAGAGGGAGCTTGGCTGTGCCGACACTGTGATTTCAGATTTGTAGCCTCCAGAACCTGAGATGGTGCATTTCTCTTGAACCACCCCATTTGCGGCCCTTTGTTACGGCAGCTCTAAAAGGCTGGCACAGTGCCTGAGAATGGAGTGAAAAGGTGAGAGCGGCAGAGCACCTTGCACCTGCACTTAGAGGCACAGACCATGACCTAGAGGGAGAAGAGCGGTGATGTCCCCAGACCTCTTGATGGCGGGGGCGGGCCCTGTAGCCCTGAGAGAGGAGGTGACTCAGCGGGCGGGCCATGAGCTCATGGTCTGTCAGTCGGAATGCGGGAATCCTCTTGGGCGGGCCGCCTCTGCACGTAGTTCATGTTATTAACGCTCCTGACGGGTACGGAGTTGTGCGGGTGCAGAGACTCTGCACATGTCATTGTACATAGATGTCATGTTTTTCCGCATGAAACTAAGCGTAAATTTACTAGCAAACTTTCTAGCTGTCTCTAAGATGTTATAAACAATTTTGCATTAATTGGCAAATGGAGAAAATAATTTCTGGCGCATTTATGTAACAGCTTCCAGAGCGCTTGCAGAGAAAAAGGCACCGCGTGGTCTTAGTAATAATACTGTCAGAGTGACGTGTGGCGAGAGCCTGGGAGGGGGCTCCACTGCAGGTCGGGGGGGGGGGGGGGAGAGCAGATGCATCTGTTCCTCAAGAAAATTACCCGAGAGTTTTTTTTAAAGCCTTAATAATTTTTAAGGCTTTTAGAGTGTGGGACTTGATGTTAAACTTACTTTTATGTTTTGCTTTAAGGAGGCTAAGCCAGGTTTCCAGATTATTGACCCTTTTCTGGGGTTATAGACATAGATGGACCTGGAGCAGAGACGTGAAAACACCATGGGAACACTCCGTCCTGAGTTCAGGGAACGCCCTGTAGACACTTTCTCCTTGAACCTTGACTCCCAGCTGCGCGCGTGCACCACGATGGTTGACAGAGGCCATTTGCGGCCGTCGAGAACGGCAGCAGTTATCTCACCGAGGAGATTTGAATGTGCAGTTTTAAGTAGCCTGAATAGTCAAGTGTAGGGAGTTAATTTGCTGATATGAAAGTGTTTCTCTTGTGCTAAGTGGAAGTGCTAATAGTGATGTTTGAACACAGGAGTCCCTATTTGAGGTACGTTAAAAAGTACAGTAAAGGATATAACTTAAACATTTGAAGCATTTGAATATTATTGTAAAAGTGTGTTTATCAAAGGAAGAGAGAGAAGAAAGAGCAGGGAATAAAGGAGAGAAGGAAAAGGAGAGAGACAAAAAGGAAGGAGGGATGTGAGAGAGGGAGGGAAAGACAAAAAAGGAACAGAAAAGGAGAGAGAGAAAGGGAAGGAAGGAAAGAAAGAAAGAAAAGGAAGGGAGGAAGAGAGAAAGGAAGACAAACGGAACGGGGCAGAGGGAAGGAAGGCTGAGTGAAAGTGTCACGCCTCGTGCAGCTCTAGGAGAAGTTCAGCATGGCCATTTGGGAGTTCCCAAGCTGAAAGTGCAGTCACTGTCCCCAGCAGTGGCCCTTTTGGTAGTCCCCTGTGCTCAGTCATTGTTGGGAGAGACCTGCGGAAGGCGTGGCCTCAGTGCAAAGCTCAGAGTGACTGGTTCCCTGTATAATGTTTTTCTTTGCCCCGACATAAGGGTGATGGGGACCATAAATACAGGCTTTGAGTTGCTGCAGCCCTCTACAGCTAGGCAGGGCTCAGACTGACCTTCATGCCATTTTTTTTTTCCTTTTGTCTTTTTAGGGCCACATCCGCGGCACATGGAGGTTCCCAGGCTAAGCGTCAAATTGGAGCTGTAGCTGCCAGCCGACGCCACAGCCACAGCAACGCCAGGTCTGAGTTGCTCTGAGACCTACACCACAGCTCATGGCAACGCTGGATCCTTCACGCATTGAGCAAGGCCAGGGATCGAACCCGCGTCCTCATGGATGCCAGTCAGATTTGTTTCTGCTGACCCATGACGGGAACTCCAGACCTCCATACTTGGGTCCCCTGGCTGCTCAGAAAATCTGCTGCTCCTGGAACAAGCCATTGGAGGAATGCTAGCATTTCCTTTCATCCTGTTCCTTCTGAGCACACCTGGGGGCCTCGGGCAGCACAGCCTAAGCCCGTGTGGGGGCAGCCGCACTGCCAGCTACTGCATAGCCCTTTACAGGCAGTGACTAAGCCCTGGAGGACAAAAGGAAGAGAAAAGCCTCGTGGAGAAGGAGAAACATGAAAACCTCTGTCTGCAGGTTTGAGGGAGGGTCCGTTTGAGTTTCCAAGTGAAAGTGATTCTTCAAGGGAGGATTAATCTTCATGCTTAGCACCAGAGGATCAGCAGAGAGTGGTCCTGTCCTGGGTGAGAGTTTAGTGCCAGACAGGCACGTATTCAGATAATTTCAAGTAAGTGGGGAGTTGAGACAGAATTATGCAGAGGATGCTGTGGGTGCTCAAGGATTTCGCTGAGCCTGCAGGCCCAGGGAAGCTTAGGAAATGCCTTCTCAGCTGGGGCTTACAGGAGCTCAGTACTTTATTTTTTTCTCAGTATTTTATTACTACTACTACTACTTATTATTAATATTATTGTTGTTATTTACTCAATAGCTGCTGTTTCTGGAAAATATTTGTACATCTTTCTCTTTTAAAGCCCAAAGCTCCATAAGTATCTTCCTGCCATGAATTTTCAGTATTCACTAAAATGTGTTACAAATCTATTTTTGAAATTAAAAAGTTTGGTGCTTGTCAGGTACATGGCAGAGTTAGGATCAGGAAGAAAGAACGTGCCAGAGGAAGCACTGCAGAGTTTAAGCTACCAGCTTCTAAGAATGACACCAAGTTTACAAAAAGTTCTGTGAACATGGAACGTTGAGGTGAAATGAGATAATTCAGAAGAGGAAAGACTGAATTCAAAAACATGGGTGGCTGGGGATAGAATCCGCTAGAACTACTTCAAGTTTTTTTTTTCTTTTTTAAATACTTAAGATTTTTTTTTATTGGGGTACACCTGATTTCTAATGTTGTGATAGTGTCATGTTGACAGCAAAGTGGGTCAATTACACGTGCGCACATATCCACCCCCCCACAGGTGATTCCAGAACGTTGAG
Organism: Catagonus wagneri; assembly: GCA_004024745.2. Lineage (NCBI taxonomy): Eukaryota > Metazoa > Chordata > Mammalia > Artiodactyla > Tayassuidae > Catagonus > Catagonus wagneri. Next base: position 14,472,127 of record PVHT020000061.1, read on the forward strand.
TAACCCTCCCCGCACTGCACAGCAGGTCCTTGGCAGTGTCTAGTTTATATAGAGTAGTGTGTGTAACCCCACCCTCCCAACTCATTGTCCCCGTGGTTTCCCCTTAGATAGTCCTAATTTAATTTTGTGCCAATAATCAGCTCATACTTTGATGTTATAATTAAATTAAGATTTGCATATAACCTGTCCTTTATTTTCTGGGAATTTGAGAGACACACAGTTTGACATAGATGGACGAAGGTATTTAACTGACCTCTTACATCTGTATTACCATGCAGAATAATCTGCTTTTTTGTTCAAGAACTAAGCTGTATCATGTTTCGAAGCCTCTTGCTTCATTCAGTGGTTGATGTCTGAGGAAATGTTTTCCTGTCTTCGCTCACATGGGATACTGGACAGTTATTCTGGCAACAGAAATACAACTTCAAATAAAAGGCTCAAGATGCCATTTCAAGTCGTACGACGGCGTGACGTTTCATTTGGGAAAGTGTAAGCATGTGAATGGGGTGATTTTCCACATATGTGCAGAGCAATGTTTTGCAGACAATAAAGCCGTCAATAGCGACGTGACGCAACGTGTGAATATACATCCTCGTTTCATTTGTGTCCTGTGGTCCCCCTTCCTGTGAAACGTGTGTTGATGCATGTGTGTTGCCAGCCAACAGCAAATACATGTGACGTGGTTCTTGCGTCTTTAGACGTAACGTCTCCCCGAACAAATCTCTCGCGTGATTCTTCGTGAGAGAACTCCGTGCTCAGACCACTGTGGGGTGCGCTGTATACTGTAACTTCCTGGGGTTTTCAGTCTGCATTAGCGTTGTTAAGGTTCTGAAAAGTCCTGTAGTAAGAATACTTTGTTTTTAAGATTTCTTAACCCGATACTTCTGAGCATTTTTGACAATAAACTTCCTCCACCTTTTTTTTTTTTTTTTGCAGGCTACCTCAGTCTCAGGTTAGGATGCACTTTGGAAATGTGTGCTCAAAACAGGGTTTTTTGAGCCCCAAAGTGTGGGTGTTATGAACAAATAAAATTAGGTAATAAATTAGGGGACCATCATAGAGTTGCTTGCCTTCTTTTGCAAAGTCAAGACATAAAAAGAAAACTTTAGTCCAGTGTCATTATAATTTATTAAAAGGAAGGGGATTCTATCACACAAAATCTATGAAGGGCAGTGAAAAATTAAGACACTTAAAAATTACATAATTGAATACGTTTAGCTTCATAAAAATTTCAAGGTATCATTTTAATTTTTCTCATTTCATTTTTAGCCAATGAGATTTCATCATGAGTATGTGATACATATCAATTGTTTTTACCTGTGGAAAATTCCTTCATCTTTTTTTTTTATGTATGTATTTGAAGCTCCACTTCTCAGCACGGAGGACTTCGTCCAGTGTGGCTTGTTTGGAGGTGGTGTGAGTGGACTCAGTGTGTTCCCGGGACGGGGTCTGGGTGTGACTTGGTCTGGCCCATCTGAGTGCCCCCATCTCCTATATCAAGAGAATTTTCTAGAAAGAGGAATGTTTTAAACGTTGCTTGTGCTGTTACAAGGGGGACAGCTTCAGAAGGAGGAGTGGACACCAGGAAACCCGGTAAAAGTCTGGCTGAGGGGGAATGATGGTGGCTTACCTTAGGGCAGTGACACAGAGATGAGGTGAGTCATGTTTTGAAGTTGTTCTGCTGACAGAGCCAGTAGGACTCAAGGATAGAGGTAAGGTAAGAAAGATAAGGAGACTCTAGGTCTGGATTTGCACAACTGGATGAGAGGTAGTGCATCAGAGGAGGGCGTGTGTGTCTGTAGTGTAAGTGCGAGCACACGCATATGCACACTTTTTTTTTTTCTTTGTTAGGGCCGTAGGTGTGGCATATGGAAGTTCCCAGGCTAGGTGTCAAATTGGAACTCTCACACACTTTTTTAAAAATTACATAAATTGTGGTAAAACCAGACCAACCTGAATTTACTACAGTGATCTGGAGGAGGAAGGAAACCCACAGTTATCGATCAGTATTGCATGCGCCTGTTGTCTCAACAGATCATGGCTTATGTAAAAGAAAAAAGAAGCCACCTTTAAGCTTTCCAGTCAATCAAGTTTTGCCATTGCCTGGATGGAGCAGGAGCTAAACTACACCTGGCAATTGCTTTAAATTTATCGCCAGACATTAGTGAGAGAGTGGCGACCTGAGAAGAGTGATCTTTTATGCTCAACGCAAAAGTTTAGTCAAAGGCTCTTGGACAGACACAAGGTATAATGCTGTGATGTGTGTCATTCACGAAAGCCTTCAGAAGAAATCTGTAGAACCACCATCAATAAAATGGAGGTGCCTAAAATCTGTGCCCCTTCATTCACATGTTGCCACAACCACCTGTGTTTTAAAGGTGGAAGCCATCAAAGAGCAGTGAAATAAGACGAGGCTGGTAAAGGCTCTATGGAGGCTGCTGTTGGCATCAGAACTGATGCACACAGGCATGCTTCTCTGTTTATTTGTGTATCGATGCTGTGAAATCAGAGAGTTTAGGGACAAGCTGTCAGTATTTTATCCCCTTTAGGGGGTATTATTCAATTTAGCTGTAAATAGATCAGTACGCTGGGAAAACTGATGGCAAATAAGACGCTAGGATGCAAGGAAATTGAATAATCATAATGTTTATTTTTATTCAACTATTATAATATTTATCCTAAAGGCTTAAAATATTAAATTTCTTCATTTTCACATGCTACTGTGCTCCGAATATTCTCCTCCAATGGCAACTGCAGGCTCAATAGCAGATGGATGGCAGCTCACTGATGAAGTGTTTGACTTGCCACCAAAATCATTTTAAATCATGATTTCCAGCCCCATGTCAGCCTTTTTTAATTAAAAAGCTAGAATTGGGGGAGGGTTATGTTTAGAATGAACATAATTACATGTTGGTATTTTTTAAATTCATAGAAAAGCACTGAAAATAAGCATTAGTGTCTGTGCCTGAAGCGAGAAGAAATTGGGTGCTTATTTTACTGGATTGTTACTTGTTTTTTTTTTCCTTAGTAATTTTGTCAGTGAGAAAATAATTGGACTTGTGCCACCTGGTAGAACATCTTCCTCTAACTGCTTTTCTTTTTCACTGCAAAACGCTCTCCTTACAAGCCTGCATAACCATCTCGGAAATCTCACCCTGCTTCTGCCTCTTCAGTCTTACCCGCCAGCGTCCTGGGGAGTAACCTTTTGCTGCAGCTCAGCAGCACCTGATTTCCCCTGCCCGCCACCACTGGCCAGACGTGCGCCTAGACCGTCCCTTCTCCCTCTCCACCCATCTAGTTCCTAGTTTCTTTAAAATGCAAGTTTTTTTCTCTTTTTAGGGCTGCACCTGCCGCATATGGAAGTTGCGGGATAGAGGTCGAGTCGGAGCTGCAGCTACCTCCCTACCCCACAGCCACAGCAATGCAGACGACCTACACCGCAGCTCACGGCAACACCAGATCCTTAACCCACTGAGTAGGGTCAGGAGTTGAATCCGCGTCCTCGTGGATACTAGTCGGGTTTGTTACTGCTGATCCACAATGGGGACTGCAAACATACATTTCAAATCTTGTGTCCTTGGAAGCTCGTCATGATTTCCTGTCTCACTGCCCAGCTTGTGAGCCCCTCAGAGAGTAGAATATTGTTCTCCACTCCTGTCTGTCTGCTTTTTGTCTCTTTCCGTGTGCTCCCCTTTTGCACCTGTCAGAGGTGTCTGACCTTCCACAGAAGTGACCGTGTCTGTCTAGGTCCTCACCGGTCTCCGCCTTCTTTATGTTTCTTGACTTTTAAGCAGCACCTCTCGGCTGAGACACCCCCTTTAGTTGGCTCTTGCGGTGCCCTGCTCTCTGGACAATCGTCCATCTCATCCTCCGTCTCCATCTCTGGCTCTGAAGTGAATCCAGTGGCACGAAGCTTTGTACCATGCTGTCATCTTCCAACTGCACACCATCTCTAGTGGCGTAACGAGTATAACAGTTCAACGTGAAAGCTTTGGTTATGCACATACAACAATTGTATTTATTTCTACAAACTGCATATGAGTCCCAAACTCTCCTAGCAGGCCACTTGATGTAGACACTTTCAGGTCAATAAGGTGATTTCTTGGTCAAATGATGAGTGTTAATATCTGTCCCTCATCTAGTAGTGCCTCTCATTCACAAAATCCTCTTGATTGTCTTCATAGTGCTTAGTATCTGAAATAATTGAATTTATGCAAGATTATAGTTATCTGTCTCCTTCACTGCAGTGTAAGTACAGCCAGACCATGACCTTGCCTCTGGCTCACACTGTTAAGAACATGGCCACTGACATCCAGAGCTTAATGTCCAAGCGGTGGAAGCGGTTACTCACCAAGTAATTGCCCATTTAGTTATTGACAAATTTTTGTGTTCTACAAAGAATTTCAGAACTGTGTTAAAGAGACAAGCTGCCAATATCCACCTGCTACATTTAGAATTCTGCATTTAGGATATATGCTGTATCACCATATGCTATCCATACTACATCCTAAATAAGAAGCATAAGGAATTTACACTGTTTTCACCTGAGGAATTCACCGTCCCCTTGTCATTCAGTTTAACACCAGCATGCCGTCATGTCTAGAAAGTTAGTGTGGTATCAGTTTTTTGTGCATGCTCCATCTCCGCGGTTTGCCAGGCATAGACAAAGTCATGGGACTGTTCTCCCTCCCACAAGTTTGCTGGTAGAACATCTTCCTCGAAGTGCTTTTCTTTTTCACTGCAAAACCCTCACCCTACAAGTCTACGTAACCATCTCTGGTAATCTCCTCCCTGACCTCTGCTTCTTTGATCTTACCCTCCATTATCTTGGGGAGTAATCTTTTGTTGCAGCTGCTTCAACTAGTGTGTATTTTCACCTTCCTTGAAAGCCCATATCCTTAACGCTGTGAATTTGAGAGTATATCGCAGGACTTAAAACACTTTGCATTTCATGAGCTGAAATATGTTTTCTCTGAAACCAGGGGATGTCGTTCACTCTTCCTGGGAGCATTTTAGACTTCCTCCTAAGACAGCCTGAAACCAGTCAGGCCCTGAGGCTAATTCCTCGGAATTCAATAGAATGAAAGCTTTTGCAGCCCTTGAAAGTTCCAGAAATTGGTACTCTAAAATAGCAATTTTTCAGAAAGTAACATTGGGAGTTCCTGTTGTGGCTCAGCAAATTGCGAACCTGACTAGTATCCATGAGGATGTGGGTTTGATCCCTGGCTTCACTCAGTGGATTAAGGATCCAGCATTGCTGTGAGCTTCCATGTAGGTCACAGATGCAGCTCAGATGTGGCATTGTTGTGGCTGTGGTGAAGGTCGGCAGCTGCAGCTCCAGTTTGACCCCTAGCCTGGGAACTTCCATATGCTGCAGGTGCGGCCCTGAAAAGAAAAAAAAAAAGGAACATGGGTAGAAAAATTAACATTTTAATTTGCAGTCAGTAGTTACTTTGACCTACTCTATTCTTGATAAAGGGATGAGAGTATCATATTTGCTTTTATAATATGGACACCATACAAAGCTGGCTTAAATTACCTTCAGTTGAAATTAACACATAATCATTTCAAATGAATGAGCTGCAAAGTTTATTTGAGAGTAAAAACACATCTTTCTACACAATTTCTTTTGTTTTGTGTAATGTGCTAATTTCTTGAATAAATTTGATCTTGTACTTCATAATTTGGTCTTCCATTTCCCATTGAGCCTATCAAATGACATTTAGATTTAATCAGACTGTCTTTTAAAACAGTCTGTTCACATTTCTGTCTTGACCTTAATAATAATACAGTTAGACATCACTCAGAAAAGTCGCGGGCACATTGGCCTGTAATTCCTGGTGATGTCTGTGCTCCCCTGGATGGTCAAGAGCGGCGGGAACACCAGTGTGGGCGAGGAGCACGCTCGGAGTCAGTCAGAAGGAGCCGGAATAAGCACAGACCTCAGGGGCTGTCACCGTGATCACCACATCTGCAGGCCCACTAGGAGGTACTGCCTAGATCCAACCAGATTTTCTGGAGTCGTGTTTTCCTTCTTTCCCTCCACAAGCACAGCTTTCAGCTTTTGAACATGTGTTCTGCAGAGGTGCTGAACTTCTCAGATTTCCCCATAGCACTGTGAGTATTCTGTTTACCTTTCAGGATAATGATTTAGATATGACTGCTAAAACTAGAAAGCCTGGGTTCTAGTCCCATCTCTTATCAATTGTGTGACCTTGAATCATTCGTCTTTGAGCCTCAGTATCCTCATCTTTAAAGGGTGATCGAAAGCGTGGTCAAAGCAAGTGCTGTGCTGGACAAACTCAAACAGCCTCGAGACTGTTGCAGTAGAGGGGAGGAACCCAGAAAGCAGTCTGAACCGGAGTCCGCTGCAACAAAGGGTGGGGGAATTCTTCAGAGCTGAGGGGGGGTGGGGATCATACGCCCTCTGTGTTTTCTGATTGGCTTAGCCAAAGAGAAAGTAATCTTTCCTGTATCTTTGTGAAGGAGGCTGCTTTACAACTCCGAGCAAGATGCCCGCTGAGGTTAGGCTCCTGTCCTCCTTTAAAGACTGAGATTTCGGGGTGTTATCTTCCTTGACGATTTCATTTCAAGGGGCTCCCAGGTCCTTGAGAATGAGCCTGAGGTTGTAAAACAGGCAAGAGGTGTTTAAAAACTACACTTCAAAGCAGCAGGAGAAGAATTTCAATTACAAGTTTTCTAAAGTAAATGCTTTAAGAAAAGGGAAGTCGGAGGCCAAGAATCAGGAAGCAGCCTGTCTAAAGTTTAGTCAAGCTGAGGACAATGTTATGGCCAGCTTGGTTCTCCCCTGCATCCTTGAAGGATGTTGAAATCATTCACTAAGCAAAACCAAATGAGTAAAATGTAAAGTCCTGAAAACAGTGCCATGCACTCTTAAAGACTGTGAGTTATTATTCATGATGATAGGTAGAACGTCCGTGCTCTAGAGAATGGGGTTTGGAATCAAATGGGGTTTGCCCAGAAATTCCTGCTTAATTGAGGGCGTGGCCAAGTTATTAACCTTTTAGACTTCACTTTTACCATATGTTGTATGACGTTGAAAATGTGTATCTAATAAGACTATCGTGAGGATTAGTGAAGTCTTGAGTATTACAAGCCTTAGGCACAATCAGTTTTCAGTTAATGATGCTACTACCACTGTTCTCCTGGGTCCCTGTCCTGCATCCGAAAGTGCTGCCTTATACAGCACAGCAGAACTCGCAGTGCTCAGAGAGAGCCCGAGCGGCAGCTGGCCACCTTTCTTTCTCATCATGGCCTGTCATCCGCGTCCCCACCTTAGGCTGCCAGGTGTTGAGTTGCTTATCCTTTCCCACTATTTTTCTCAGGTTGAGCAGAGCATATGCTTGTGTATTGAAAAGTAAACTAGGACTACAGATATGGGCTATCGAGGATTAATGATTTTTTTTGGTAATGGAAAGTAGTTACATTTTCCTAAGACACAAAACTGGAATATTACCACCTCCATTAGGAATGTTTCCATGTGGGTTCTTAATACGAAAGACCTTGGATCCCGGCTAATAATCTGCCCTCCCTCTCTTTGTCTCCACGTAAGTTTGAAAGTTACAGACAGAGACTCTAAAACTGTCCACGCATCACTGCGTCAGCTGATACCTCGTTCTTGTTTAGAAGGAGGAGAAATGATTTTGTGACTCCATGCTTCCATCAGCTGTGAGGTTTGGCGTTGCTCTGCCCCCATCGGAGGTGCACTTGCTGTCCAGATGCTGTGCATATGCTCAGAAGTGATGCTAAACGTTATATCCAGAAGAATATGTGAACATTCTGGAAACAAACTACCTTGGGAATTAAGAGCATAAGCTGGATTTTGAAACAACCTTTTGTGTTTATTTAGAAATTGGATGTTTTCTTCTCCTGGCTCTTCTGTTTACTCAGCTCTTTACTTCATCCCTGGCATGTGCACCAGACTGGTGGGAAATAAACCAGCAAACCTGCTTATCACAGGAGAATGAGGACTTCTAAGCAGCTGCTGGAGTGTTTGAGGAGGGGAGATAAGGGCAAATTGTTCATTGTCAGCGATGCATGCAAAATAGAACTTCTTTTGTGCAGGAGCCAGATTGAAATTTGAGAAAGAAAATAAGATGAGGCAATGCAGCTATGTTGACAGCACTCATCAAGAGGTCTACTAACACCGCCAGCGTTTCTGCCAACATTTCTAATTTAACTGTAAGCATTAACTGAATTACCCTCTGTCTAAATGCCCCGTTTATAACATAAGGACCATATCATTTGCTTCCTCTCTAGTCAAAGGAATGATCCAAAGTGCTTCCAAAGATAAACTATTGTGATCCACTCTGGGAAAAACAAAACAAAACAAGTTGATATGGTTGATCGTGTTTCTTTGAGGATTTAGCCCTGATGATTGTATCATGAAATCTACTGTATTGGACAAGGAAATACAAACATTCCACACTGTTCTTTTAGGGAAGTCTAGAACTTTATACAAAAGTCGTCATTAATCCTTTGACCTAATTGATGGGTTGTATCAGTGCAGAGGCAAGGCCATGCAGTTTAGCTAATGCATCTCAGTGGGCTGAATGGTGACCCCTAAAAAAATATATCCACACTCTAACTCCCAAAACCTATGAATGTGAACTTACTGAGGAAAAAGCCTTTGCCGATGTAATGAAGTTAAAGATCTTGAGATCAGATTATCCTGGATTATCTGGATTGGCCATAAATCTCATGACAAGTATCCTTATAAGAGATAAGAAAGGAGAAGAAACAGAGACGGCTGGGTGAAGATGGACAAAGAGACTGGAGTGACACTGCAGTAAGAAATGCCTGGAGCCACCAGAAGCAGGAAGAAGCAAAGGATTTTCTCCAAGAGCTTTCAGAGCCAACATCTTGTTTTTGTACTTTTGGCCTCCAGAACTGTGAGAAGAAATTCCTGTGTATTTAAACCATAAGCCTGTGGTAATTTCTGTGGCATCTCTGGGAAAGCATGCTGCATATTGTATTGACTGGAGAGACCACATCACTGGAATGAGCAGTTCATGGGATTGTTCTGTTTTGTTTAGATACAGCTTGTGAGACTAGTGGGGAAACTATTCCAAAGCAAATTCCACTTAAGCATAAAAATATGCCATGTTTCTATAACTCGTTATCAAGTGGGAAAATCAAGAATTCCCTCCTTTTAATTGAGTCCAACTGGTCACCTGGTATAACGAGGGATGGAATTGGCATTGATAGAGCACTTATTTCTTGCCAGGCTTTGTGGCAGATAGTTTTTAATGTTATTCCTTCATAGCAACTTCATGAGGTAAGTCACTGTATACCGATCTTTTTTCATATAAAAAAAAATGCAAAAAGAGGTTTAGTGACTTGCTAAGGTTCTCAGAGATAAGAAGAAAGGTGACTCACCCTTTCACCTCCAATACACAGAGAGAAGAAAAATCTGGACCAACTGAAAATCAGTAGCTTATCTTGGACCCTCAGAGCGCTGCAGCCGCCCTGAGACCTGAAGAGATGGGTTCATCCAGAGGACCCCTGCGTGGGCGCAGCAAGGCGGGCGCAGAGGGGCTTCTGGGGAACGGCAGGTGCTAGGTGTTGTAAGCTAGGAGGACGGCTGAAATGGTAACCCTGATGACTTGCTGGAGAGTGAAGGCAGAGTATCGTGAGAGTGAGAGGCTCCTGGTCACGGGAAGGTCCCCCAACTCTGCAGCTTTTCCCTTCAGAACCCCAAGAGGAGACCTCGAGTCAAGAGAGAAGACAAAACACAAAAGCAAAAACAAACAAGTGGACCGTGGAGGAATTTGAAGACTCTGATCCCATGGTTGCAGCTAACAATAAACACCGCTGGGCTCCTAACCATTAGAAATTTTCACACTAAGGCTGTATTTACTTTCATCTCTATTACCTATTGTCTGGCTTTCAACAACAAAAAAATCTCAACAAAAATTGCAAGGCATGCAAAAAGGTGAGAAGAAACACAGTCTAGAGAGACAAAGTAATCATCAGAACCAGACTAAGCTATAACACAGATCCCGGAATTATCAGACAGAGAATTTTAATGTAGCATAATAATTAATGTAGCATAATAGCAATTAAAATTGAAAAGAACGGAAGATGAAGCAGGATTTCTTAAAGGAAGGCACACAAAAACCACATGATATCCAAAGCATAGTAAACCAAAGAGAAAGTCTTGAAGGAAGACAAAAGAAGATGATTATAGAAATAATCCTATGTATAGGAGCACAAGAATTAGAACAGAATTCTCATCAGAAACTGCAATCAAGAAGAGAAAGAAGTGAACTAGGAGGGCAGATTTTTCTTTCAATATTCCAAGGAGTGTTGAAGTCTGTGTTTAGCTAACTTATACTTGAAAGGTGGTGGAGAAATAAAGACTTTCTCAGACAAATAAAAACTGAAAGAATTCATCACCAGCAGACTTTCTTTGTAAGAAACGTTAAAAGAAATTCTGCAGGCATAAGTAAAATGACACAAGTCTGAAACTTGCAAGTGCACAATCACAACGAAAGAGTGAGCATCAGAGAAGAAATACAGAAGATAAAACAAAATATTTTCTTTCTTTCTTTCTTTCTTCCTTCCTTCCTTCCTTCCTTCCTTTCATTCATTCATTCATTTTATTTTTTTGCTTCTCAGGGCCATACCTGCAACATATGGAGTTTTCTAGGCTAGGGGTCGATTGGGAGCTACAGTTGCAGGCCTACGCCACAGCAATGCAAGATCCGAGCCACGTCTGCAACCTATTGCACAGCGCATGGCAATTCCAGATCCTTAATCCACAGAGCGAGGCCAGGGATCAAACCCGCATCCTCATGGATACTAGTTGGGTTCTTAAACTGCTGAGCCACAATGGGAGCTCTCTTTTATTGTTCTTAATTGATCTAAAATGTAACTTTTTAAAAGCAATGATAATAATATAGTGTTATGTATGGCACATGGATAAATGAGCTAGATGATAGAAATGTCACAAGAGATGGAAAGAATTAGAAACTCTCTGTTCCTGCCCTTTTAATGAGGTCGTGTCGTGTTATTTGAAAGTGAATATAGTTAAGGACGTATGTTTTCTATCCCAGGGCAACCACTGCAAAGATCACAAGTAAAGCATGATTTTAAAATAATCATAAAAGGAGGAGATAAAATAGAACATAAAAAATACTCAAGAGAAAGTGGTAAAAGTGGGGGAAAGAAACAAAGAACAGATGCAGTAAGTAGAAAACGTACAAAGATGGTAGATTTTAATCCAAATGTATAAATAACCACTTTAAATGTGAATAGTATAAAAATACTGGGTAAAGACAGAGCTTGTCAGACTGGGTTAAAAAAAAATTAGACCGAACAGTATGCTGTGTAAAAAATCCAGTTTGAATAAATGTTACATACCAGGAGAAAGAGCTCCTAGTCTTGACTTAATTCTTGTAACATATTATCTTAGTATTAATCACTGGAAAGAAAGAAAATCCTTGTTTTTAAAAGGATAAAAGATCTAAATGAAATTATCCCAAGTATGTCATTGCCACTTAACTGAATTAATTGAAATAAATTCAGTTGACGGGGATGGTAATCTACCTGTTAGGAAACTATCATGAAAAGAATAGAGGTTGCCTATCAATCAGTATAGGATTAATCAATTAATCTGCAATTTCCAAGGCCATGATAATCTTCTGAGAGGTAAACTCATCTCAGAGCATGTGCTTTGCTCTGAAATATCTCTATGAAGACCAGACTATAGTTGTTAAAGTCTTGTGTTGAATTTTTTCAGATTGTTCCAGTTCATATCAAACAAATGAATATATTTTACTTCATTAGCAACTGAGAACAAAATGGTAAAAATTCTAACCCTAATAATGACAAGTCACATTGGTTTTTGCATTATATTTTCTCTTCTAAGCTGTAGCAGAACAATGAGCCTCGACTGTATGAGGCGGTGAATATAATGAAACTTAAAATTTCAGAGAAAATGAAAATGTATCGTTGTCATGACTTTCCCTCAGCTTCCAAGTGATTGTGATGCAAAAGATCTTGCACTTTTTCTAGAGCCTTGAGATGAAAAATGCAAAGATTTTTGAAACTGTAGCTCCTTAGATTTAATCATGGATTATGTACACGGGAGAATTTTTTTAGCTCACATCTCAGTGCTCTCACACAGGCAGGAGAGTGAGTGGGTCTTCTGAAACTGGCCACCCTTTTAGTTTGATCTCACATTATTTACCTGTGTCCCGCCTGCACTAGACTTCTGTTGTTTCCATTAAAACGCCTGCCTTTTGTACAGCAGAGGGGCCTGTTTATCACCATGCGTGGATCTCACCTCTCAGTCTGTTGAAGACTTACCATTCTTTAAAGTCAGCTGAAATGCCTTTTCTGCTCACCACAGCCAGGAGTGGTTTATTTCTTTCTGAGATTTTCACAGTTATTTCTGTCACTCAGGTGGAACCTTTCATAAGTTATAACAGTTATCTGTGGGAATGTTTTCCTTCCTTCATATGATTATAGGCGTTTTCCTATTGTGGTGCTTCCTGGAACATAATAAATATTCAAAGAATATTAAGGAGTAAACAAATGAGTTGATCCATTTCCACGTTTGGGAGATGACTATACAGTTACATGGTTGGAGCCCAGGAACTTCTGCCATCTTAACAATTCTGATGTCATTTGTGTTACAGCCAAAATGACCAAAGAGAGCTTGTAAAAGTTTGATTCTGTGGACACCTGTAAGACATATAAAGTTCATCTGTCCAGCGGCTTTAAAATTAAACTGCTCTGTGACCCATCAATGTCTCAGGTTTTATCTTTTGTTAAGATGGCATAAAAGGCTAATATCATGAATACAGGGAGATACTGTCTAGACAGCACTGTCTGATTCTTGGACAGACTCAGGTTTCGCACTGAGGAGTGCATGTAAACTGAGGAGATGCACAGAAGGGAATAATTTTGATTTTCTGCGTAAAGTGCTGTTGAGCCATCTAGTCAGCATTTCGAAACTTAAAACTCAATGTAGAAAATGTAGAAATGGAATATTTTGAGAAAAAAAGACTATTTCCAAGGAGGAAACATAGGCGTGGTGATGTGATTTCATATCCGACAGCTGAGACCTCTTTTGAAACAGTGGTATAAAGTCTTTCGTCTAGACCCGACTGTCACCATCATTTCTCAGCTTAATGATCCTGATGCCGGTGACGCTCCCGGAGACGATGGTCTCTCTGTAGTTTTCATTCTCTGGAATTTTACCGAGGATGGGACTTGACGTTTTCAGGCTGAAAGTTCCCATTAAGATGCTGACTCTCAGGAGTGTCGTCCTGTTTCTTTGTCCCCCGCCGTCTGTCTTCCAATAATATGATGCGGTAGGGACACTTTATCGTGTCGTAGAGCTCTGGGTGACATCTCTGTTACTCCACTGGAAGGTCCAGCTTCTTAAATCCGTTAAATCCACCCACGAGGTTCATCCCCTCCTGCTCTGCGGGAGTGAAAGCGACACAGTTATCCACCTGGACGTTCTCACCAACGGGAGGCAGCAGCAGTCGAGCCTCTGAGCTGTGACACGGAAAGGAAAGGCGGTTCCTTTGCGATCCCTGGTTCAGCCTCTTTAAATGAACCGCCGCAAGCCGCAGCAGTGGCACAGCCTGTCTTTTTCCCCGAGTAACTGAGCCGAACTTCCTCGCGAGCCCTCAGGAAGGAGAGCCGGCCCCCCTTCTCCTCTCCTACCCTTGGTCGCCCAAGGGGGTGCACGCGACGTCCGCCTTTGCAGGAGGGCCTTGGACCTCTTGCTGGCTTCTGGTCCTCAGTTGCTCCTGGGGCCCGCACTGGCCATCCCTGAGGTGTCCCGTCGTGCTGCTGCGTCTTTGGGTCTTGCCTTCCTCTCCAGCTGTGTCTCTGCCCGTCTTCCCGCCGGCGCAGCCCGGCTCGGCTCTCTGGGCGCGGTGGGCGTTCGGCGCTCGCTCCCTCCGCCGTCGCTGTGGCCTCTGGCTGGACGCCCTCGTCCACGGGTCCCGCATCTCCCACTGCGGAGCACCCAGTAGCAGCGTATTTCTTAATTGCTGTCTGGGTGCCGTGGCCCGCACTCGAGGGCGTAGGTACTGTTTAGATCTGTCTCCTCCACGTCTCGCAGGTCCGTCTCGAGAAAACGGTGCTGGGAAGGAAGAAGCCCATGCGGCCTTCTGCCTTCGCGTCTCCGGATCCGTCTGGGTTATTATGGAATGACACGTTCTCTCCTGTGGCGGTCCCCCAGTAACTTCTGCTGAATGTTGCTTTAAATGAGCTCAAAACATAAAGGCGAAAAAACAAAATCCTTTTATGTTTCTTTGACTAAAATCAGAAAGGATCCGTGCTGCCAGGGAGCCCACTCCTCCAGCCTCTTTTATGGGCTTTTCTCTGCTTCAGACAGAACAAATTTGCTTTTATATCCCTAGAGCCATGTATTCAGTTTTAGTTAAAATAAAATACATATAGTTCTTGTTGGAAACCAGAACAGTCTGTGGTGAGCATTTTGGTGCGAGGAGCAAGCACCTGATGGCGCTTATCACCTCCTTTGTTCAGATCGTGTATTTCTTCCTCATTCAGTCTTTGAAGATTTTGTGTTTCTAAAAATTAACCCATGGCCTCTTTGTCTTCATATCCTCTCACCTTTAACTTTACTGACTATTCCTACAGCTTACCTCCTTGCCAAGCAGGATTCTACCTTTGGGCCTTGGAATTAGTTTTCTCTGCCTAGAATATTTTTACCTTGATACCCTCATAATTTTTGCCATTAGTTCCTTCAGATCTATGCTAAAACCTTACTTTACCAGAGATGTTCTCACAGACCACTCTATAAAAACACAACATGCCACCACCCTAAACTCCAGGCTTCTGACCTCATACCTCTGCTTATTTTTTTGCTCCTGGCCTCATACCTCTGCTTATTTTTTTTTTCCACTGCAGTTATCACCACCTGACACATTTACATGTTTGTGTGCTTATTTTCTGTCTATCTCCATCAGAATGTAAAAGCCAGGAATGTTGTTCACTACTCTTTCACCTGTTCCTAGAGCAGAACCTGGCCCCCTGTAGGCACTGCAGTCTTCCAGAAGCTACCTTTATGGATTGGCCATCACAGCTGGACTGTTCAAGATACTTAAAATGCATTTTCTCTTTACATCATACTCAGACTTCGAGAGGGAACTATTTTTATTTTAAGAGAGAAGTAAACAATTGGACCGTAAGCAAGTTACTACATATACTTTAAGTAACTTAGTAATTGAATAACATGTGGCCACATTTTAAACTGCAAGAGAAGAGATAGAATGGCCATATTAAGGAAGGTGAAAAATGATCTTCTAAAGGAATGAATCAAGAGTAAATAAATGAAATGGACTGTAGAAAATTTGATATGGCAAATTTGAAATATCCGTGAAAAGTTGAAATAGGAAGAATAGACAAGGATTCATTTGCCAATTAGACATCACCTTCCTTTCCCTGGATTTACTTCAAACCTGTTAAAAACCATTTAATAAAAAATAAAACTACCGAAAACAGTTTTGGGCCAAATGCAGTTGCTTTTCAACTCTGCATATATTAACTTTATTGACAGAACATGAGCTGGTAGAAGCGCATAATGTCTACACTATCTATTAGACCCATGTGTTTATTTACATAGTGTCATTCTTGTTTCACATGGAGTGTTTCTGGTTCAGACGGTACTGCTAAAAATTTACTTTCTTTAATTTTAACAACTGTTATTAAGGTTCTCAGATTATTTTATAAGATGTTCTTAATCCGAAGAGATCAAATCATTTTTTAAATCATTTTTATTTTGGCCATACCCATGAGATGCAGCAGTTCCTGAGCCAGAGACGAAACCTGAGCCACAGCAGTGACAAGGCCAGATCCTTAACCTGCTGCACCGCAAAGGGATTCTGACATCAAACCAATCATTGTAATTTTGTACCACTGAAAGTATAAAGTTTGTTTAGAAAGATGACAGCTAAAGAATCCCAATACTAACACAGAATATAGAAAGGCTCCAGGTTTTAAGGAATGCTATATTCTGAGTTTGATCTTTGAGAAATTCAGTCGAAATCCTGACTGGTCGTTCTCGAGTCTGCCAGGTGTTGTGCTGTAGTCTTTGAGGATTTCACGGTCTGGCGATACATGCACAGGTAACATCTAGTCAGCATCTGCACTGTGGGTGGAGAATGGACCTGGTGCTGTGAGATCCCGAGGGAGGGACCCGGAGGCTCAGGAGATGCTGCAGGGAGTGAACAGGGCAGCTCGCAGGCGGACCTGGTGCTTCAGCTGGGTCTTCAATGGAGGGAGTTTTCCCATCAGGATAAACAGTATTTGTAGGAGTGCTAAGTGTGAAGCATCATGCTATGTGTGATTAAAGCACTGCAAGTCAATGCTTTTAAGTCATAAAATGCAGACCCGAGGTTGAGGGGTGGAAGTAGGAGAGTCGTAGCAGCCCTCAAGTGCTGTGTGCAAATTCTTCACACTATCCAGGGGCCAGCAGGAAGATCACTGAACACTTTTCATTGGGCGAGAATTATATTTAAATGTGCGTTTTGGATGGTCCAGCCTTGTTTTGGTTCTGGACATTTTTATTTTTGTAGCATTTCCGAGGATTTGATATTGAAAGCCAAGGTAGAGATTTTAATGGAAACCTATGTGAAATACCTAGCATATCTTGCAACAAAAACTTAGTATATATTGATTTACTCTTCCTTCCTATTGCTGCTGTAGACCTCACTAGAGGAAATTTTTATTTATCAATCAATCAATATTTTCCTTATCTCATATGTCTCTTATAGAGTTAGACAGTTAGACATGGCCTATGTCTAGCTTTAAAAAGATGTGTTGAGAACAGAATATGCTTGTAGGTTTTTCTTTATGCCTAGCAGTACCGTCTAGAATTGGTTAATCCTTCACTCAATCATGTATCATTGATAAGTTCCAACATATCAACTAACTCGAAATTCATAATAATATTTCCACATTTTATACTTATTTATTGCATGTCATTTCTTAGGAGTCTGAAGAACTGTAGAGCTGGAAAACTTAAATAGTTCTTTACAGAGAACCTGCATCTCCACCTTGAGAAAACACTGCGCACTTGTTCTCTTGACTGTTTCACGGGCTCTTAACCACAGTGAAGGCTGCATGAAGGGCCATTTTCCCTCCTTCACCTCGTTCCAAGGCAATCCCCACACTTGCTTGCACCATCCCAAAGAAGAGACACAAGTGGTGTTTTTCAGAACACGGCATGGAAAAAGCTGCTCTGCGAGAGGGTCAGAAACGGTCCTTGGGGTCATCTTGATTTCCTTTTATCCCCTCATTACAGTCATTTTTGTGGCCCTGTTGTTTTGGCAGCCTGTCTTTAAAGCTCCTTAGGCTTTGAAGAGACACAGATGCTTGGCATCTGAAGAGATCTTTTTTCTGATTTACAGATCTTAACGCAGCAAAGTTTAAAAACTCCGGATAAGTTCCCATGGTCTTGATTACATATCTGCTTAAAAAACAACCAAGGAACTCAACCCCAGAACTCTAACTTATTTTCCCTGTGATTTCCCAGGAGGTTTGGAAATTTATTTTACTCTTTTTATCTTCGGGGCACAAGAGAAGTAATAACTAAATGCCTGGGCTTGTGTCTCTTTAATTTGCAGATTCGGGTTATGTTTACAAAGGCTGGTCTTTTCTGTGATTCTGCTTTTGGGTCAAGGGTCATAGAACTCTGAAGAGTGAAAACCTGGAGAGAAAATGTCATCAATCGCGTAATTCGCTTTTGTCATCGCATCTGCAAATACAGT
Organism: Catagonus wagneri; assembly: GCA_004024745.2. NCBI lineage: Eukaryota > Metazoa > Chordata > Mammalia > Artiodactyla > Tayassuidae > Catagonus > Catagonus wagneri. The sequence goes on from PVHT020000061.1 coordinate 14,489,907, forward strand.
TAGACATCCTCTCTTCTGCGGTATTGTTGACCAAGGATTGAAATGTTTCAAATTTGGCAAAAGGAGTAAGCTCTGTTTCGATTATTACTCTCCAGCTGGTCTCTGGGTTTCAGAGACATTATCAGCTATGGAAGATTGGACGATTCTAACTTTGATCCAGTTTTACTGACCAGAAGGTAATTTTCATTCTATGAAAACTGGATAATCTTTTCTAAGTAAAACTGATATATAAAAATCCAGACATAACATACTCAATTGAATGTTAGTTATTCGTTTTAGAAGATTAATTCTCTGCTTTAAAAGATTCACGCGCATATAAAAACACGCAACTGCATACGTGACAGACACAAGGTCCTTTTAGATAAGCTGTACTGCCGCACATCATGTGTGACTTTACTCACACACACGAAGGTGTATTCACGCTCTGCCTTTCAGGAATGTAATAATTTCATAGAACAAAACACGTGTATAAGAAAGTGATTCATTCACAACTTGACGTGCTTTTTAGCTCTGCTTCCTCCCTCCTTTCTGCTGTTTTATCCGACAGAAATAGAAAAGCTGAAGAACTAGCGGAGGCTGTGGTTTACCCGCACTGTTGTGCTTTTGCCGAGTACTCATTTCTCCGGGAGCCGTTTCCGTCTGCGCCTCCGTCCGGCAGAGCTGCGTTTATCGCTCCCCCTTTCTTGCCCCGGTTGGCTGGCAGAGCAGTGAGTCCCTTCCCCAAACTGAGGCCCTCTGTCAGAAATTAGGAATTGTGAATACAGAATTTTAGCCTCAAACTGCCCGCTGCCTTCAGTGAAGGAGCTGTAAACCCAGGAACTCTGAGCCTCTGTGAACCTCTTTGTGGGTGGGAAACAACCCAGGCTTCTCTCAGAAAGGGACATGTCCATGAAGGGACTCAGGTGAGGACAGGAGTCTCCAGTGTCATCAGAGTCCTCTTTCCCTTTGTCCTCGAGGCCCAGATGCCTTCCTTCCCTTTGGCTTAAGGTCCCTTTTAAAACATTTCTTCATTTATTTGTTTATTTTTATACTTCCCTCAAAGATTGTTTGGGAGTTCCTATTGTGGCTCGTGGGTTAAGAACTTGCCATCTGTGAGGATGTGAATTTGATCCCTGACCTCACTCAGTGGGTGAAGGATCCGGTGTTGCTGCAAGCTGCAGCATAGTTTGCAGATGTGGCTCTGGTCTGGCGTTGCTGTGTCTATGGTGTAGGTTGGCCTCTGCAGCTCTGATTTGACCCCTGGCCCGGGAACTTCCATATGCCGCAGGTATGGCCCTAAGGAAAAAAAAAAAGAAAGAAAGAAAAAAGATTGTTCTTTGTAATCATGTGTCCTAATGAAAGAACTCACATTTTATTATTATTTCTATATTAATCTTAGCTTTAGCAATTTCTTATTTGAAAGTGTCATTGGAGATTCTTCAAAAAACTGAGAATAGAACTACCATATGATTTAGCCATTCCACTTCTGAGTATTTATCTGAAAGAAATAAAAGCGCTAACTTGAAATGATACCTGCACCCTTAAGTTCACTGCAGCCTTATCTACAATACCCAAGATCTGGAAACAACCTAAGTATTCATTGATGGATGAATGGATAGAGAAGATGGGTGTGTGTACATAATAGAATATTATTCAGCTATATATAAAAGAGAGATCTTGTCATTTGCAACAGCATGGGTGGACCTTGAGGGTATTCTGCGAAGGGAAATAAGTGAGACAGAAAAAGACAAATACCATATCTTCTCACTTATATGTGGAATCTAAAAACACAACAGAAACACAAACTCATGAATTCGCAAAACAGATTGGTGGTTGCCAGAGGCAGGAGGTTGGGGCGGGGGAGAAGTGGTATGAAGGAAGTCAAAAGGTGCAGGCTTAGTTATAAAATATGTGAGCCCTGAGGATATACTGTGCAGTATATTGAATATAGTTAATAATACTGTATTGTATATTTGAAGGTTGCCAAGAGAGTAGATCTTAAAAGTCCTTGCTACAAGAAAAAAAGAAAAACTTTGCCACTCTGTGTGGTGATTGTTGTTAACTGGGCTTCTTGTGGTGATCATTTTACAGTATATACAAATATCAAATCGTTGTGTTGTATACCTGAAACTAATGTAATGTTACATGTTAACTATTCTTCCATTAAGAAAAAGTCGATGTTCTCCAGCTGAAAACCACCAGAAGTACAACTGTGGTTGAATACGTCAAGTTTATTACTCTTTAGTGAAAGAGAACGCACACCAGGGAAGAAAAGAAGGTGTCTCAGTAACAAAATGTTAGAGATGATCAATTATAGGATTTAGTCTTTGGATCCCTTATTGGGTCTTCAGACCTGAAAATGGTCGCACAGTTGCAATTAAGCTGGGACAGGATACATAAGCAACCAGGAACACAACTAATCATCAGAAACAAAAATGTTTTTAGATATTAGTGGTAAGTTAAAGATTAAGAAAAGAGTCAGTTCATTCTTTCAGCTTGACAAATGGGTAATATGTCAGCTTACAAAAGAAACCTTTATTTTTTAAATCTTAAATTCTGCAGTTTTTAGAATTAAACTGACAAAATCTTTGCATGAAGGATTTTAAAAATTATGGCAATTAAAAATACACTGGGGTGTGACTAAACACTAGATGAGAATCACTGTTAGAGCTGATTTTTCAGTGTCTGGGGTCCTTTGTGCATCAACATTGAAGCTACATCCTCAGTAAATCTAACAGAGATCTGTGCTGTGGCCCTTTAAGGAGATGGGGAACTGCAGTTAGTAAGAAGTCGTTTCTCCCCTCAAGGCCTTGAGAAGAGGGGGGTCTGCTTCACCCCACATCCTTTCCTTTATGTCCCTGAAACTGTAGGTCCACAGCCAGATTTTCATAGAAACTCAATAAATTTAATGGTGATGCTAACAAGCATTTTTTGTTCCTATTTCAAGGAACCAAGAAGAATGTTGGAAAAGTATTTTCCAGATATATAGGATGCCATATTTAGTGAGAGATCCTGAAAATAGTTGTCGCATGAAAAGCATGGATTATTTATGGTATTCATTAAATAAAATATGTTCATAATGACAGTACTGTGTTTGTGTGGTTCTGGGGGTTCGGCAGAGGTGTTTGGGCAAAGAGCCTTCTCATTTTCCTTAAAGAGAAATATTGTAAAGTTCAGTGTCTTCACCTCGGGAATATTTGAGCCCCTTCCATTGTGATTAAGAGCTAAAGTTTTTCATGGATAACTTCAACAGAAATAAGAAAAAGGGTTTTTTTCTATGAAAATTAATTTTATTGGAGTGTAGTTGACTTAGAAGCTTGTGTTAGTTTCAGGTGTACAGCAAAGTGGATCAGTTAAAATGTATTTTCACAGTACAGAGAGAGTTATTGATTTCCGTAATATGTCAAGACAAAACTACGATAATAACAACCCCCATCTGGGATTTCCTGATAAATAAAACAGCTAAAGCCTAAAAGTAAATTGTACATGATTCATTTTAAATACATATTTTGGTTATTTTGGCTGGTTTGCAGCAAATCAGGTTTGTCAGAGATACCAATCAAAATTGTAACGTTTTGGTTGCTTACAAAGTATATCATATTAACAAAAATTTCTCAATATTTTTCTTCTGGTGAACTGCAGTTTCAGGTTTAGGGTGTGGGTAGCCACCCTTTTAGAGGGGATGTGGCCCGCAGTGGAAGGCCCAGTCCAGTCTCATCATCTGCATCAGAGCAGACCTGGGAGCTTGTTACCACTCAGGTCCATAGTATAGATGAAGAAATAATAGCGATGTCTAAATGTCTTTGATTTTTTTTTTTTTTTTTGCTTTAATTATGATTGAGGGGTGAAGTGATTGCCTGGGGAAGGGGAAGTTATTACTGTGAAGGGTGGTTACAGTCGCTGAACGTTAAACTCCCTCAGAGTAGGATATGGGGAGGGAGTCTTGCATTGCTTACCAACTCCAAATGCAATAGTTTGCATCTGTTAACCCCAGACATTTATTCATCACCTTTTGTATGTCGAGCACTGGTCTGGCTGTGTGAGATCCAAAGATGAATAACACGCACCCCTTCCTTCAAGGAACTTGCGATGCAAAGGGCAAGACTGACAGAAATTAACAAGCCGTTGACAGGTGTAATGAGAGATGAAGCTACGACTAGGACTTAGAGCAGAAAGACTTTGCCTGGTAAGGAGAGGGGGTGAGCAGAGTAAGTTCCTGGGGTAGTTAGTTTATGAACTGAGCTTTATGAAGTTGCTGGGGATTAACCGAAGGGAAAAGAGATGGAGACGGAAAAGCCTGAGGAAAGTCATGGGAGGAAGAAACAATAGGCGTGTGGGGAGCTATTAGTGGTGTGTGACGAGCACTTTTGCTTGGTTTCATGTCAAAGAACAGATTATGGGATTACATTATAAGAAAAACTTACACTGCTCATGCTAAATATAGAGAACACATAATGTTGTAACTCAAAGCGTGGCTAATGCCTCTAAGACTTCAAGACAAGAGTCTGGGCACTGATCAGGGCTAAATTTCCTGGAGGCCGTAATCACAGGGGAGACTTTTATCTCTTAGGGTCTAAGATACTATCATATGTCTTAACTATTTTCACATTGTAGCCAATCAGTAGCTCTCATGCCAAAAAAAAAAAAAAAATTTAAAGAAAAAAATATCAAAACAAAAATCCTATGTGTTACTCTGATGTCCTCAGAATAAAGATAAATGGAACTCTGAAATATTCTGGATATATATACATTTTTACCTGAAAACTTTAGCAGATCTGCCCACTTATTTATTAAAGATAAAGCTGAGAAATTGCTCGAAAGATGCCATGTGCTCCTACACTCCTCCTGGCTGTAATGCATTCGAATCGGTTCTCATCATGACTAGGATAACGTGTTTGTCTTTCAGTCCTCTGGTTCCACGAGATGCTGTAATTTTTCTCTTTCTCTGTCTCTACCTCTCTCTACTAGGAGATAGGCCTGGCTGGCATAGAGGCGGAGTAAGTGAATGTATGGTGAGCTGGGTGTACATTTAACAATAAAATAATAATTCATGTTTTAACTTAAAACCATAAATATATTGGGGTGACCACACAACAATAAAACCTCTCTAATGATACTGACAAGTGATCAAATTGACTCCTTCAGACTGAGCTGAGATCATCACTGTGACAGACTACCCAAAAGTAGGCCAGGAAAATAAGTTTCTTGCTTCTTGAATTAAATGTAATTTCAAGTTAGGCTCCTTTGTATTTATTTCTGTTCAGAAAAAAGAAGAAAAGTTTCTTAAAAATTTGTTCCAGAGGTATTTTAAACTCACTTTCCACACTAAGAAAAAACTATAATCCTGGAACCAATATTTGGCTCTCTTCAAAAGAATGGAAATTTTCCAGGGCCTTCCCCAATATGATGCCCAAATGTGAAAAATGAGCGTGCCTGGAGGTAGCTGATAAATGTAGTACCAAGAACTCTGTGGTGGTCAGGTGTCACTGTATACCTACTTGAAAAAGTGAGCTCCCCCCTCTTTTAAAAGGTAAGGCTGTGCTTCAAGCTTACTAGGCTGTAAGTTATACTTTGGGGACAACACTGCAACATCTGTGCTTTTTGTTTCCCCTCTTCGCTTCCCTCAGAGCTTCCTTTAAAATCTCGGTGAATCCATATCCTCAAATGCAGGTGTAAAGAAACAGTCATAAAAGGGTACAAAGTTAGATTCAATACTTGAAATTATTTTTAAAGTGCGTGCATATTGAAATCAACGTTGAGTGTGTGTTCATAACTTCTAGGACATCATTGTCAAGTATGATAATGAAATTGATTCTGAAGTTAATTTTCAGCTGTTCTGCTTCAAGCTGCTAGAATTATTTGGCCATTGTTAATATCACGTATATGCCAGATCTCAAGTGGGCAGGCCATTCTCCAAGAGATGCAGAAATGGAATCTCAGTCCCTCCCAAGTTTCATTCATGCTGCACTGATGCAGCTTACTAAGTATATATAACTATTTGCATACGTATTTTTTGCTGTTTTTCTGGAGAAATGAATTTATGCTGAAAGCCAAATTTAAACGGAAGTGAATGTCTCAAGCAAACCAGATGCTCTTCCTGAATTTCCCGTTTCTGCTCATATTTTCACCATTCTGTTCATCCTCGATTCTCCTGGATTGGAAGCCTTTAGTCAGTCCTCTCAGTTCTCCCGCTGGCTGACCTCAGACCTAGAACAAGTCTTAATTTTGTTCTTATTATGCACTGAACTAGTTCAGACCTTATCCTTTCAATCCTGGATCACAACCGGCAGCAACGTTGCCCATGCTGCTGTCTTTGCCTGGGCCAAGACTCAGCACACACATCCCAAAGGTGAGGGCTGGGGAAAGTTCTAGTGTGAATGAATCTGTAGTGTCTTGAAAATAGCAGAAAGAACTTTCGGTCAAAGAGATTAGTACACAGGCTTGAAACACACCGCAGTGTTCGAAAACTGACAACAAATCCAGGTTGGCTTGCGGGTAGACACAGGGTAGGATGAACAATCAGAAATGACAGAACACTGGCTATGCCAGGCTAGGAATTGTGCTTGAAACCCAGTGGGTGCTCAGTAAACGTTCATTCGGTGAACAAACCAATGAATCACTTTATCTACTGCTAATATTTAAATCTTTATACTTAAGTATTCCCTATTTAATAATTGACTAGTTTGTACCTAGGCTCATTGGAGAAAGACAGTGTATTCACACTGTTTTCAATACTTCATATGTGGCTGATCTTTAATCTGTTATTATAACAATTAGAAACATTCCTGCTGACGTGTGTGCCAAAAGTTAACATCTCTTTAAGTTAACATGTATATAAAAAATGATCATATATATTTGTGGTTTTCTTTTTTTCCAGGGTCAGACATTGTTCAATGGTTAATAAAGAACTTAACCATAGAAGATCCAGGTAAATAAATCATTTCCCATTGATAGAATTCTTTTTTTCTGGTTTTAAGAAATATGTTTTCTCAAGGCTAAGATGACAAGCAAAATATCTGAAAAATTGTAATTACTTTAAACTGTGCTTTTCAGGTTTATACAGATTTTATGGTAGTCAGCATATAGTTAACTAAATTTTATTTTGTTTACTTTAAAAAAATTTAGGATTCCTTTGTGATACAGCAGATTAAGGATCCGGAATTGTAACTGCAGTGGCTCAGGTCACTGCTGTTGCACAGGTTTGATCACTGGCCAGGAAACTCCCACATGCTGTGGGTGCAGCCAAAAACTTTTGTTTTTTAATATGTAATATCCTGTTTTATAACTTTTGACTCAGATGACTGATGACTGTTATAATGGATGAGAAGTATACATTTTCATAAATAATTATACATATAATTTAAAACAATTGATTGTGAAATAATGAAATTTTACTTTTTTGGGCTATTTATTTTTATTCAGGGTCATTAATCTATTCCTTTTAGAAAATAAAGGAAAACTTATTAATATTATATTTTAAGTTTTATAGAGGACATTTTAAATATGTCATAAAAAGAGAAATGATGATTTCTCATATTATCCACCATCATGTCCCATCATAAGTGACTGTAGTTCCCTGTGCTACACAGGATCTCATTGCTTATCAACTCCAAATGCAATAGTTTGCATCTGTTAACCCCAGACTCCCAGTCCATCCCACCCCTTTCCGCTCCCTCTTGGCAACCACAAGTCTGTTCTCCAAGTCCGGCTCTCCTTCTACTTGGCCCTCCTCAGTCCGGCGGCTGGGATTTTCTTGGAGACTTGGAGGTCCCTCCATCTCAGCTGATCTCCCGTCAGTTAGGTGGCTCCTCAGGGTGTGGGTTCCTTTTCTTTTTCACAGCTCCCTCTCCGGAGTGCTACTTCTATCCTGATTCCTTCTATCTCTGTCTTTTTTACTTTTATTCTACCCAGTTATGTGGAGGGTTTCTTGCCCTTTTTCGAGGTTTAAGGTCTTCCTCCAGCGTTCAGTAGATGCTCTGTGTGAATCGTTCTACGTGTAGATTTTTTTTTTTTGATACATTTGTGGAAGAAGGTCAGCACCACGTCTTACTCCTCCGCCGTCTTGATCCTTGTTCCTTTTATTTCTTTTTCTTCTCTAATTGTTGAAATTTCTCTTTTGAAACCACATAGATCACAATCATTAATTTATAATTTTGCCTTAACTCCATTTTTGCATGAGGTTTGAATTACAATGTTATTTATAATTCAAGTTTTTGTTGTCCCTACATTATGCTTTGATGCCGTTATTGAAGTCATGGACTCATTCACTGTGGAAGACATCATGTCTATTCTGCAACACAAAACTAAATCCCAGAGTTTTGGAACAGGTTCTACCAGCCCATGTTTTCATTGCCTAGAACATATTCCTAATTGTGAGGAATTTAATAATTTTAAAATATTTACGTAAGAGCCTCTATGTGTGGCAAACAATTCATATCACTGAAATAAAAATAAGATGTATTTTGTTTGGAGCAGATGCTGAAAAAAAACAAAAATACCATAAATATTGGGATTACATAACAGAGGATGACATGGTAGGGAAAGATTGCAAGATACTAACTACACTGTCCTTTCTATTAGGAAAAAAGCAGCAGGCTTTTCCTCTTGCCACTGGTGATTACCACTTTCAAATGGACTCGAAATAATAGTATATGGAGGTGCAAAGTTTTTATTTTTCCTCATTTGAGCTATCTTTATAAGGCCATGAAACTAGAAAATACATTTATAATTTTGTACCAAAAAAATGTCTATGTATATATCCTGCTCATTTAGTATATGATCTGTTAAAATACATATCCTTTCAGCTTAAGCAGGATTAAAACAAATAAGTAAAGATGGAGCAGCTCCTGCCAACATCAAAATCTTACTAGGAGAAAAAAGGAGATTAATGATTGGGAAAGGAAGCCATGGCCTTGTCAGTTTTACCTTCCAGCCTCACCTCTGTGGCACTCCTGACTTTATAAACTATAGCACCAGAAATAAGATTCCAGTGCTAAATACACACACACACACACACACATTGGCACAGTCTTTAATAACCAGGGAACTACTGGCTTGCAAAGAATATCATTTCTCAAAATATGAAGTAGATACAGAAGAGTATTTCTTTTTTGTTTAATAATGATTTTTGTTTTTTCCATTATAGCTGGTTTACAGTGTTCCGTCAGTTTTCTACTGTTCAGCAAGGTTGACTGAACATGTATTCTGAGGGGTAGTCTGAGAAGCAGAGGCTACTTCCTGAAGGTGTCCCAGACTTTAGAGGAATGTTGTTCGCGCTGAAGTGTGTCGTTGCCTTGGTTCTTGTGCGTCTTGTAGTTGCCTTACACTAGTCTTGGGTAAACTCTGTGTGAATTTTCTCTCCTCTAAATACTATTCTATGCACCTATCACACATCTAAATAAAACAGAGTTTTGACACGCAGCTCACTTTGCACAATGATGGAACTGCAGTTATACAGAGAGATGGACTATATCAGTGAAATGAACATCCTGGTGTCATATAGTTACCAGATAACATCGATCTTAAACCAGCTGTCCACATCAAGATGACATGGGTCTGTCTCTTTTTAAAAACGTTGGCATCATTCTTCGTTTTTAGTAATTCCTAAGCATGTCATACAGCAGATATTAGGCAACTAGACTGTTCTACCCTGTAACTCTCAGTACTATTTATTTTTTTATTTTTATTTTTTGCTTGTTTAGGGTTGCACCTGCGGCATATGGGTGTTCCCAGGCTGGAGGTCCAATTGGAGCTGTGGCTGCCGGCCTACATCACAGCCACAGCAGCACCAGATCCTTAACCCACTGAGCGATGCCAGGGATCAAACCCACATCCTCATGGATATGGGTCGGATTTATTTCCACTGCACCACGATGGGAACTCCCTCCTTTTGCTTTTAAAGGACGTGATAGTCTGTTGCTTCGGGGTTTGAGGTGTAGTTATGTGCTGAGTACACCAGGCTTCACAAAGCTGCCCGAATCTGCGCACCTAGTAACAGTTGTTTAGAGATGGATGTTTACTCCTCCATTTGTTCGTGTCTTAAATGTCCCAATGAAAAATAAATTGGAATCTTATGATAAGTTTGTGGTTGAACTTTGTTTAGCTGTGAGTGTGATGCAAATGACACGTGTATAAGAAGATGCCTCAGTCATTATTTTGCTGAGAAGCGTACTGTTGTGGAGCCATCTGGTGTGCCGTATGGGGAGGGTGATTTTGACAGATTACCCCTTAAATTCTCTCAACACTCTGTTCCAAGGCCATCAGTAGTCCTCCAGATACTTCTTAGATTAAGGCTGCGCTGAGATGCAGGAGCAGCTGGGCCATGGGGAAGTGTTAGCTCCATGTTTTTACAACAAACAGTTCAACCTTGGGAGGACTTAGGACGGTGGGAATAACACGTATACACTTCTGCATGAAACAAATAATTAACAAGAACCTTCCCTGTAGAGCGCAGGGAAAGCTGCCCAATCGTTTATAATAACCTACATGGGGAAAAAAGAATGGACTCACTTGACTCTACACCTGTTAACTCATACCACATTGACTGTAAGTCAACGAGATGCCAGTAAAATTTCAAAAAAATAAATTTTAAAAGAAAAAATATTTCATTGCTTAGAACAATGTCCAAGGTGGACAGTAAATTTTTTAAAGTCACAAAACAGTTTTTTTTAAAAAGAGTGTGTTTTGTATATATACACATAACAATCATGTACCTAAAATGAAACTGGGAGGCCATACCCAAAATATGTTGTGGGAATACAGGTGATTTAAATTTCTACTTTCGCTTTATCTGCATTTTTGTGTGGACCTGTATTTCCTTGATTTTAGAAAACATGTTATTCTCAATTAGAATTAAAACATACGTAGTTATCTTAGGAAAAAATAAATATTTCAACCTTGAGAAAACTACCCCAAGCCCACTCTAGGATCTCTTAGTGGCATTTATCCCATTTATTTCACTATTATCTTTTCCCATAATAAAACACATGCAACAGTCCCACCTCAAAAGCTTTAAAAGTATTTTGAGAAGATATTATGTACATCTACATTATCATGGCAGAGCTTAACAAGCTGCTCATCATCACAACAAAAAATACTATTTTTTCATGCAGTACTGTTTTTCATATTCCATGTGGGTCATTTCTTCATACATTTACTTACTCATTCAGCAAATATTGACTCAATAGCTGCTTTTGCTAGTGCTATGCTAAGTGTCAAGCTTACAGTCTAAAATGAAACACAGAATTCACCCTGTCTCCCGGATTTTTCACTGAAGCATTCATCCTATTCTGGAGCCAAGTTCTCTGGAGGTCCTGTGACAGATCATGTAACTTCTGTAATTTCAGTCTCTCCAGGTTACAGTTTGACCAATACCCTGGAAATCATTTTATAAGGTTTGTTAGAAGTTCAGTCCTCTTAGATATTAAGTTAAATGTTTTGGTTTGACCTCTGCATCAAACTATGTGGGCCATGTAGAAACTAAAATTTGATCTTATTGATACATTTTAAAAACCTATGAAACCAATTTTCCTTATTAATAAAATTGTGGAGCATGAGAATCTCTTGGAGGGTTGCCTCAAACAGAAACGGCGTTAAACCTCAAATACAGGAGGTAGCGGACTTGCTAGTTCACTGTTATTCCCATCGGCCAGCACTTATGCAGTCTAATTATGGCAGCGCTATGTGAAAAAAACCTGCTGACGTCCATCTTGCTCCCGAAAGTGGATAATGTCCAGGTATAGTTAGTATGTATTGACTGCATAAAGATGAGAACATGGTTATGTTCATATGCTTCTAATTTTCTACAGCTTCTTTCACTATGTTTTTCTAATCCTCAACAATACATTAGCACCCAACTCTTTTTGATGTTTCTTTGTTTTATTTTAGTCATACTTTTCCTGTGCTTAGAGTTCAGAAGCTTTTTGCTATTAATCTTTCGGGTCATCTCATTTTTCTTTCCTTGTGCCTATACTATGCACACTTCTCAGGTGCCATAATTCTATTTTTCTATTGGAAAATAGTGCTAATAATATTTTCCTAGTCCACAGACTGTGGAGTAAAATGAGTAAAGGTGGTTTTAACAGTATAGCTGGAACTCTCAAGCATACGTAACACATTGCTCTGCTCAGGCATTCCGGGTGTGAACGAGGCTGGAAGCACCTGCTCGTGATTTCAGGCCAGCATTCTTCATAGGCCCTCTTGCCATTCTAATTTTATAAATAATCCACAAAAAGAAGAAGTAGCTGGCTGATGCTGTTTAGAACTGCCGTTTTCCCATACTTGGCCTCGCTGGAGGCAAATTTATGGAAGTGGATTTCCTGAAAGTACTTGGGAGAAAAGTAAAAATCGATCAGTGTGTAAACATGAAGCACAGTAGCTACCATCTGTTGAGTATCTACTATGCGTGGGGTACCATTCAACTTCTTCATATATATATTCTTATTTGATTTTCGTACCAACTCTGCCTGCAAAGTGGGTTTATTACCTTTATTAATGGATGGGAGAAGCACAGAGAATTTAAGTAAGAAGAGCTGGTGGGCGTCTCCTAAGGCTTGTTTCTTCCCACAGCATCACACTGCCTCCTGAGCTTTAATAAGAATCACAGAATGTGTGGATACATAGTTACAGGCAGCACAGGCTTTGGGAGGTCTTGGCTTTGAACTAAAAGGATATGTAAATGATGAAAATATAGTTATTAAATATATATACTTGATGAAGTAATATATAATTGTGGTGAAAAATCCTCCTTTGTAGAAAAAGAACATTTTATGCAGGGAGGAACTCTATTGCGAAGGTGGGGTTGATTGAGACCGTTAATAATGGGGATGCTGAGAGTTCAATGCAAGAAAATGCTCAAAGAAGGAGATAAAATTTTGCATGCCTATAAACCAGCAGTTTTTGAGAGCTCTTATTTGTGTTTTTGTTTGTTTTCATGAAATAGTGGAGGCTCTGCATTTGGGAACGCTGATGTCTGCCCACGGCTACTTCTTTCCAATCTCAGATCATGTCCTCACACTCAAGGACGATGGCACCTTTTACCGGTTTCAAGTAAGTTTAACAAAAATGTTTTAACAGTAAAATATGTCTGCATTTTCATTGTGTTTCACAGAAATTTTGAAAATTATGATTTATTTACTTAAGCTAGTAAGAATATAACTAATTAATGATTTGTGAAAACTACATTGTGTGATTGAAGTTATATTTTATATAAAAAGCTTTAGAAAACTTCAGAGGGTGATTTCCTGGAACTCAGGAAGGTGAGAGAGGTCATTTGTAAGTTCCGTTTACGTCCTGGGAAGGAAGGTAACAGATGTCACTAAGTTTATTATACTCTGGACCCTGCGTGATTGCAAGTCATCTACAGCCCAAGAAAAGTCATAGGAGTGCTTGAAGCTCTGGGGTAGAATTTAGCTAATAAATGCAAATCCTCTGCGTGTCTGAGACCTTCTGCAGGTTGTGAAGACTGACACGCATGATGCTTTGCATGTGTAGACTCATCTGAAGCAGGAGGAAACCTTAGATAACGTCTAAGCTGACAAGAGTTGTTCTAGGTCATTTTCAGATGAGACCAATGCCTTTATTCTTTCAGGAATTGACCGCGAACTCTCCTTTTGGTCATTGAACAGCTGACGCTTGAGTTTACAGTGACTTACCTGAGGTGTACCTGCATTCCCTGAGACGTTCTGGTCCGTTAGTAACTGACCAGTGGATTCTAGCCTGTGAAATTAAGGCGCATATAATGCCAGCGTTCAAACTCTAGTCCTGGGTATTTTCAGAGGACCCTTCCCATGGTCTAAGAATGACATTGGATCATTCTTCCCACTCGTTCGTAATAGTAGATATTCTGTATCTAAATAAGTGACTGAAGAGTAGTTTGTGTGCTAAGAACTTGCATGAGGAAATCGAGAACAGAGGAAACACTCCCTCTTTTGTAATAAAAATAAAATATTGCATATAATGAAAAACTTATTCTCGAAGATCCCTGGCCTCCTGGACACTCTCACCGCCACCTCCTTAGGACTCTCCTACCGCAGGCAAATAATCATCGGACTTTGTGCACTAAATACCTCGGAAACAAAGTAATCACCTGAAATTATGATACTGACCTCAGTAGTCAAGCAATTTAAACTAATTAAATCATTTTATTTTAAAAGAAGGGAGCTTTATCCTTTCTACAGTTAAAGTAATGGTAATTCAAAACAGTTTATTATTTAGTTAGAGTAACTTGTGGTCCTAATTTTTATTTTAATAAGTACAAATTTTCAGTGATTAGCAGACAAATCATTTATGTGTTACTGACACTTTTTGAGTCTACACATGCAAAGCATCATGTGTGTCAGTCTTCACAACCTGCAGAAGGTCTTTTTTTAAAGAAGTTACTTTGCTATTGCAGCATTATGCTTTCCATAAAATCATATTTTCTTATAAAAGTTTTTCATATAGAGACTATAACTAAACATTAAGCCTAATAAAATCCTTACAAATTCTAAATGAAAGTTTCTTTTTAAACAAAAATACCAGCTTTTATCTGTTTTCACTATCAGTATTACAAGTATAAAATAGCAGATCTATAAGAGAAGCATTGAAGCATTGAATAGAGTCTATCTTTTGACAATGAAATGATTCAAAAATTTCCTTCAAAACCAAGTAGCTGAGACATGCCCCAAAATCAGTGGTAATATCTTGAGTTAGCATATTGTGCAGCTTATCACTCTGCTCTTACCATTCCCAGATTGAAGTTAGTAGGCAGACAAGGTTTTAATATCTTAGTCATGCTCATGGGTCAAAGATGAACAAAGCTAGGAATGGACCGCCCTAAATTCTGGAGAAAAGAAGAGATTGCTTTTTAAAGAGCTTGAGAGGAAAGCAAGGGAATGGGTGCAAATGATAAATTAATTGCATCACTACTTAGTACAGGCAGAATATTATCGAGTTCAATATGCCTAAATAGATGGTAGACATATAATCCTTTAAAGTACATGAATTAATGCTGAATAGTAAATGGCAAATATTTTAATGACACAACCACATTCAAAATAGGATATAAATATGACATATTTGTAAAACTAATAAACATACAGTCTTAAAACCTTGGAAAAGAAAAGGATAATTGAATTCCTGCTACAATGCCTACCAAGGCATTAAATCAGTCTATATACATATATATATTTTCAGAGCCACACCTGCAACATATGGAGGTTCCCAGGCTAGGAGTCGTATCAGAGCTACAGCTGCTGGCTTTCGCCACAGCCATAGCAACACGGGATCTGAGCCAGATCTGCAACCTATACCACAGCTCACGACAATACTAAGTACTTAATCCACTGAGCGAGGCCGGGGATCAAACGTGCATTCTCCTGGATACTAGTCGGGTTTGTTTCCACTGTGCTACAACAGGAACTCCCTATATTTGAACAGCTCTGATGATAGAAAACACATTATTGTTCAAGGTGTTCACTTTCCTTTTTCTGTTGGTTCCAAGCAGCATTCAGTTTATTACACTGAACCAAAATTCAACTCCTTGGAAGGATTTTAAATATCATGAATTAGAATAGGAAGCTTGCAATATTATGCTTATAATTCCTCCAGTGAATGACTGGTATTCTAACCATCACTGGGAATCTGAAGAAGCCTCAGGCCATGAGTTTGAGAACAGAACTCTTAATTTAATTTTACTAGTATGCCACAGTGTGTAAATTTCTCTCAATTTTTCTGTCGTAGTTTTTGTATGTCCTGTAAACTTGCAGTTGTCTAATTATCCTCTCTTAGCTAACTGAAATTGAGATCTGGCCTGATTATCCAGGTCACTTTCATGACTTTCATCACATTAGTTAGTATATGGGCCAAAGTTTACTGAGTGATGGCTAGACAGTTCTGAATCAGCTTTATCAGAGCTAAAGAAGCCAACTCTGAAGAGCAGAGAAACTCATACATTAAAATGTCCTAAAGTCTAATTGAGCTGTAACAGTAAATTTTTAAATTTCAACAAGCTATAAGAGTTTGTCATTCTTTAAGTTGTCTTTTACTGTAAATCAAAATTTTTTCCTAGAAAAAAATCTTACAGTGTTAGTGGAGAGTATTAGTTTTATGCCATTTCCAGATAATATCACAGGATAAAAAAGCTTCGTTTATTTTTACAGTCAGGAAATTTTCACTAAAGTGAATGATAAATTGTAAGAGGGAAGCTAAAAACATTCCTTGTGGTTACAGGAAAAGAAGTGTATGTCTGACCAGTCTGACTAGAGTACAGAGTGTTTTAAAAGTTAGATAAATACACATATACACATCCTTTCTCTCACACACACACACACACACAAAATCTCCCCAAATAAAGAAGCAATCCAAAGGGAATAATGAATTCTATCTCAAAAACTAGTAACCTTGGAGTTCCCCTTGTGGCTCAGCGGATTATGAACCCGACTAGTATCCATGAGGATGAGGGTTTGATCCCTGACCTCACTCAGAGGGTTAAGGATGTGGCGTTGCCATGAGTTGTGGTGTAGGTCACAGACGCGGCTCAGATCCCATGTTGCTGTGGCTGTGGTGTAGGCTGGCAACTGCAGCTCTGATTAGACCCCTAGCCTGGGAACTTCCACATATTACAGGTGTGGCTCTCCCTAAAAATAGAAAAATAAAATACAATAACTCGCAGCCCACCTGAAAACAAGATTTTAACTGCCAGGTTTCTCTGTGGTCCCCCTAGAGTAGTGACCCCACTTTACCCTCTGCGCTCCATCCCCCAAGAGCAAAGGGGCTTCAGTGAGAGGAGCAGATACTGCATAGAGCCTCCATATCCCCTTTTATCTAGTGTTTCAGCTTTTACCCTCTAAAGTTCTCCTGTCACTTCGTGCGCATATATACAAATTAGTATTTAGCTTTCTTTGTGGTACTGGAGCAATGCCCAAGAAAGGTGGAGGAAAAATCAGATCCCCTGGGAGTCCTGAACCGCTGGCAGACCTCCCAAAGATTCAGACAGTTCTCCCCAAAGGCTCTTTGCCCTCCTTGAGAGTCTGTCTTCCAGAAGGCAGAATATTATCAAACAAGTAAGCATAGATTACCCCCAAATAGGCGTATTTCACACAGAGCGTTAACGTAATTGACTGACAAACACAAAGAAGCCCACAGGCTGATGTCTGCAATCATTGCTCCATTGAATCTCAGAGCCGTCGTCGTCCAAGGAAGCGGTCTGAAAGAGCAGACAGGTGGTCATGGAGCATCTTCAGGGTCTGGAGCCAAGCATGTGCAGCCAGAAGAGCTGGAAAATCCCTCTTAGAAGATAGAAAATGCCAAAGATAATAACTGGCTTTTCCTGATCACACATTTTCTCTGTAGCTTCATCAGTCAGTTTCTCGAATTCCACAGAATCATATTTCTGTCTGTTGTTAAGCAATTAACTAAGACGTCATTAGTTGTTGTTTTTTTTAATGACTTATGCAGTTTACAAATTTAGAGCAATAAGTCACTCTATAAAGAAATACTTTTGGAGTTCCCACTGTGGCGCAATGGAATCAAAGGCACCTTGGGAACTGGGACGCAGGTTCGATCCCAGCCTGGCACAGCAGGTCGAGGGTCTGGCATTGCCACAGCTGCAGTTTAGGATCTGATCCCTGGCCCAAGAACTCCATATGCTGTGGAGTGCCTGAAGAAGAAGTAAAGAAATCTGCTTTTAAAGTGGGGGAAAGAAGGTTGTTTTAATCTAACTGGATCAAGTTTTGAGAGCTGTATTATATGATTAATGGAACCAGGCAAATGATGGCCCCATCTTGGGGACAGATTCAGATGTTTGCCCAGGGTCTGCTGAGGGCAGTGATGAGACACGCCCTGAGTCTTACTGAACATAATACGCTGCTTTCAGTCCTCGTGGATTAACACTTTGTTTCAATAAGGCAGTCAGTTCTTTACCTTCACATCGGATGACCTAAAACTGTAGCAGAAATTCACCGTTTTAAATACCTGCTGATGCCGCGCGTGTTTGGAGGCTGAACAATTGTTGAGTGAAGTAAATGTAAAAGAAAAACCTTTCCGTGCTTCTCTGTATACTTTTTCTGGGTTATAAAACATTGTTAGCAAACGATTCTAGATAATTGCTGGAGTTTCCGTCGTGGCGCAGTGGTTAACAAATCCAACTAGGAACCATGAGGTTGCGGGTTCGATCCCTGGCCTTGCTCAGAGGCTTAAGGATCCGGCATTGCCGTGAGCTGTGGTGTAGGTTGCAGATGCGGCTCAGATCCTGCGTGGCTGTGGCTGTGGCAAAGGCCGGCAGCTACCGCTCCTGTTAGACCCCTAGCCTGGGAACCTCCATATGCCGCGGGTGCAGCCCTAGATAAGGCAAAAAGACAAAAACAAAAATAAAAACAAAACAGATAATTGCTGAAGATAAACAACATCGCATTAACCCAGGAACTCCACTAATTTTTTATGTTCCTAAGTTCTACTTTTTTTCTTTCCACAGACACCCTATTTTTGGCCATCAAATTGCTGGGAGCCAGAAAACACAGACTATGGTCAGTACAGTGTCTCATTTTATAATTGACAGCTAGTGTGTATGGATGAACACATGCTTTCCTTCACTGAGAAAGGAAACACTGTTCTCACTCTGGGACTAATAATTCTAACACTCAGTTTATGACTGATCTTTTTTGGAAAAGTCAGCAAAACCAATGGCAGCTTTTTCCTTGTTATAATGGTTTAATAGTTCCCTGTGACTATTAAAAAATATTTTCTCTGAGCAGATTATTATTCTCCAGCACCTGGTTACTTGAAGAGTAACTGAAGGGCTCAGGGAGATAGTTTTAGTTTAGCCGCTCCCACTTGGCTGTGTGACTTGTCGCGAGTCCTGTACGTTTCCTGACCCTGCTCTCCCCACTATTATGTGAGGCGTCCTGTGACTTTATAAGCAGAAGGTTGTGTTAAACATGGGAAGGCCAATTGTAAGCAGAAGAAAAGAAACAATAGGAAATTAAATCATAGCGACTCAACTTCGGTCAACTTGGAATGAATTCAGTTCGACAACCATGATTTTAGTGAAGTTCTTCACGGAACTAAGCCACTAGTAAGAACTTATCTTCTTACATCTTCCTGAAGGCTACAGTTTTCAGAGATAATATTGGATGGATTTTAAATGCCATTTCTACGAATATTAACGGGGGATTTGTTCCACTGCAAAGTGCTGTAGAAGGTGCTGAGATAACAGACTGATCGCATCTACACTGCTGGGCACCTCACAGGCCAGATGAGAAGCGAGAATCACACAGAAGGAGTTTCTATGAAGTGCTGTGTGAGTATGAGAGTGGCATATGCATAAAGTGCATGAAAACTTAAAATGAGAGAATGAATTGAGGGTTTCCATATTGATTTCGCAAAAGAACCGAGAGCCTTGGAGTTGGATTTCAAAGAAAGGGGAGATATTCCTCAGGAAACGAGGCAGAGAGGGCCTGAGACAGAGGGCTAGCACCCTCAGAGACAGAAACCTCATGGCAGTCTGGCTTTCTTTTTCATTCCTCCTGGAGATAAATTCTGTAAGAAAACCATAGGAAAGTCCATAGGAAACCGATGGAGTGATCCGTTTTTTGTCATTTCAGAGACTTGAATTCAGCACATCCAAGGTAGTCAAGTGCCAACCAAAGAGTCAAATAACATAACTTACAGGAGACAATCTAAAAATCAGAATACTTAGCAATTAATAGAGAGAATACATGATTCCTTTCCAGTAGTGGGAATGTTGACTTCTTTTATCCAGGGCACACATTCTTCAAAACTGAGGCACTCAGAAAGAAGTTAATTTAAAAAAAATTCCGATTTGTGGATCTGAGTTGGAGAACTTTGCAGAGTATCGTGTTCAGCCTGGGATCCTGCGTGATACTCAGGAACTATTTCACCACAAAATATGTAATTCTAAAGGAGGAAACACCTGACCGGCTGAGAAGGAGCTCGTGGGAAAAAACCCAGGTGCTGGAGAGAGACAGACCAGACCTGACAGTGTGACAGCAACATACCAGCATGTGGCTTTCAATAACATTTCTGAGCTTTAGTCTGCTCACTTTTCAAACAGAAATAATAGTACTGACTTTCTAAACTTTCTGAAATCCAAATCAATATGCCTAAGAAAACCAGTTTTGCTCCTCTCACACTTACTGAGTCAAAATCGTGTTTTCACTTGTCATCATTATTGCCTGACAGGTTACTGCCTCTGTTCCTTGCAGAAAAGCAAATTCTAGTCTTAATGTTCTCTCTTATTTTTTGTGTTTTCCGTAAATGTGGTAGACTCACAACCGCAGTTCATGTTTCAGACCTAACAGCAGAGAAATGGATCAGTGGTAAGCCTGAGGAAATGGCGTGGTTCACACAGAAAATCATACATAACATCCGTACAGGCTGGCTCTCTCACTCTCAACTCTCAAAATTATTAATATCATTCAGTTTCACATTATCTCTTCTTAGGGTCCATTTCAGAGGCAGTCCTCTTCTAAACTTTCTCCCCAAGCCTGGAGAGCCTGCAATTCTTAACTAAAAATGGGCATAGCCTTTTTTATTATATTTGTTTTTCCTCCTGAACAAACATCTACCTCTTTATTTCTTATTTGCTTGGGTTATGTACAGGTGAAGAATAAGATAATTATTCAATAAGAGGTTATGGGAAAAAGGAACTGAGAGGTATGAAATAATAATGATCCCAGACACTGTCCCTTTACTCCAGGCAACGATGCTTTGCCTTCTATGATTTTTCCTTTTAGGTACAAATAAATTATAGCAGCAATTCAAATTACACAACTTTGAATTTCCTGCCATCGTTTAGAGAACACTTTTAAAGCATGGACACTTGCTTATAAAGAGGATATTGACGCTGTGCTGTCGTTATGAGGCCCGAAGCATAGCAGTTACTCAGGCTGTCTTTTCTAAGACAACTGGGGCAGACAGGAGTTTATTGCTTAAAGCAGGATTAAAGAATGGTTTCTTTTATTCCATTAGTATGCAACGTCTGTTTCCATCACCAATTTGATCTTGCTAGGTACCTAGGTACCAACCACCACAGGCTGTTTCCATGGAGAGATACTTTTCCGTTGGCTACCTTGGTTTTGTAGAAAAGTAAGTATGTGGATTATGTTTAATGACTAGGACAAGCCAATAAAGGGCTGCATATCTATACACAAACACCATCCTTTGAAAATCAAATTGGGTGAGAATTCTGGTATTTTTTTCACCCAAGTACAAAAAAAAATTTCCAATTCACAGCATTTACAATGGAGTCAGAAATGGACTTACGAGGTGTATTTCCATTTAGAATGATGTGACATAAAGGAATTGTAGTGATGCCTGGATGCCAAGTCGAGGAATTTAAGAGAATTGTGGTAAGAAGTAGAGACAGTGGTGATGGTAAAACTAAACAGACGCCAGGGCCGGGAAGCTCCCTGATGTCTCTAGGCACACACACACGTTGGCACTGAAGTTCCTGCAGGTGAACACACATCAACCTGTGTGTTTGACCCCGTCTGAGGGTTGAATTCCTGTGTTCAAACAGGACTTGAACCCCAACGAATCAAAGTTTCCAATAAAAACAGGAGCTGACCCTGTACTTGTATGATTCACCTTACTCAACTCACCCAAGTCCTGGCCCTACTGGAACAAGTCTTTATTGAATATTTTTATATTTTGTTCATTGTAGATTTTTTGCAGTTTTGATTTAATAGCAAGGATTTGGGAGATGGGATTAAGATGGCGAAGTAGAAGGACTAGAGCTCACCTTCTCTCATAAAAGCAACAAAAGTACAACCAACTGCTGAATAAACTTCAACCAAATAGACTGCAAACTATCAAAAAAAGATATCCTACTCCTGAAGACAAAGAGGAAGCCACATCAAGATGGTAGGAGGGGTGATTATGTGATAGAAGCAACCCCATACCCACTGGGTGGATGGCCCACAGACTGGAAAGTAACTGTGTCACTGAGACTCACCTACAGGAGTAAGAGTTCTGAGCCCCACAGGAGCCATATATATGTTGTCTTTAAGAGACACACTTCAGTTCTAGGGATACATACAAATTGAAAGAGGATGGAAGAAAATATTCCATGCAAACAGGAATCAAAAGAAAGCTGGAGTAGCAATACTCATATCAGACAAAATAGACTTTAAAATAAAGAACATTATAAGAGACAAAGAAGGACATTACATAATTATCAAAGGATCAATCCAAGAAGAAATGATAACAATTGTAAATATATATGCACCCAACATAGGATCACTTCAATATATAAGGCAATTGTTAACAACCTTAAAAGGAGAAGTTGACAATAACATAATAATCGGGGGGTCTTTAACACCCCTATTACAGTAATGGACAGATCATCCAGACAGAAAATCAACCAGGAAACACAGGCCTTAAATGATGCCTTAGACCAGGTGGACTTAACAGATATTTACAGAACATTTCATCCAAAAGTAGCAGAATACACATTCTTCTAGAGTGCACACAGAACATTCTCTGGGATTTAGCACATTCTGGGCCACAAATCAAGCCTTGGTCAATTTAAGAATATTGAAATTATCAAGCACAATGCTATATGACTGGAAATCAACAACAAGAAAAAATTGCAAAAAAAAACACAAACACGTGGAGACTAAACAACATGCTACTAAACAACCAATGGATCACTGAAGAAATCAAAAAGGAAATTAAAAAGTACCTAGAAGCAAATGACAACAAAGACACCATACTCCAAAACCAATGGGATGCAGCAAAAGCAGTTCTAAGAGGGAAGTTTACAGCAATACAAGCCTACCTCAGGAAACAAGAAAATGCTCAAATAAGCAACCTAACTTTACACCTAAAGCAACTGGAGGGAGAATGACAGATAAGACCTAAAGTTAGTAGCAGTATAGAAATCATAAAGATCAGAGGAGAAATAAATGAAATAGAAATGAAGAAAATCATAGAACAGATCAATGAAACTAAAAGCTGGTTCTTTGAAAAGATCAACAAATTTGATAAACCTTTATCCAGACTCATCAAGAAAAGAGAGCAGACTCAAATCAATAAAATTAGAAATGAGAAGGGAGAAGTTACAACAGACATCACAGAAATACAAAGGATCATAAGAGACTACTACAGGCAGCTATATGCCAATAAAATGGACAGATTCTCTAGGAAAAGTACAATCTTCCAATACTAAACCAAGAGGAAACAGAAGATGAATGGACCAATCACAAGTACTGAAATTGAAAATGTGATTAAAAAATTCCAACAAACAAAAGTCCATGACCAGATGGCTTCACAGACAAATTCTATCAAACATTTAGAGAAGAGCTAACACCTATCCTTCTGAAACTATTCCAAAACACTGTAGAGGAAGGAATACTCCCAAACTCATTCTGTGAGTTCGCCATCACCCTGATACCAAAACCAGACAAAGATACCACAAAAAAAGAAAATTACAGGCCAGTATCACTGGAAGATAGATGCAAAAATCCACAACAAAAATACTAGCAAATGGAATCCAACAATACATTAAAAGGATTGTACACCATGATCAAGTGGGTTTTATCCCAGTGATGCAAAGATTTTCCAGTATCTGCAAATCAATCAGTGTGATACACCATATTAACAAACTGAAGAATAAAAAACATATGATCCTCTCGATAGATGCAGATAGATTTTGACAAAATCCAACACCTATTTCTGATAAAAAAAAAAAAACCTTTAGAAAGTGGGCATAGAGGGAACCTACCTCAACAAAATATAGGCCATATATGACAAGCCCACAGCTAACATCATTCTCAATGGTGAAAAGCTGAGAGAATTCCCACTAAGATCAGGAAGAAGACAAGGATGTTCACTCTTGACACTACTATTCAATATAGTTTTGGAAGTCCTAGCTACAGCAGGGAAGAAAAAGAAATTATAAGGAATCCAAATTGGAAAGAAGTAAAATTATCACTGTTTGCAGATATCATGGTACTATACCTAGAAAATCCTAAAGATGCTACCAGAAAACTGTTGTAGCTCACCAATGAATCATGTTACCTGTCTCTTGAAGTGGTGAAACAGGCCTGTTGAGAAAAATCATGCCTGATGTTTTGTGCTACTCATTGGTTTCTGGTTTGGCTCCTTCCTTACATTTCTTTATAAGTCTTTTCTTCCTGTCACCTACCAGTATGGATATGAAAAAAGAGCAACCTATTTGACATATTTTATATTTTATAGCAAAAGATGTTCAATTCTTAATTGCCTACTTAATGTCTACATTATTATTTTGTATCTTTATGCTCTTATCTATTCACACATTACCGGGGAAAATTCTTCCATGAACTGTGCTATGTATGAGGTACATATGTAAATGTACTGCACATATGTTTATGAATGTATACTGCAGGTGGATGGAGATGATTACTTGGTATAGAAACACTAAATTTGGAAGGTTTGAAATCCATCACAATTTTAAATAAGCAAAATAAACAACGTGCTTCACAACAGGGAACTAGTTCTGTGTCTTTAAGTCGCAAGAGTAGAATGTTTAGGACCTGCTAGCTCTCAACTGCTTTATATTTCGCTCTTTCTTAAAGGGTGGCCCTGACTTGTCTGCATCAGCTGGGATGATTTTAAAATGCAGATTCTTGGTCTCTTTTCTGACCAGTTGAATCTGAGGCTTCAACCTGTGAACTGGCGTTATTAATAAGCTCTTCCAGATGTACACTAAAGTTTGAACACCTGTCAGTCATTATTTATTTTGTTTACCAAGTCTGATTAACTTGATATTTGTTTTGAATGATTATTCCTGTTTGTCCAACCACATTTTTAAATAATAATATATCAGAAATTTGAATAACACCTAACAGTTTATATTGTAACCGTACATACATTATCAGATTTAATTCCTCACAGGAAATCTTCAGAGTATTACTAGCCACACCCTAAGGTGCAAAAGCAAAACTAAGCTAAGCTACAACAGTAAAGAATCTATCCTGTGGCTAGAAATAACAGAGCCAGGACTGGAATCCAGGGTTTCTTACTGAGTGCTATGCTTTTCCCCTTCTGCAGTACTTGCCTTTCTTTCACGGTCCATTGAATATGGGTGTTTCTCAGTCACATTTGAATACCGTGGCACTGATAAGACTTGGAGGTAGCCGGATGTCCAGCTACCTGTGGCCAGCATATAGCTGCCGATGTCATGATATTGGAGTTAAAGGCATGGGTGTGGACGAGGTATTCAGGAAGAACACGCGAAGTGAGTCTGATAGAGGGCCCAGGTTCGAGCCCAGAGAATACCAACATTTAAGGACAAATTACCAGAAGAGGAACCCACGCAAGAGAATGAGTAGAAGATGTGGAGATCAGATTTCAGTGAAGGGCTGGAGAGTTAGGAAACAAAGGCAGTAGTAAGCTCGGGCTGCTTTCCCAAATATTTGGCAGTGAAGTGAGAAATAGAGATGGATGGATGTTTGGATGAATGGAGGAGAGAGAAAAAATGGAAAGAGCAAGCTTGCTCATTAGGTGGAAATGATGGCACAGCGTTAGTGGCGTGTTGCTCAGCATGGAGGAGGGATGGCTTTGTTTGGAAGATAAGGGGAAGTCTCAGTGAAGGGACAGAGATTAGAAACGGTAGGATGAACAGGGCGTTTGTTACAAATGTTTGTCCAGGATAGAATCAGAAAGAACAGAGGATTCCTAGCGAAGTCCAGAAACCAGCCCTTCTCTCTCACTAGTATGTTGATTCTTAACAGGCAACAAATGCCCTTTGAAATAATAATTTCCCATCCATCTATAATAAATATAATATAATATAATATAATATAATATAATATAATATAATATAATTTAGAGCTGAATTTCAGTCTGTTTATGGCACATTTTAAGCAGGGTAGAAGACTCTGTGGCTCCATTGTCTTACCCTAAGTAGGTTTTAGGTAGAAAAAATAATTCAATAACAATAAAGTGGCCCTGTATAGGATAAAAATATGGAATAGATATGTCTGTTTCATAAAAAAGACGTATGGGTAACTCACACGTGATCTGTAACGTTTGCATGTTGTTTATGTGAAAATTTTGGAAGCCTGTTGTCTGTGAATGCCATTGATGCAAATATGCATCAAACATACCATGGATTAACCAAATAATTTATTTAGTAATGATTTATTTACTAAGTAATACTTTAGTAATACTTTATTTACTAAGTAACAATAATTTAGAAATACTTTATTTACTAAGTAATAATTTAGTAATACTTTATTTACTAAATGGACAAACCATGGATTAACTAAATTATTTAGTAATGATTTATTTACTAAGTAATAACAATTTAGTAATACTTTATTTACTAAGTAACGATAATTTAGTAATACTTTATTTACTAAATGGACAAACCATGGATTAACTAAATAATTTACAACACTCTAAACTGATGATGATGACATAAAATAAACAATAATTTTCAAATTAAACTCACCAAAAATCATGACCAGAGCAGAATAACACTGAGGATGCTGTAATAAAATCCTCTTGAAAAATGACCAGAATCTCAGTTATCCATGGATGTGTGTGTTCAAAACTGCGACATTGCCAGGTGTCATGTGACAGTAAAACTTCCCAGGAAGATCAAGGCTTCAGTAGATTTTCTTTTTTTACAGCTGCATCGGTGCATATGGAGATTTCTGGGCCGGGTGTTGACTGGAGCTACAGCTAGGACCTGTGCCACATCCATGGCATCACTGGATCTGAGCTGCATGTGCACCTGCAGCTTGTGGCAACACCAGATCCTTAACCTACTGAGCCTAGCCAGGGATTGAACCTCACAGAGACAGCATCCGGTCCTTAACCCACTGAACCACAATGGGAACTCTGAGGCTTAGTTAAATTCTATTAATGGGCTAATTTTAGTTTATGCATTTCAAATTTTAGTGTAACCTTTTCGCTTGTCTTTTCCTGATGCAAACTAAAGAAAACACAGAATTGGGTCATTTCACATCACTCCAGGAAGAGCCTTGGATAAGTGGACTGCAGGCCTGACTTTTAAAATAATGGATTTAGGGGTTTGATTGTGTTAACAAGCTCTCCTAGCAACAATTCCAAGGATAAACCTAGGTTCCAGTTTCATTGTGAATTTATTGAATCACATAATCAGGTGCCTTTCTCCACGTGAAAATGGAGTGGAAATACTTAGAAAATTGTAGTTATGCACTGGTTATTTGGTTAGTATAATTGTAAAATTACATTTTTGTAATTCCAAATTTGTGATTACAGCTACATGTATTGAAAATTGTATTTGTGGTTATTTTCAGACCTGGATCAGAATAGAAATAGTCTGGTTGAGGTGGAGCTTTTACCCAGTGGGGTGGCCTCGGAAGGAGATCAAAGGCTTGGCCAGTGTCACTGTCCAAGCAAAACTCTCCAGTACGTTTAGGCTTGATATCTACAGGAAGCACATGCATTTCAGGGAAGGTTTTACTAAAGAAAAATAGCTAATCATAGTGGCTGTGATGAAAAAAAAAAAAAAAAGCTGTTCTCACTCCTCATGGAGACTTTTTGAAGATCAAAGAATGGAAGGTAAAATTCAAAAATAAAAAAAGATCATTGTTGAAATCATGTATAATTTGAATAAATACTGATAGGCATGCATTTTACAACTTAGCTGTACTATTTCCTGAAGACTGTGCCCTCAAATCCAGCAGTTCAAGCTCTGTGAACACTCATGTTAACGAGAAAGGCATTATTTTTCCATTGTCTTAATATAGAGAGACTGGAGAGGGAGGAAACCAACTACTGTTCACTCAGGTTTGGGTCTTTGAAATTTCCTCAGCCTGAGAAGTAAGAGACAGAACCTTCATTCTGTGGGTGATGTATTCTACATCTGTGACCCTGGTTGGGTAACAAACTTTTTATTGGAAAGAATTGAAACAAGACTACTTCCAGGTCCGAGTGATTTGCCAAAAATTTTCTTTTCCTTTAATTAAGATCTGTTAAAGGGAAATTTGCGTGTCTGATTTCCTGTTTTCATTGAGCAAGGAAGGGATTTTGTCTCTACATTCTCTTAACAGAAGGGAGATTAAATTGTTTTAAATCACTCTAGACAAAGACCTGCCTGAGATCCTGGGGAAGGTGAAGCAGGAGAGTGAACTTGAGCACCTGGCTAGGTGCTGAGTTTTCTGTGGCCATAGTAGTCTCGTAGCTACAAGTCTTCCCTGCCTCTGAATGGCAGTGTTGGTGTATAAACCATGACCTTCTGCAGTGATGGGAGGTCAGAGCTGGAGAGAGCCTGAGAGATCATCCAGTTGAAGCATCTGAGCTGAAGATGAGGTAGCTGAGTTCTGGAGAGTAACAGGACACGCCAAGCCAAGGCCAAACATTAAGGCCCAAGTTTAGAACACGCTAAAAAGTTAGATAAGTAGGAGTTCCCGTCGTGGCGCAGCGGGTTGAGGATCCGGCGTTGCCGTGAGCTGTGGTGGAGGTTGCAGATGTGGCTCGGATCTGGCATTGCTGTGGCTGTGGTGTAGGCCTGCTCCGATTAGACCCCTAGCCTGGGAACCTCCATGTGCTGAAGGTGCGGCCCTAAAAAGCAAAAAAAAAAAAAAAAAAAAAAAAAAAAAAAAATAGAACATTGCTAAATTCCTACTTAGCAAAGCATCCAACAGATTTTCAATAACTTATTGAATTGTTGTTACTTTTCTCAGGCTCTTAAGGATGTATACCAAAGGTACTATGTCATTGTGTTTTTATCATTCTTAGGGAGTAAATTCTGGCGAGATAAGTTTTCTGTGACTCTCCTGGACTGTGCTTTCGTGCTGAGCTTGAGTGTCCGGTTCTCGTTAAAGAAGTCTTTCTTCAAGCCTGGAAATATTATTCTGAGCTCATGCCCAGTCTCCTGCTGTTGCTTTCTCATTTCTTTGTACAGCTTTGGCCAGCTTCCAGCTGTTATAATAAAAGTAACAGTGATAACACACTGTCTCCCCAGTCACCTGCTATTTGTCAAGTTCCAGAACTATGCCACAAGCTGGTTTCCTGGGGGGGGCGGGCAAAAGGGAAGAGCAGCAGAGCTCTCATACGCGTGTTTCTCTTCTGGATATAGTTTACCAGCTGGGGAGGACCGCGTCTCCGGAGTCCCTCTGCCCAGCCGACTGCTAGTTCACAGATCTGGATGAAATGCTTTGGAGTTAGAACCTGTCAAGAGTGACTTCACGGAATGGAATCACTAGGAAATGACTTAGCAGTTGCTGAGTTCTTTTTGGAGGTTAATCCAGTACGCTGAGAAGACATTTTTTTTTTCTTTTGTCTTTTTAGGGCCGCACCCACGGCATATAGAGGTTCCCAGGATAGGGGTCGAAACAGAGCTGTAGCTGCCGGCCTACACACCACAGCCACAGCAACGCAGGGTCCGAGATCTACAGCTCACGGCAGCGCCGGATCCTTAACCCACTGAGCAAGGCCAGGGATTGAACCCACGTCCTCATGGTTCCTAGTCAGGTTTGTTAACCACTGAGCCACAACAGCAACTCCCTGAGAGGACATTTGATATTATATTTCATTACCCTAATATGTTTAAGTGAGTCCAGACCACAGTTACACAGAGTCATCCAAGTGAGTACAGTTCCACGGCCTCTTTCCAAAGTGACTGGCACAACCTCGTGTCCACTTTACAGACATGTGCTTCGAGCTGCTGGTCTCCAGCTGGCATCTCTGTGCCTCAGGCCACGGCAGTGAACGTGGACACAGGACATCCCCCCTGAAATCTTTGTCACAGTGTGACCGTGCTCTATGTCACGTGCGCGCTGGGAAATTTAAAGCTCAAAATTCAAAGCTGCAAGCTGACAGTTTCACTGGCTAATTGTACTTCATACCTGACACAACCGATTTTGTCAACACACTTCAACAGATACTGATTCGGTGTCCTCATCAGTTAAAAAAAAAAAAAAGAAATCTCAAAATCAAATTCCATTTTGGAGTTCCCGTCATGGCTCGGTGGGTAACGAATCTGACTAGGAACCATGAGGTTGTGGGTTCGATCCCTGACCTCGCTCAATGGGTTAAGGATCCGGTGTTGCCTTGAGCTGTGGTGTAGGTCACAGATGTGGCTCAGATCCCGCGTTGCTGTGGCTGTGGTGTAGGCCGGCGGCTACAGCTCCGATTAGACCCCTAGCCTGGGAACCTCCACATGCTGCGAGTGTGGCCCTAAAACGACAAAAAGGCAAAAATAAAAAATAAATAAATAAATAAATAAATAAATAAAATCTACTTAAAAAATCAAATTCCATTTTATACTCAACAGAGCACTGATTACAAATGGTTACTCAAATCAGTAGTTTCCTCGCTTTCTCTTTCTGCCTATCACCACAGACTTCTTGGTCTTTTTTGATGCTTTTATGCTCTTTTATGTACGGTTTTGCAAAGTCTTAGTCTGTAACAAAGGATTCTTTTACATATTCTTCATATATCACATTAATGGAGCAGACAGAGAGGAAACCGTGGGTCACTATCTCAGTTACTGCTGTATTCATGAACATAAGATTTTTTTTTTCTGGCTTTCTAAAAAAAATGTGGCCAAGCACCAGTTAACAGTGACAATAGTCTTAAGTGAATTTTGATTTGATAATCACACTCTTCTTGTCTTGAAGTAGCTTTGTTTCCTTCCAAGCTTTAAACTGATTTTAAGGTGTCCATTCTGAGTTTCAAGTTTCATAACCATAGTGATATGGATAATTTTAGTATCTCCTGGCTTTCGATTCTTTTGCCGTTTTGTTACCAAATCCAAATTCATACTGCTTGCTGCACAAAAAAACTGTGGACCTCTGCCAAGGCCAGAGCATGGCAACACTGCATCACTGTGCTTGTATCAGTCAAGTGAGAATGTCAGCGCTCACCCTCCCTCTCGTCCCTTCCTGTACTCCAGCCCCAGAATACTGCAGCTTGAGGAGGGCACAGAAGAGCAAGGGGAAGAAATAAGCCACTCACACTTCTTTCACCCACGGGGAGAGGGAAACGGGGAGAACTGAAACCAAGCCTGATGTTTTACTTGACTGTTATTTGGATGGACTTTCTTATTAATAAACTAGCACTCTGAATTATTGCCCAAGAGAAACAAAGTAGGCTGTGGAAGTTGCTTGAGTTTTTATTATTATAACACAAAGTAAACTTTAAAAGGTAAAAAAGAGTTGCGTTATGACAACATGTGTTTCATTTGGGTTACTTTGGTTGTAAGTTGGGTATTTTTCAAATATCTATTTGGCAATTGATTTCTAGTCTTTATGAATTATATTTATGTCCTGTCCATGTTTAGGTATTAGGATCGCAGTGATTTTCTCATTTACTTCTGTGATGCAACGCTTTCGGTCATGAACATCAGTGTTTGCTTAACCTTACAGAGCTTTATGAAATTGGATGGAAAAACTAATGCCAGATTTCACTTTCTACTCAGTAGACATGTGATCCAGAAACATTGACTTTCCCAGCTACATTCTAGCGGCATTTGGGCCAAATCCTGTGCCTTTACCACACAGCTATTTTAGCCAGAATAGCACTTTGGGCTCCAGACTTTCTTCCGCTTAGTGGCAGATCTGTGAACCTACTTGTTTGTTGACCCTCTAAGTCCTCAAAATTGTCTCATCATAGTCTCCTGGAATACTACTGCAAAGAGATATATTTAAACTTGAAATTGAAGTTAAACCCTTGATAATGGAAAGCATCTTAAATAGAACCTCAGAAATGACGTTTATCATTGATGCTTTCAATATTTTGGCAGTGTAAAGAAAAAAAAACTCAAGGGTTTATTCAACACTAGTCATACTTTGTACCTGGATCTGGGTCCATATAAAACATCAACTACTGCTCTTTTGGTACTTAAAGAATTAGGGATCGATTCAGAAACTTTTGGCCTGAGCCATAGATTTGACTATGCCTAACTACTCTCAGTTTTCAATCTTTGATAAACTGGGAAATTTCCTAGAATTGAAACCCTTTTTCGTCTCTTGATCCTCCTTCGTCATCCATGTCCTGACCATTGCTTGGTACTCTGTGTGGTAAAGAATGAAAGTGTCTTCTGCCCCTGCCCACGTACTGTGCTATGTCCAGACTGGATCCGCAAGGCTCGAGCTGTTGCATCATGACCATATTTGCTCTGCCTTCAGCAGTATTCAGACTGTTCCCTACTCTGCTCACCAGCCTTCAGCTTTCTCTTTCTCTTTACCAAGAAGTCTAGTAGAAATTACTTGAATTGGTTTGACTTCTCAGTAGCTCCTTCTGAAAATATCCTGTTAATTCATTTATTCCTTCATTCACACATTCAGCAAATACATGTGAAACAACTACTCCGTACCTGGCACTGCCTGTCTGTGCCTTCATTTTGTTTCCTAGACAATTAAAGAAAATTGCATTTGCCTAAAATAAAGGATGTGTAAATTCTTGCTGAGCCTTCACCTAAGAAAATCGCCCTTCTCCTGCTTTACTTGTTATTACCTGATGAAGTGAGAAATATGCCTCCTGGAGTACCCATCGAGGCTCAGCAGAAAGGAATCTGACTAGCATCCATGAGGACACAGGTTCGATTCCTGGCCTCGCTCAGTGGGTTAAGGATCTGACATTGCCATGAGCTGCGGTGTAGGTCGCAGATGTGGCTCGGAACCTGAGTTGCTGTGGCTGTGGTGTAGGCCAGCAGCTGGAGCTCCAATTAGACCCCTAACCTGGGAACTTCCATCCACAGGTGCAGCCCTAAAAAGAATTAAAAAATTAAAAAAGAAAAAGATAAATAACAGTAGATTATAGACATATGTGTTCTAAAATCACAGTGTAGATTTTTACTGTTGGCAGTGATGTTACTGTCTCCCCGTGGCCCTCTGCTCTGCCTCCCTTTCACGTAGGACATAGACGGCAGGAATTGGGTAGATACATGTTCCCTTCGCGGCCCAGCAGTTAACAGTCCTGACTAGGAACCATGAGGAAGTGGGTTCGATCCCTGGCCTCGCTCAGTGGGTTGAGGATCGGCGTTGCCTTGAGCTGTGGTGTAGGTCGCAGACACGGCTCGGATCCCGCGTTGCTGTGGTTGTGGTGTAGGCCGGCAGCTGAGCTCAGATTCAACCCCTAGCCTGGGGACTTCCATATGCCGCAGGTGTGGCACTAAAAAGTTAAAAAAAAAAAAAAAAAAAGGAAATTGGATAAATAGCTTCAATGTTTTTAGTGGCCTCAGATTTTTGGTGTGAGTTAGTTCCTCACTGACCTCAGCGGAATGTCATTATCAAAAACTGAGAGTGGTACAGCCTAGTGTAATCCAAGGCGTCCCTCGGAGCTAGCCTTAAATAAAATAAAAACGTTTGATGGTCTGTATCCAGTGGGCTTATTCACATCTAGAAGAGATGCCATTTATCTTGAATTTTATGAGACTCAAATATCATACATTACGGAAAAATGACAAAAATATTCTGGAGGCTGGAGCTTTACCAAAGAGCTCTGAAAGCCCCGATGTTACGTAAGTCACTGGTATTCCTGACGTAACTGAAGAAATCTGACTGCTGGATGGCAGTGCTGCTGTCCACGTAATGTCGTCCCTTCATCTGTCATTCCTCCTGTAAATCTGCTCCCCGAATGGGCTCCGGCGTTGGAGGAGGTCAGGTCCTCAGGGAAAGTGCAGTGAAAGGAAGCCGTGCTGTGCTTGGATCAGATCTTACACTGCCCTAGTGACAAAGCGGTTGATTATTGGCTCTTGGGGAACGAGGCGAAGAAGAGGCCCGGAAGCCTTCAATTTACGTTAATAGAGTCTTTAGTTGGCAGTGAAGACAGACATCGAATGTGCCAGTGATGATTCCGTCTTCATGCAGTTCTTTCTTAAAAACGGGGTTATTTGTGTGTCTAGGTTTTTAAGTTCATTTGGTATCTTATCTACAAGGTTTCATTTTTCCCTTTATATTTTGAGGAGCTAACATTGTGACAACTATTTAATAAAATAAAGGAAATGACTACCAAATTCTAAAATATATCTGTTTTCTTATCACACCTTTTTAAAATTTACCTCTTTGTTTGAATTTCAGTAATAATGTTATGAATTTAAAAAGACAAAACTAGAAAATTACAACTTGGGGAAAACAATAGAGACTAATATTTCTTGGTGTATAATGATGCTCTGTTTTTATTTTTAGGGTCTCAGTGTGAATAAGCAGGTGGGAAATGATTGACTTTTTTCCCTTTCAGCGGTTTACCTGTGTAAAAGAACGATGCAGAACAAGGCCAGGCTGGAGCTGGCTGACTATGAAGCCGTAAGTACCAAGGACTTCCCGGCAGAGAGTGGTGTAAAATGAGCAGGAATAAGGCCTGTTTCTGGGCACTCTTAACCTTCTTCCTTCAAGGATTTTAGGGATCAGATTTCCAGAGCGGGGCAGCATAGTGAACGAACATAATACCCGACTCGTGTGCCTCCTGTCGCCAGTCCATCGAGGATGGTGAAATACACAAACTCAGAGTAGAAGGGGAGCATATCTTACTTGCTAAAACTGAGTTAAATGCAAACATTTTATATATGCTATGTATAATGAAAAGATCCAAACTTAGAGAATTAAAGAGTATTTACACTAGGAAAATGGTTTCTGCAAAACCTTTAGATGAGTCTCCATGAGCAGATTAAATTACTCTCCTGTAATGTGTTCAGATGATTGCTGTATTGATTTTCTGAATTTGGAGCATTGTCTGCAAGTGGATAGGAGGAGGCAGGGGTTTCCCTTATTGTCCGGAATTGGACAGACTGATTAAATCAGTAGTAGAACTGTATTGCTCTCCTGTTCCTTGGTAAATGGGCACAGAAAAATACAATGGTTAGTTCTGAGCACTTTTTAGTGTAAGGTAATTATAGCATTTTGGACTTGTAGTTGCAGTCTCTGATATTCATATTTGCAATGGGGTTTCCTCCGTCCTCTCTGACTGGTAATATATTCGCAGCATACAGTGGGCATGACTTACTGTTCAGAGCACACTTACTCCTTTAGAACTGAGGTGCTTGTTTTCTCAGTAAGCACGTTTGGCAGATAAACTAGAAGAGGGCAGTAAATGAGCCCCAGACTGTTGTCTCCGCCCTGGTGTGTTTTTCAGGAGAGCTTGGCCAGGCTGCAGAGGGCATTTGCACGGAAGTGGGAGTTCATTTTCATGCAAGCAGAGGCCCAAGCGAAGTGAGTCCTTGCGAGTCTTTCGGAAGATTTGTTCAGGTTGTAGGCTTCTCTCCGGAGAGGGCCCACAATTAGCACTACTCACTGTTCATTGTTACGGTGTTGACAGAGTGGACAAGAAGAGAGACAAGATTGAAAGAAAGATCCTCGATAGTCAGGAGAGAGCGTTCTGGGACGTCCACAGGCCGGTGGTAAGTGAGCCCAGCCGTGCTGGCTGAATTCTGCATCTCAGCCCGTGGAAAGTGGAGGAAGGATGCTGTAACTCCTTCGCTTTTCCCAAAACGTGGGGAATTATTTAGGGCAAGATTTCCACTTCTGTGTAAAACGCCTAGAATTCAGTAGTATAGCATTTAGTTTTAAAACTATGTGTTTTTCTGACGTGACATTACTTGCTCACTCTTGGCTTGGGGTGTTTGCGCCTTTCGTACACTTAAGGAAAGAAGACTGCAACAGAGCAGTGCTGCATGGCCAACCGTCTACATTTTTCTGGATTTATAGTAAAAGCGCAAGTCAAGATGTTCCTCCACGAGTTTTTCTTTTTTAAAACCTGTGAATAACCTGCTTTGAATGTCAGCTTTCTTGGAAACATTTTAGGTGGCTCCGATTCAGATCAGCTCACGATTCTAATGATGTTAGTGGTCACTGTATCTACAAATAGGAGCTTAGCAGGTATGTGACTCCTAGTAGCAGGTAGCAAATGTCCATGATTAGAACCGGAAAGCCTAGTGTAAGGAACTGTACAGTGGTCATGAGCATTCATAGGAAAGTGC
This sequence comes from Catagonus wagneri, assembly GCA_004024745.2. Lineage (NCBI taxonomy): Eukaryota > Metazoa > Chordata > Mammalia > Artiodactyla > Tayassuidae > Catagonus > Catagonus wagneri. The sequence continues at coordinate 14,525,779 of PVHT020000061.1, forward strand.
GTCTGACCTCATAGAGTGTACTTTGATGCTTCATCTTTGTCTTCTGCGTATTCTTTAAATACTGACAAAATATTAGAGAATAATATTTACATAAATACTATTAAATATGAGGGTCACAGCACCAGATAAATCAACATATTCTTTGAGAACATCTTAAAATTTTCCTCTCAGCTACCAAAACAGTTCTGTTTTCCAAAGGTTTGTTTATTTACGTATATGTATATAAATTTCAAATAGCAATGCAATTGTTAAATTCGTGTGGAATTTCTTTCTCTTTTGAATTCACAAAAAATTAAAATTGAGACTTAACTGGCTTTCCTACTTAAAACTCAGCTTGAGTTTTATTGCCTCTGGTGTAAAGGATTGTGAGGTCACATGCGTAGGTATTGCAAAGATAGGAAGTAGGATTTTTGCTTGCTTGTTTGTGTGAGCCTTACCTAGAACTGGTTAATACAGTATGTTCTCATGTCTGTCCACTTTATGCCCTTGGACATGTGGCGGTCCCTCTCCAACCTAGCTTAACTTTGATGGTTTATGTCTATTTCTTTTTTCTTTCTTTCTTTCTTTCTTTCTTTCTTTTTTTTTTTTTTTTTTTTTTTTTTTTTTTTTTTTTTTTTTTTTTTTTTTTTTTTTTTTTTTTTTTTTTTGGCTTTTTAGGGCCGCTCCCACAGTATTTGGAGGTTCCCAGGCTAGGGGTCTAATCAGAGCTGCAGCTGCCGGTGTGCACCACAGCCACAGCAACACCAGATCTGAATTTTGTTTGCCATCTACACTGCAGCTCACAGCAACACCAGATCCTTAACCCACTGAGCAGAGCCAGGGATCAAACCCACATCCTCGTGGATACTAGTCGAGTTCATGACCGCTGAGCCACAAGGGGAACTCCGCTATGTCCTTTTCAGTCCATGCTCCATGCCAGCCTGCCTGCACTGTCCACGTGTGTTCCACAGCAAACACCTGTGCTCCCCGAGCACTTACATGGATCCCACCTCAGCACTGTCCCCTGCCCCGTTGCCAGTCCCTTCCCTTTTACGTGCCCTGTTGGAAGTAAAACCTGTTCACAGTTGCTTTTTGCTCTAACCAGCGTGAGTCAGGCTCCAGTCTTCTGCATCTCTGCACAGTAGAAGCACCTGCCACACCCTCAGTAGGCGTGGGGCACCTGGGGGCAGAAAGCAGCCTGCAGCCCTGGGTCCTTCTCCCTTTCTCCCGTATTCAGTTTGTAGATGCTTTTTTTTTTCTTCTGGTTTTTACATTTTATTTTACATGAATGTAATTATAGTATATTCAGTTTTGTACTGTATTTACTTCCAATTAATTTATTCACATTCACTAAACATTTGTTCAGTACTTTATATAGAAGGCAATAGGTCATAGAATCAAAGGTAATTAATATATAGCTTCTCCCCTCAAGGAATTTGGGGCAGAATTGTATGTGTGTATTTAAAAATTAAGTGCTCAGAGTTGTGGATAAGAGATTATGACTGAGGAGTAGTCTGTTGTGTATATGTACCACATCCTCTTAATCCATTCATTTGTCAGCGGACATTTAGGTTGTTTCCATGTCTTGGCTATTGTGAAATAGTGCTACTATGAACATACAAGTGCGTTTACCTTTTTGAATTATAGTTTTGTCTGAATATATGCCCAGAATGAGATTTCTGGATTATATAGTAGTTCTATATTTAGTTTCCAAGGAACCTCCATACTGTTTTCCATACTGGTTGTACCAGTTTACATTCCCACCAATAGTGTAGGAGGGTTCCCTTTTCTCCACAGCCTCTCCAGCATTTATTATTTGTAGACTTATTAATGATGGCCATTCTAACCGGTGTGCGGTGATACCTCATCGCAGTTTTGATTTGAATTTCTCTAGTAATTAGTGAAGTTGAGCATCTTTTCATGTGCCTACTACCATCTGTGTATCTTCTTTGGAGAAATGTCTATTTAGGTCTTCTGCCCATTTTTCAATTGGGTTTTTTTATTTTTTTGTTGTTGAGTTGTATGAGTTGCTTGCATATTTTGGAGATTAAGCCATTGTCAGTGGCATCATTTGCAACTATTTTCTCCTGTTCCAGAGGTTGTCTTTCTGTTTTTTTCTTATGGTTTCCTTTGCTGTGCAAAAGCTTGTCAGTTTGATTAGGTCCCATTGGTTTATTTTTGTTTTCATTTCCATTGCCTTGGGAGACTGACCTAAGAAAACATTTGTACAGTTGATGTCAGAGGATATTTTGCCTGTGTTCTCTTTCAGGAGTTTGATGGAGTCTTATGTTTAAGTCCTTAAGCCAATTTGAGCTTATTTTTGTGCATGGTATGAGGGTGTGTTCTAGTTTCATTGATTTACATGCAGGTGTCCAATTTTCCCAGCAGCACTTGTTGAAAAGACTGTCTTTTTCCAATTTTATATTCCTTCCTCCTTTGTCAAAGATGAATTGAGCACCTTATTATTGAAAACCCTATTGATTTTCTGTCTAGAAGATCTGTCCATTGATTTGAGTTGTGTGTTAAAGTCTCCTACTCTTATTCTATTCCCATCAATTTCTCCTTTTATGTCTGTTAGTATTTTTGTATGTATCTGGGTGCTCCTATATTAGGGGCATATATATTGATGATTATAATATCCTTTGTTTTTTTTTAATCCAATCTGGCACTCTATGTCTTTTGATTGAAATATTCAGTCCATTGACATTTAAGGTAGTTATTGATAAATATGTATTTATTGCCCTTTTCTTTTCTTTTCTTTTGTCTTTTTGCCTCATCTAGGACTGCACTCGTGGCATATGGAGATTCCCAGGCTAGGGGTCTAACAGGAGCTGTAGCTGCTGGCCTTCACCACAGCCACAGCAACGCGGGATCCGAGCCACGTCTGCAACCTACACCACAGCTCACGGCAATGCCGGATCCTTAGCCCACTGAGCAAGGCCAGGGATCGAACCTGCAACCTCATCGTTCCTAGTTGGATTCATTAACCACTGAGCCACAACGGGAACTCCTATTTATTGCCATTTTAAACCTTTATTTCTAGCTTTTTCTATGTTTCTCCTTTCTTCCTTTCATTTTTTTTTTGATTAGATGATTTCCTTTTATTTTATGCTTGTGTCATTTTCTTTTTAGTTTTTGTGAATGTAATGTTTGGTTTTGATTTGTGGTTACCCTGTTTTTCAAGTATGTTAACGCCTTTCTGTACTGCTTGCATTAGCTTGATAGTCATACAGGCTCAAACACATTCTAAAAAAGAAGGGAGTCTTACTTTTCTTCCCCACATTTTATGATTTTTGAAGCCCTTTTTTTAACATCTTCAGATTTGTCCTTTTTCTGTTCCTTATGTTTTTTGTCACTTACAACAGGTTTTTTTTTTCCTTTTAGATCGTGTACTGGCTTATGGCATTCTTAATCTCATTAATTGAATTCCTCAGCTACAGAATTTCTGTTTGGTTCTCTTTTAGAGTTTCAGTCTCTTTGGTAAAGTACTGCTTCAGTTCATTTTTTATTCCTGAGCACACTGAACTGCCTTTCTGTGTGTTCTTGTAGCTCACTGAGTTTCTTAATTAAATTCTCTGTTGGTTAGATCTCAATAAGAATTAGGAGGAAACAGCCAAGCCAGGAAGTGCTGGCTGGGGCAGGGGTGGGAGAGGGAGGGAGGAAGCAGTCAGAGGACAGAGGCTCTCGTGAAGACCCCTGGATGGGTCTGAAGATGGCACGGAACAGAGGCCAGAGAGGCCGGCAGGCCCACCAGCACCACCGAGGGAGCTCTGCACAGCCCACATCTTCTGCACTGAGGCTCATGCAGCAGGAGGGGTGGTGAGCTCCTGAAGTTGAGTTTCTGGAGAAGTGTCATTTTCTTTCCATGATACTGTTAATATAGTTTTTCATGGTACTTGGTGGGTTGTTCCTGTCAGCGTATTTGAAGTTGGGAAACCTTTCTTCTTCAGGTAAAGTTTTTGTTTTTGTGTTACTTGATTCTAAGAATTTAAGGGATCAGTAATTAGAGGCTTTTCTTTCGTTTTTCAGTAGGTGGCACTATATCGCAAGTAAATTTTATTTTTTTGTTGAAACATTTTTCTTGAAATTTTTTAAATGTTTTGTTAAAGAATGGTTGATTTGCAAAGTTCCTTCAGTTTCCACTGTACAGCAAAGTGACCCAGCCATATCTATATCTATACGTATGTATGTGTGTGTGTGTGTGTGTATACATATATATTCTTTTTTATGCTCTTTTTTATAATGATTTTTATTTTTTCCATTACAGCTGGTTTACAGTGTTCTGTCAATTTTCTACTGTACAGCAAGGTGACCCAGTTACACAGACATGTGTACATTCTTTTTTTCTCACATAGTCATGCTCTGTCATAAGTGACCAGACATAGTTCCCAGTGCTGTACAGCAGGATCTCATTGCTCATCCACTCCAAAGACAACAGTTTGCATCTCTTAACCCCAGATTCCCAGTCCCTCCCACTCCCTCCCCCTCCGCCACACTATCCTAAATCATGGTCTAACCCGAGAGACTGCACAGTTCCCTGTGCTGTACAGCAGGATCCCATTACCCAGCCATTCTAAATGCAATAGTCTGCGTCTGCCAACTGCCACCTCCCCATCCATCCCCTTCTCTCCCCAGCCCCCCGCCCCCGGCACACACAAGTGTGCTCTCCATGTCCATTCTGCAGATACGATTACTTGTGTCACAGTTAACTCTCAGTTTCTTTTGCCTGAACTGCCTCTGTGTATTTAGAAGGCCCTTCCCGCCTTCCACTGTCTCTGTCCAAGGTGTCCCCTGCCTTGTTGCTGCTTTTGCCCCGGTGTCACCAGTGTCTTGCTGGTGCAGTTGCTACTGCTGTCACTGCTTTGCTTCCTGAGGCTCTGGAATGTCAGGCGTTTCCACCATGTCAGTAGCTTGGGCTGTAGGCCCTGCTGCCCCAGGGAGGAGGCCTTAGAGTCCGCAGCTGGAGGGATGGAGTCTCAGACCCTCCTGCTTCTGCATCCCGATTCCTTATGGCGCAGGCGCTGCTGTGGCCAGGTGGTCCATGAGGATGCGCACCCCGTTCCCCGCTACCATTAGATTCTCTGGGGTCGCAGGTCAGCTTCCGTGGTCGGGGGGCTCGATCCACACGGCCCCTGCTGTGTCCTTATTCTGCTTCCTCTGTGTGTTCCACTCCACCCACTTTTTGATGTACAGGTGCCCTGGTGTGTTGAGCAAAGGAACCTCTGTTTTGCTCTGAATGTTTTCCCGGTTGTAGATTGAAAGGGAGAAATAAGAGCATTTCATGCTCCTGTGATGCTGACGTCACCAAAACTTCCTTTTATCTTTTAAAATCTTGTTGCTGTTTTTATATATGGGTTTTCTTTTCTATTTTATCTTTAAAAGTCTTATTATATAACTAAGAAATTGGACATGAACTGATACTCATATAGATTGTAAGGGGGATGCTTTTGAATTTTGTACCACATGTAATTTGCATACATATTTTCATGTGTTGATTTGATACCTAAATAGTAGCAGAACTTTAATATATTTCCAAATATATCCCTTGAAAGGTGTGAGTGATATTCCTCTTGCAGCTTTTGGCATTGTCAGTTATGTGGTGTCCATAAGAAACAAATGATGTTGAAGTCAGGAAGAACGATGCAATTTTCTGTCTTTAATCCTCAAATCACCCCGGGCTCCTGATGCTGCCGTCTCTGTCAGTGGTCCGTGCTCTTGTTACTGATCCTTTTAACTGCTTTAGAAAATCAAAACTGTGTTAATCCGAATTGGAATCTTTCATTTGTGTTAGGTAAAAATAATAATGTTCCAATCTGTTCCTTTGGATTGAAAAATATTTTGACAATGTGGCTATCAAGAGCCTCTGCGAGTGAAACTGTTCTGTTTTGTTCCCTGGTTACATCTTTTTTCCTCTGCTCTTTCTATCCTGAAATAGATTTGGAGCTACAACGTCCTACTGTTATGTAATATCAGATGCTTTTTATAGGAGCCAAGGGTAGAATCAAATCTAGTTTCCTTATTATTAAGTCAAATCTTCTATAGCCGGGTTGGCAACTTTTCAAAATATTGTGCCTAGATTTCTGTCCCGTATACCCTGAAATGGTGAGAATGCAGGTAATGGTTGGGTGATGCCAGGAACAAGACCCTGAGAACCAAAACAGCCAGCTCTCAAAGAGGTGGGAAGCATGCAGTATTGATCTCAGTTACTGGCGGTTTGTATCCTCTGGGGACTGAGCAGGTGTCAGGGGAGAAGGACGGCCTCTAGTCTGATGTGCTGCCAAGAACTTCGCCCCTAGACCTTTCCTGCTAGAGCTGAAATAAAATTCTGTTTGCCAGTGGGGCAGAGTCTGTAGATAGTCTTTTAAGTGTAGACAGAGAAAGAGAATACCTCAGGCAAAATGTTAACAGTTGAAGAATATGGAAAAAAAGTATCTATATAGTCCTTTGAACCATTCTTGAAATTCTTTCGATATGTGTGAAATCATGTCATGAAAGTAAAACGTGTGCAATGTGCACTCACACTCACACACACAAGAACACTGACACATGCACGCTCACACTGACACACACACACTCACATTGACACACACACAAGAGCACACGGTCTGTAAGGGCCGACTGGGCTAAAAGATGAGCTCAATCTGCCAGTGCCCTGACGGGGCAGTATAAACTCTGATATCATAGGGAGCAGTTATCATTTAGGCTGTTTTATTCTGTTCATTTACTTCTCCCTAGATACACAAATTGTACTGAAAAAAAAAGGGAAGAAAGATAAGCTCTTTTCTCTTAATCTGACACCAAGTATCTGCTTCAGATGAACTTATTTCTTGAAAAAAAATAAATTAAAATTTAAAACACTCTCAGTGAATAAAAAAAAATTACATCCTCTTTCAAACCCAGAGAGCTCTAGAAAATTTTCCTCCACACTGCTGTTTTCCCTTTATAGAATTTTACATACCTCCTCAAAGTCAGAAACTGGATATTTCAAAGTACATTACATTTTACCAGAAACTCCAACATAAAGACATTTGTCATTGCATATTTTCAAATGTTAGCAGCTAACCCTTTGAAAAATGAAAAATTGGGAGTTGCCGTCATGGCTCAGCAGTTAAAAAACCCGACTAGCATCCATGAGGACATGGGTTCGATCCCTGGCCTCGCTCAGTGGGTTAAGGGTCCGGCATTGCCGTGAGCTGTGGTGCAAGTCACAGACGTGGCTTGGATCCCGAGTTGCTGTGAATGTGGTGTAGGCGGGCGGCTACAGCTCCAGGTGGACCCCTAGCCTGGGAACCTCCACATGCCAGTGGGTGCAGCCCTAAAAAAAGACAGAAAATAAAATGAAAGACAGAAATAAAAAATTGAAGCTGCCATTAAGGAAATGAAATTCAGAAATACAGTCTGGTGCCTGACTTGATGTATCTGTAGAACTTTGAAATGAACTTAGCTCTGCTCCCTTGCCTCCATTTCTACCATATAATAAATTCCCCAAAATCACTCATATGTCTCTTTATGAAATATGATATATGGCCTTGAATTGCTAAAAAAAAAATTTTTTTTTTTGCTTTTCTCAGATCCCAGTAATCAGAAAGCATGGGAGAAAGATTCGATCCTTTGCTCTGTGTCTGTTTTCTTTCTGTGAAGTTGTACTGCTGCCAATAACAGCAGCTAATTGCCCGCTGCGCTGTGTCAGCAGCCGCGCTGAGCGCTCCCAAGCATGTCAGGCAGCACTGCTTTTGGAGATGCTACTCTGTCCCCACCGAGGGGAAAATACACCCCATGATCTTAACTCTTCTGAGGTTGTGTAGTTTTGGTTTTATATTTAAGTGACGCTTTTGTATTTAAGTGACAACCCTTTAAGTGAGTGACTTCTTCAGAGATTGTCTGCATTCTATAGAAAATGCAAATTTTTCCACTGGGGATTTTAATCTTCAATTTTATAATACAGAGCAATGGGGAACAGTGATACCACAGTGAGTCCTTTGGAAGTTAAGCTCTTTTATTCTGTGTCTACAGCTCACTTTTTAACACACTTTCTATAAAGTTAAAAAAAACCCTTAACATGAGATCTAGCCTCTTCACAAATTTTAAGTGTACAATACGTTGTTGCTGACCATTGGTGTAATGTCGGACATTTGATTTCTAGATTCATCTTCCTTCACTGAAGTGTTATTTCTCCTTCCCCCAGCTCCTGGAAACCATCATTTCATTCTTTAATTCTGTAAATTTGACCATTTTAGGAACCTTATAAAAGTGGGTTTGTGTAGTATTTGTCTTTCTGTGACTGGTTTACTTCACTTAACGTAACGTTCCCGGGTTCATCCACATTGTCACGTATTGCAGGATTTTCTTTTTTAGGCTAGATAATACTCCATTTATGGATATAGCACATTTTATTTATGCCTTCTTCTGTCGACGGATGCCAGGTTTTCGTTACGCCCTGTTCTGCCAGTAGACTTTCAGATTGTTTCCCACTTTATCTGTTATGGACATTGTGAACAGTGAACATAGGATTACTAATATCTCTTTGATAATTTCAATACTTATGGATAAATACCCAAGAGCAGGGTTGCTAGGCCATATGATAGTTCTATTTTTAATTTTTCAAGGAATCTCCCTACTGTTTTCCATAGTGGCTGCACCATTTTGCATTGCCTCGAGAGCGTGCAAGGGTTCCAGTCTCTAACAATGAGCTGCCTGAAAAGGAAAGTAGGAAAACAATCCCATTTACAATAGAGTAATACAATGAAATAAAATAAGTGGGGATAAACTTAGGAAGTGAACAACTTGTATATAGAAACTACAAAACATTGATAAAATAAATTAAGACACAAACAAATGGAAAGACATCCTGTTTTCATGGATTGGTTGTCTTAATATTATTAAAAACCACACGTTTTGAAAACCAAGTCATTTATGAGAAAAGCTGTGTGCCACATGGCTCCGCTGTGTTGTCGTAACTCTGCTGTTCCCTTGAACAACCAGGTGGGGAAAACGCACAGGGACACAGCTTTTGTTTGTCCTTGGATGTTTGCAGATCAAACTGGAGACAGCTCAAAACAAAATTATAAATTCAGGAGTAGAGACGCTTTCTTTGTCCTCATTTTTCCTTCTCAAAAGCTTTTGTGAGTTCCTGGTGTCCTCTTGCTTTTTAAGTACCCAACCCATATAAAATCTGGAAACAACTTCATATCAGTCATTTATACTTATAAACTGAAGGACTAATTATATTTCAAGGGAAAAAACATTTTGAGCTAAATTTTCCTGTGCCATTAATGTGTCTTTTAAACCTAGCTGAAGAATTAGACCGTTTGTTTCCTATTAATAAATATATGATATCAGTGATAGTTGATGGCCAGCTGGCCAGGAGGTTAAGTTTTAGATGCCTATGTTCTTTTTTAAATTTATTTTTAATTGAAATGCAGTGAATTTATAATGCTTTATTAGATTCAGGTGTACAGGTAGTGATTCAATATATTTATAGGATATACTCTATTATTATAAAAACATGGCTATATTTCTGTGCCGAACAATGCGTCTTTGCTGGTTATTTATTTTATGCATCGTGGTTTCTGTCTCTTCACCCTTTACCCCCGTCACATTCCTCTGCTCTTTCCTCTCCTCGCTGGTGACCACTAGTCTATTCTCTCTATCAGACTGTTCTTGTTTTGTTATATACATTTGCTTGTGTTACTTTTTATGTTGCACATACATGTGATAATATAAAGTATTTGTCTTTCTATACTTTTCACTAAGTGTAATACCCTCAAGGCCTATCCACATTGCTGCAAAAGGCAGAATTTCATCCATTTGATGACTTATTTTCCAGTGTATATGCCACATCTTCTTTATCCATTCCACTGTCAATAGACATTTAGGTTGCTTTTATGTCTTGGCGACTGTAAATAATGCTGCTATGAACATTCGGGTGCATGTATCTTTTCAAATTACGATTTTCTCCAGATATGTGCCCCAGGAGTAGGATTGCTGGATCATATGGTAGTTCTATTGTTAATCTCTTAAGGAACTCTGTACTAATCGCCATAGTGGTTGCACCAACCTACCTTCCCACCAACAGGTAGGAAGGTTCTCTTTTCTCCACACCCTCTCCAGCATTTATTGGTGTTAGGATTTTTGATGATGGCCATTCTGACCGGTGTGAGGTGATAGCTCACTGTACTTTTGATGTGCATTTCTCTTACGATTAGTGACTTTGAGCATCTTTTCATGTCCCTGTTGGCCATCTGTATGTCTTATTTGGATAAATGTTTTATTAGATCGTCTGCTCATTTTTAAAAATTGGATTTTTTTTTAATTTTAAGTTGAATGAACTGTTTTTATATTTTGGATATTAATCTTTTTATTTGTTTTTTTTTTTTTTTTTACAGCCGCACCTGTGGCATATGGAACTCCTCAGGCTAGGGATCAAATCAGAGCTTCAGCTGCAGCCTATGCCACAGTTTGTAGTGATGCCGGATCCTTAACCCACTGAACGAGGCCAGGGAGCAAACCTATATCCTCATAGAGACAGTATCGGGTCCCTAACACACCATAGCGGAAGCTCCAGGTAGTAACCGTAATTGATCATGTCATTTAGAAATATTTTCTCCCATTCAGTAGGTTGTCTTTTTTGCTTCTTTGTAGCATAGCAAAAGAAAAGAAGTTTAACTATATCCCATTTACTTTTGCTTTTATTTCTTTTGCCTTAGGAGATAGATCCAAAAAGTATTGCAAAGATTTATGCTCAAGGAGTATTCTACCTGTGTTCTCTTTTAGGAATTTTATGGTGTCTCTTTTAGGAATTTTATTTTTAAGGTCTTACATTTATGTCTTTAATCTGTTTTGAGTGTATTTTTATATCTGGAATGAGGAAATAACCTAATCTCATTCTTTCATATGTAGCTGTCCAGTTTTTCCAGCACCACTTATTGAAGAGACTGTGGTTTCTCCATTGTGTATTCTTGCTTTCTTTGTCATAGATTTATTGGCCATAGGATTGTGGGTTTGTTTTCTTTAGTAGTATGCTTGTGTTCTTTTCTTTCTAGTTTTTGTGTGTCGTAGTTTTTTATCTGCAGTTGTCACAGAGCTCATATTTGTTGACTGGTAACTATATCCACTTGTTTTTAGCTGGTAGTCATTTGAAGTTCAAACTTGTTCTAAAACATCTATCTTTTTTACTCCCCCTCCAACATTTTGTGTCTTTTGGTATCATATTTTACATCTTCATATGTATCCCTTCCCTGCTTATCGCAGTTATATTTGACCTGGCAAAATCTGGCTTTTCATCTGGGTACTGGCTTGTTTAAGTGGTTGAACCTCAGCCCTTACTATTTAGTTGCCTTTCCTAGTAGGGTTTTCCCTTTCCTACAGAAAGGAAAAAGGGAAGACGGGAATTTCTGAGAAGAAGCATGGTGCATTGACTACCAGTCATGTTCCTCGTTTTGCTCATTTTAAACATTAACTCCATTGTACAGTCTATGGAAAACAAATTTTCCAAGTTACTGGGTTTCATGAATCATTGTAGAAAAAATTACCTTGGGATTTGAGCTGGTTCAACCAAATGCCATGGCATTTCTAACTTAGCAGAAGCTACAGTTCTAGAGACTGAGCGCACTGATCAAAAGCTTTATACCCAAAGATTTTTTTGTCTCTCTGTTTTCCATTTCTAGCCTGGATGTGTAAATACCACAGAAGTGGACATTAAGAAGTCATCCAGAATGAGAAATCCACACAAAACGCGGAAGGTAAAATTGACGTCTGTTGTGTTGATTTAGGTTAATGAGTTGTACTGTTTAGAGGATGCCTCTCTCTCTAACACACACACACACACACACACACACACACACACACACACGGAAAACCCTTTCTTCTATTTCATGAAATATCTTCTAGTATCTTTCCTCCTCTTTCTTGTTGCTTGGCTAGAAAAAAAAAAATCTGGAAGTTCAAGGCTTGGGCTTCTGTCAGTTTCTCTTTCCCCAGGAAATTGCCCCTATCCTAATCCTCAGGCATGCCACGGTCACAAGGTGTAGAGGTGGCTGTGACAGGAAAAGGGTACTGAGAGAAGAGTCATGAGCAGGAAAAGATAAAGATACCTCTTTCAGAGCCCAGGAAATGAGGAAAAGAAGTGGAGACTATCTGAGAAAAAGTGCTACTCATTGTTAGAGAAAAAGGTGAAGAAAGAAAGACATCATCACAAAGATATTTAATTACATATACTGTATGAGGATCGTATTTTAACATCAGAATTTTGTGACAAAACTGTAGGATAGTGGTTATAGGTTCAGGATCTCTTATGTGAGAAAGTGTGTAACAAAATCAAAGTGAGATCCTGAATTTAATCATGTTTAATATAATCTTTTGAAAACACATAGCAGAAGTATCGACATTTTTAAAGTAACACATGCATATAGAAGGCATTTGTATTTATGGCATAAAATATTTGATGCACATGACTGTTTGGCCTGTAGCAATCATTCTGAGGACACAACCCAGGGTCATTGCCACCCGGATCGAAGCATCCTGCAAAGTTCAAGACTTTCTCTTCATGGTTTTTTTTTACTTGTGCAGTGTTTCCTAGGGTATATGTTCCTGAAGTAGACACTAAGCATTTTTTTGGTAGTCTTATTTCTTAATGTCTTTTTCTTCCGTCCCTAGAAATATAAGCGTTATGTTCAAAGGTCCAAATATGGTCCAAGTATATTTTCTTTCTTTTAAGACAGTTTACCTTGATTTTAGGCTAAAGAAGCCACAGGAGAAGTGCCATAAAATCTATTCAGATGAAGTGCTTAAAAGCTTTTGCCCCTAGGATATCTCTGAGAAAAAGAAGCAAAGCCAGACCAAAGCAAGCCAATTGGCCTCTCTCTCTTATGATCAGCCCTGCTCAGTTCCTTTCATCGTTTGCTCACAGCAAGGCCTGAATGTACCAGGGACCAAATTCAAAAATACAGTCAGCTCTCCCCGAAGTGCATTACGCCACTTCTCACTACTTTCTGAATTTTGAAGAGTTCAAAATACCTTACTTTATGTCAAGTTTCCCCCAACAGATAGGGGGACAACTGAGATAGACTCTGATTTCCTAGAGAAGGTGAATGGGCCAGTGGGTAGAGCTCAGAGACAACAAAGCAGTTGTTCTGCCCTCTTTTTAATGCCAACCAGTGCTCACATCTTACCGTGTCTCACGCCACGTCACCCCTTTGGAAGACTTGCCAGCGTCGGTGTTCAGTGTTGCGCTTCAGCTGCGCCATCAGCCCGCATTTAGTGGTAGAAAAACACGAGTGGTGGCACAGTGAGATGCCGTCAAGAGACAGGACCACAGAGCTTGACTCTGTTTGTCGAGGCTGCAGCACGATTTCCTGCGAATCAGTACCGGGAGAAGCGCAGGGCCTAACAGCAGAGCCCAGTAGCACTAAAATTACTAGAGAAAAACAGAAGTTCAGCAGAATGCCAATGCCTCGCGTACCTTTGTTTTCAACAGTTGGAGAAAAGTGATTTTCTCACCTTCGGATAAAGATAGCTTCTCCTAGTGACACGCGTTGAATTTGCTAGGATTTTTCACCGATAATACTACTTTACGTAAAAGGTTATAGGACTCTAAGCCACACACCACTACTACTTTAGCTCCTATTTGGCTAGGAGCCGTAATGATCCAGTCAGTCAGCAGATTTAACAAGTCTCTACTTTCTGGCAGGTAGGTACAGGTCTTTCGATATTCAGAGATAAACGAGACAGGCACGGACTTGCTCCATAACTCGTGGTCTAATGAGAATGCCTGTATTCAGCAAGCAAACAAATATATGTATATATACATTTATATAATTTTTTTCAAGTGCTCTGTACTAGTCTGCTCTGTCTACTATAACAAAATACCACAGACTGGGGCGCTTAAACAATAGGAATTTATTTTCTTACAGTTCTGGGTACTAGAAGTCCAAGATCGAGGTTCTGGCAAGCTTGGTTCCTGGTGAGAGCTCTCTTTCTGGGTTGCAGATGGCCGCCTTCTTGCTGTGTTCTCACATGGCAGAGAGAGAGGCAAGCTTGTGCCCTTTCCTCTTCTTATGAGGACATCAGCTACATAGGATCGGATGTCACCTTGTGATCTCACTTACGCTTTACCTCTTTATAGATCTCATCTTCAAATACGGCCACACTGGGGGTTAGGACTATAGAATATGAATTTCAGAGGACACAACTCGGCCCATATGTTATCGCGGAATTTAAATGGTTTGTGATTCTAAATTGCCGAGACCAGCTCAGTGGGCAGGGGCGAAGGACGGGTGCTGCAAAGCTTAAGAACTGTTAAGTGGTGACAAAGGAAGACATAGAGACAGAATAAAGCTTAAAGATGGAACAGGAGCCCACAGTGCCGATACCACGCCTTCATTGTGCTCTCAGGAATGCAAATAAAGTGAAGAAATAGGAACCCCAAGGCCCTCCGCCTCCGGTCACACTGTATTTTAACCCTGACCTTTACTCTACATCCTACAACTAGAAGGTATCCTTAAGGCCTGAAGGGCATCAGTGAAGCTGGCATTTATGCACAGCATCTTGAGGAACAAAAGGTGCTGCTCAGGCAGTTTTCTGCCTTGAGCTGACCTGTTCCTCTCAGTTAATGCGTGACTTGCTGAGCTGGTTCCCTCCAGCCCTTACTTAGAGTTTCCTTAGAGTTTAGAAAATACATCAGGAAGATTTCTCCCCACACTAAATTGCCACACCATTTTATTAATGAATAACTTAACAACAGGCAGCCAACTGTCCCACCGTACTCTGGGGATTTCACAGTTGGTCCTCGTGGCACAGCAGCTCTGGGAGCCTAGAAGGAAATGGCCGAGGCCTGCTTGTCACTTGCGGAAAAGGCCTTTGCCTTCTGCTGCCGGTCAGGGTGTCCTTTGCTCCTTCTCTGAGCTATGTGGTCACTCTGTCCTCTACCGATGCTGGTAAGGAAGTGGACCCCTTGGGCTCTGGTTCGTCTTTGAAAACAGATACCGCCCTTAGTGATGAGAGATGCTATTCTCGTCTTTGAAATTAAGCCGTGATGATATTTCTTATCATTATATGTCATCGGACAAAGGACATATATGTCAAGAATAAAGGACCAAGTAAATCCCTAAAGCAATAATTTAACATGTATACCTAAGAAATATGAGGATTTGGGATGTTATATTTAATTGTTAAATTTCAAATATGTTTATCAAATATGTGAAAAGAAGGCATTGATATATATCTGATTTGAAATATTTTTTAAGTATTTGGGATTAACCAGTATTTAAATCTGACTTTTTAATTTGAATATACTTTACTAAAATACCGAGAACAGGTAAAATGAAGTTTTACCTATTCTTGGTATTTCTGTGAAGGGATGGTTAGTGTAGCAGAGCCAGAAAGAAATCAACCCAATCAAGGCAAGTTTTAAGGGGCAGTATGTGCCTGATTTTCTTCAGTCTGATTCTAAAATTTTAACTACAGTAGGTCAGGTTATGTATCAGCCAGGGCTCTCTGGAGAAACAGAGCCAACAAGACAGAGCTGTATAGATATCTGAAGAGAGAGACAGAGAGATTATTTTGAGTGATCAGCCCCACGATCATAGAGACGTGGCAGGGCCTCAGTGGGATGAGGTATACCAGTAGGCTAAAGTACCAGGGAGGAACTGCCTCTTGTGGCAGAATTTCTTCTTGCTTGGATGTGAGTTTGTCTGTCCAGGTTTTCAGCTGCCTGGATGAGGACTACCCACGTTATGGAAGAGAAACTGTTTTTCTCAAGTGTTCACAGATTTAGGTGTTAACTGTACCCAAAAAGCATCCTTACGGAGACACCTAGGATAATGTCTGAACAAATAGCTGAGCACCATGGTCCTGCCAAGTTGACGCATGAAATCATCGTCACAGCGTGGATCCTTCTATATGACAATAGCTAGAGAGGTCCTAGAACCACACAAAACCTAAAGAAAAAGACAGAAGCATTTGTGCTATGTGTCTGCATCCACCCTTTGGATTGTTTCCTGAAACTCCAGAATCCATATTTCAGAACAATAGTTGCTTACTCTCTCTTTATCTTTCCTCTGTCACCTTTGGACATAATGGCACTTAATACTTTAATGAACAGCTAAAGTGCATATCCCAGAAGAACAGTTAGAAAATCTACGATGAAATGTCTAGTTTTCGGGCTATTATATGCGGTGGTTAGAGCTGCTTATGCATGAAAAGATAGGATTTCCTTACTTCCATATGCAAAATGTGGAAATTAAAATTTTAATTTTACATAATAAAATAACTATTCAGATCTCACGAGTAGCACAAAAGTGTTTTGAGTAAGAAGTACAATAAATGTGTAGGTGAGAGAAACTCTGCTCAGAACAGATAAAAGAGGGGAGTATTCTAAAACCTTGGGGCAGAGGCAGGGTCAGCTCTGGATACTGGGTCACAGGGACCAGAGCCCGGATACTGGGGCACAGGGACTTGAACTCCCCCTCATTCTTGTCCAACCTGTTCGCCCTGCTCTCCCTCTGCGCCGCCTTCGTCCACACAGCCTCGGACCTGGTCGCAGTCTCCAGTGGAACCAAGCATCCAAGGGAATGAGAAACCCACCTACCCGCCCCAACACCAGTTAGAAACCCCCCCCCCAAATTGCACTCCATGTAGAAGGGCATAAAAGCCTCCTGCACGCTGTAGTTCTCCCTTTGACCAAAAAATAAAAATAGAGAGTTTTCTTGGCTCTCTGAAATGTAAAGGGAAATCAGACATGAACAGATTTATGCAGAAAGTCAAGTCTGTTTCATTTAATGAATAACCTATTCAGTATTCATTTGGATGGTACTACACATGAAAAGTGCCGATCCAGGCATCCTGGGGGAAAAAAGATGTGTTAATCAAGCCGGAGCATCTGATTTAGTAATTACCTTTGCTGTGAAAACTCAAAGTGGATCCCAATGTGTTAATTTGATTTTACTTCATCTGAAAATATTAAGACATTGAGACAATTTTATTTCTCTTTCTTTCTAGCCCTACCTCTGTTCTACTCAAGCTGTGCCAAATTTTAATACATTTCTTTGTTCTAAAAAATGCAAATCCTTTTACCTTGCAAATGCTCCTCATAATTTCTCAGGCAAAATAGGATCAATTTTCTTACCTCCTTTGTCCATAAACCAAGTCTGATGATAAAATTGCATTATTCACAGCTATTTTCACTCTAGTCTAGAATCAAAGTTAAAAGCTATTACTGGGCCCCGGAAAGTGAAGGACACACTGAATGATGAAAGAAAGGACTGATGTTAACTTACATATAAGACAAAAAAGGAAACTCCCCAGTAAATCAGAGCCGGGCTGCTGGAAGACTCCTGGGGACCTCATCTTACAGTGGTTTGGGTTCCGTGTGAGGAACTTCATGAAGACCATGTGACATGCATGCATATTGAAATAATCATAGAAATGTAGACATAGAAGATGATTTATGGATCATTTTACTTCTGTGATACCATAAATTATGATATTTTTCTAGAAATATTTTAATTATTTTGAATCTTAACCAAAAAAATCTCAGGTATCTTGTCTTAACAGCAGTTTTTACATGAACTATAGATTCTTATGAAAGAACTTTATGTAATTAACCCAAGGTAAGAAAGACTAGAAAGTTGAAGCCTTCAAATCTTTTTATTTTCTTTGTCAAGAGTTAGTGTGATACAACTGAAAGAAGAGTAGGCATTGGAAAGTACAATTATTGCATAATTGGTGTTTGTTCACTTGCCTGATCTTAAAACATTAACCTCAACTATTATTTTAGAGTTCAGAGTGTTGTTATTTAATCAACCTCAAACAAACTGTTAGTAGTTCATGTAGGCCTTTTTTGTTTCTTCTGTGGAAATTAAGTCTCCGTGTATTATAGACACCATGCTCATGCTATTCTTTTATTTCATAATACTTATCACAGTTTTAACCGTGTTTATTTGTGTGATTGATTGTATAAACTCTAGGTTGTGAGTTCCAATGAAGGAGGAAGCACATCTGTTTTTGTTTATTTTCATATCCCTAATGCTTAGCATTATGTCCAGCATATAGTAGGTGTTCAATAAGCGTTGAGTGAGTGAAGGAAGGAAAGAAAAAGTCTAAACCATTTAGTTCAGTCCTGCTAATAATTAATTCACAGCATATGTGCTACTCCCTGGGTTGAAATAGATGCCTAGTAAGAAGAATTGATTTCCAAGAGGTTGGGGCTGTGGCGAAAGGGGGGAGATTGAAAGACCTACCAAAAATAGTCTGAAAACCAAGTCAAAATCTATTAAAGATGGGCTAAGAGCATCCTTGCGATAGGAAGTCACAAGGAAAAAGGGCCCAGGTACAGAGCCAAGCCATTCACATTAAGAAGAGGTGGAGTCCAAGTGAACACGAGTCAGTAACAAAACACAGCTGAATTTAGAGATACTGGTAAGGTCGGTGACGGGCCTGAAAATTGGCTCAGTTAAGCGTATACCTCTTCTGATCTCAATAGTTTCTTTCCACTATTTGGTAACTTTGATTTTGGCGAGTCATGCAACTTTATCCTGTCCTCATCCTTCATCCTCACGTCCAAAGGAAAAGTGCTCATACTTTTTTATTAAGGAAAAAGTAGTTTGGCCGCTCCCTTGAGTTAACGTGTAAGATGTCTCACCTTCAACTGGGGATGAATTTTTGTTTCTTTAAGTTCCCAGATCTTTATTTATATTTACTCAGCCATGCGCCTTTCTCAAAAAATAGCATTCCTAAATAGTAGATTTGATCTTTTCACAAAATAATAAAGAAGCACTGGGACACGAAGCATTCCAAAGATGCATGAGCCCTTTGGGTTCACCTGTGTTTGCAAATGGTACTCTGTGGAACCGAGTGGCAGGGCCGGTTTTGCGAGATAGGAAAGTAGGAGCACTTGGCATGTCTTTGACCATCAGAGACCAGATCGGCAGTGGGATTCTTAACCTAGGTTCTCTCCTTAGTACGCTATTCGTTTCCTGTGTAAAATTTAGATTGCTTTTATACTTTTTTTGGCTTGTTACATTTTTATTCTATTCTATATCCTCCTGTTTTATTTTGAAATCTGTGCTTCTTAGATGTTATACTGTTGTCCTTCCCCAGCTTAGTGCTCTCAGCCCACCTTCACGTTATCACACTTACGCAGTTCTTTCCATATAATCAATTATTCTGTCAGTTAATAATCTAACCACATATTTTTTCCAGAAGCCATGCTTCTATTTGGCATTCATATGACATTTATGATAGCAGCGCCTTTTGAGTTTTGATAAGAAGCTTAATCCAAAATATGTGGCAAAGCACCGAGTTACTTTATTGAATATATAACATGAAGTTATCTTTCAGAAAGTCTATGACTATAATGCTATTTTATCCTAACATATTTCTTTTTTATTTTAATATAGTCTGTCTATGGTTTACAAAATGATATTAGAAGTCACAGTCCTACCCACACACCCACACCAGAAAGTAAACCTGCAACAGAAGATGAGTTACAACAACAGGTGGGTCAACTGTATAATGTTTGATTGAGTAGCAGGTATGAGAACCAGATGGTGAATGTTAATAGCAGGTATTTTTAAAGTGATTAGTATGATTGACCGTTTCATATAGAATATTTGGAGTTAAAAGATAATTTTAAGGTATGTTGTCACTTAAAAATGTATCAATACATGGAAATTGTTTTCAAAATTCTTCACTCTTCCCAAATTCTTTTTCCTTTAAACTTTTTGTTTGCTTGCTTTTTGTTTGTCTGTTTGTTTTAGGACTGCACCTGCAGCACATGGAATTTCTTTTTTTTTTTTTTTTTGTCTTTTTCCCTTATCTAGGGCCGCACCCGTGGCATATGGAGGTTCCCAGGCTAGGGGTCTAACAGGAGCTGTAGCTGCCGGCCTTCGCCACAACCACAGCAACGTGGGATCCAAGCCGCGTCTGCAACCTATACCACAGCTCACGGCAACGCCGGATCTTTAACCCACTGAGCAAGGCCAGGGATCGAACCTGCAACCTCATGGTTCCTAGTCAATTTCGTTAACCACTGAACCACAACAGGAACTCGCACATGGAATTTCTGAGGCTAGGGGTCGAATCGAATCTGCAGCTCCTGGCCTACGCCACAGCAACAGCAATGCCAGACCTGAGCTATGTCTGCGACCTACGCCACAGCTTATGGCAACCCCAGATCCTTAACCCACTGAGTGAGACCAGGGATCGAACCTGTATACTCATGGATACGAGTGGGGTTCTTTACTGCTGAGCCACTATGGGAACTCCCCTCTAACCATGTTTTTTTAAATTACACACACGCACACGCACACACACACTGATTTACAGGTGTCTCCATTGCTGAGCGTTATTTTGTGCTGTTGAACTCTGTCTTAAAGAATGAGAAGACCAGAGGTTGGGGGCATGAGGCCATGTGTTTTCCACCCCCAGTCATGAGCATGACCTTCACAAGAGAGTGCTTACTCTTACTTCTGCAGTGCTGATTTCTGTATGGCTCTTGAATAGTGCCGAGCCTCATTAGCACTGATGAACGGTCACGGGGTATGTATTGCTACTTGTTCCATCCATTGATCAATAGCTTCAACTCCAAGTAATATTTCAAAGCAAACACCAAGTGTCTCATATCAAGGAATAGTTAATTCCCTTGGTTAGTTAAAACCTGGGATTTTTTCCCCTTTTCCTTCTTTCCCCTAATATGTTATTGTAACATGTTTATCAGTTGTATAATACATACTTTTTCTAGTATATTTATAATCACAATGGGAAAAAATAAGGCAGAGAGTTTTAAATTTTCCATGTGTGACTATGTCCATGTGAGAATTTGTCCTAAAATGTTGATAAAATTATCCTTAAAACAAATATCATTGATACTTTATAGGTTTAGTGTTAGGAAGCAGGGTTTATTTTGACATAATAGTAACAAATAACAAGTACAGTTATTTCCTGAATTGAATGTTGGAGGAAGAAATGTGATTCTTTTTTTTTTTTTTTTGCCTTTTGTTATTTTAGGGCTGCACCCGCAGCACGTGGAGGTTCCCAGCCCAGGGGTCCAATCAGAGCTGTAACCACTGGCCTACACCACAGCCACGGCAACGCAGGATCCGAGCCGCGTCTGCAACCCACACCACAGCTCACGGCAATGCCGGATCGTTAACCCACTGAGCAAGGCATGGGATCGAACCCGCAACCTCTTGGTTCCTAGTAGGATTCGTTAACCACTGCGCCAAGATGGGAACTCCCAAGAAATGTGATTCTGATTTGGTTACTCACTATGAATAAATGCTTAAAATTTCTATAACACTTAAAGTTACCTTTTGTTAGAACTGTCAGAATGTTCAAATTTGTTGCTCTTCCAAAGCAATATTGATTATGTTTACATTCAAACAGATTTTAATTTTTATTAACTGTTTCAAAGCCCTCATGTTTGACTTTTTTCTACAGACTTTGAACTTTTACTGACTGCAAACATATTCTTGTTTAGAATTACCTAATCTATTAGAATTTGGAGTTGAAAATTGTAAGAATGTCACTACTTATGTAACTATTTCCCCAAATCTTTTTTTCAGATAAAATATTGGCAAATACAGTTAGATAGACATAGGTTAAAAATGTCGAAAGTTGCTGACAGGTAAGTATTTTAAGATACCATATAATTTTTTTTTAATTCATAAGGCAATTTAATGTGTTCAAAATGGTGGGAGGCAAGCTGGTATAAATAATTGGAAACCTGTAAGAAATATTATTTTCTTTTTCCTTTTGAACATAGAAAAACTTCAGAGAGCTCTTTTGTTTGCAGTTTAAATGACAGAATGATCATTATTATCTTAGGTCTCTAGAGGTCCAGTGTTTGTGCAGCCAGAATCAAATGCAGAAGAGAACTCTGAGGAGTTGAATCCTTTCATTCCTTCTAGGAGAAATGAAACTTTCAATTTATTAAGTTGCCTTTTGGCAACTTAGAGGCTCTCTATAAATTCATCTTAACGTTCACGCTGCTCAGTTATTTTGTGACATTAGAATTTGAATTAAACTCAGACTTTACGTATTTTCCTTTTCTTCATTTAAGTCTGTTCTTAAGGCATTCGTATTCTTAACCTTGGAGCCTTGCTCAGTCCTACCTTTCCAACCTTTTCCCTCTCTTTCCCTTTAATTTTTTTTAAATGTAGACTTGTTTTCAAAACTTTGTTATCAGTGATTCCCCATTTACCTAATTTCTATAAGTATTTTTGACAAAATTTCCTATTAACCTCTTCTCCAGACTAAACTAAACTCAGTTCTGCTGTGAGTGGGCTAGTTGATCTGGGACTGGACTTAACCTTGGCGTTGCCTTTTATGCACTGACTTCCGTTTCACTTCATAGTGATGGAGGGAATTGACTATATTCTTCGCTCTGGGGAGCAATGGACCCTTAGCCATTTTGGTCCTCCAAGACGTGCAGAAAGCTGATGCACAAAAGCTACTGAAAAGTGAAAACTGCCATTGCAGTTAATCCTATAAGCAATCAAGGACCCCTTAGCCAGGCATTTTTATACAGTGTTCCTTAAAGACTAGATAGAACATCAGGCAGAAAACTAAGAAAAGTGACATTTTTTTCTTCTTTTCTCTCAAGTCTGCTAAGTTACACGGAACAATATGTAGAATATGACCCATTTCTTGTGCCCCCTGACCCTTCTAACCCATGGCTGTCTGATGATACTACCTTCTGGGAACTTGAAGCAAGGTAAGTGAAATAAATGTTCTCTTCCTTTCAGATATTTTATTTATTTCAGGTTTGGGCAATATAGGAAGAATTCTATAGTGGACAAGTTGTAAAGGTAATTGTACTCTGTGTTTGTGTTAACCATGATATAGAAGTCTTGTTTAAAGTTACTGGTTATTTATTTGTTTATTTATTTTGTCTTTTTAGGGCCACACCCACAGTATATGGAGGTTCCCAGGCTAGGGGTTGAATCGGACCTACAGCTGCCAGCCTTTGCCACAGCCACAGACATGCTGGATCCGAGCTGCATCTGTGACCTACACCACAGCTCACGGCAACGCTGGATCCTTCACCCACTGAGCGAGGCCAGGGTTTGAACCTGCATCCTCACCGACGCTGGTCAGGTTCGTTAACCACTGAGCCACGACGGGAGCTCCAAAGTTATGGTTTTTGAAACTTAGATATTTGCATTTGTATTAAGAGTTGCCTTTCCAAGAAGACGGCACAAAATTAAGAGGTGCAAATGTTTCTTTTTTTTATTCTGTTGAAGCAAATAGTTGATTTACAATGTTGTGTTAATTTCTGCTGTACAGGAAACTGATTCAGCTATACATATACACACATCCATTCTTTTCAGAGTCTTTTCCCACATAGGCTATTACAGAATATTGGGTAAAGCTCCCTGTGCTGTACAGCAGGTGCCCATTGACCATCCTTTCCACGTACAGTAGTGTTCATGTGCCAATACAAGGTTTCAATATAGACTACTCAATTAGGATCCTTATTTCTTAAAATTTAGCTCATTGTTTTTAGCTTCATTGAAAATCCACATAGCCACAAAGGCCCATCTATTCAAGTAAAATGAATGCCAAATCCATACTCACTTAAGTTCAAGACAAGTGTGCCTTGATAAATTCAATTTTATTTATCTTTTTATTTTAACTGCCACCTCCGCAGCATATGGAAGTTCCCAGGCCAGAGACTGAATCCCAACTGCAGCTGCAGCTGCAGCTGCACCGTACACCACAGCTGTGTCAGCACCAGGTCTTTTAGCCCACTATGCCAGCTGGGGATTGAACCCGTGCCTCCACAACAACCAGAGCTGCTGCAGTCAGATTCTTAACCCACTGCATCACAGCGGGAGCGCCTCAATTTTAAAACAAAATGACTTTACCATAAACATTCTAAGAGAAACTGAAAAGAGATTGAATTCCCTTTTTTTTGTTTTGTCTTTTTAGGGCCGCACCTGTGGCATATGGAGGTTCCCAGGCTAGGGGTCGAATCAGAGCTGCGGCTGCCGGCCTACACCACAGCCACAGCAACAGCAAATCCAAGCGGCATCTGCGACCTACACCACAGCTCATGGCAACGCCATATCCTTAACCCACTGAGCAAGGCCAGGGATCCAACCCACAACCTCATGGTTCCTGGTTGGATTCGTTAACTGCTGCACCACGATGGGAACTCCAAGAGATTGAATTCTTAAGAAAACCAAAGTTCAGTTTAAAACTTCCTGGTTTCTTTCAAGGGAAGAATTATATCATCAATCTTGACAAAGTCATAAAAAGATTATAGCATACCTCTTTACAGAGTAAGGGTTTAGTCTTCTGTAACCTTCTCCAGATTGCATTTATGGACCATCTCTTTCTTTTACGTCCGTCTGTCCAGTGGTTCTTAAATGCTTGATAAGTATAGAACTCATCATCCATAAGTTTGAGATTTTATAGATGTGGAAGTTGGAACTCCAAAATGTTATGACTTAGCCAGGACTGGGTAACACACTTAATTAACCACAGAATTAACCTGGGAGTTAAGCGTTTTTATTCTCAATGCATTTCCTGCAGTACAACCTGCCACTATGGAACTCCACTGTGCAGTGGTTAAGAAATTGAGCTCCAGGGTCAGAACATCTGGAGTATTATCTGTTTGCATTGGCAAGTTATAACCCTCTTAGTGCCTTGATTTCTTCATTGATTAAAAAAAGAATTATAATACTACCTATCTCATAAAGCTGCTGAAAAAGTCTAAAAAGAGAATCCATCTTTTGGCATCTAATGCTTAATAAACGTTAGACTTTATTAATAATGCCTTTCATCTCACTATAACTTCATACAGAGTCATCAATCAGATCTTTTTCCTGAAAAATATGTTAATGATGGGAACTTCAAAGCATATATGATTTTGAGGGGAAATATGTTGGCAAAATATAGAATTTGTAACGAAGGGAATATATTTGGCTTTGTTTTATCTCCCATAGCAAAGAACCAAGCCAGCAGAGGGTAAAACGGTGGGGTTTTGGCATGGATGAAGCGTTGAAAGATCCAGTTGGGAGAGAACAGTTCCTTAAATTTCTAGAATCAGAATTCAGCTCAGAAAATTTGAGGTAAGCCATGTTGTCTTGATCTTATACTATAAGCAGGACACACCTACCTGTGATGAGCCTGGGTGTTTTGCACTCATTAGGCCCTTGACTGTCCCACCAATGTCATGATAATGTTATGAACCCATGGAATTTCTGCCTCTTGATGGAGGAAGGAAAGGTAATGAAGGCAGAGCCCTTTGTCCAACATGACCACTTCTTCTGGTCTGTTCCACTCTGTCTCCTCTTGACTGTACAAATCCAATGTGTCTGAGTTGGGCTCCGTAGAGACATATGGGCTCCGTAGAGACACATGCTATTTAGATGCGTGTTTGGCAAAGTGGAGAATGGTCGATAATCTTTGTGCAGTTAAATTAAATTGGTCTTCCTTGTATATTGCATCTCAAGTAAGATCTGGAAAAAGAAACTGAGTGCCTGTATAAAAACAACTGGAAACAAAACTGTGGAGGCAGCTCGTTGACTTTGCACACTTAAATACAGCCTCAGGAAGTTGAGAGCAGTGCCACGTTGTCAGTGCCTGCAGGAGAGGTGACATCCCACCATCCATTGTAAACATCATCCTTACATCTTTTTGAAATTTTTCCAACTTAAGAGGCACCTAGAAATTGAATTTTTAGATGTGAAACCCTGGGATAGACGTTAATGGCTCTATTATCCCTGAAATGAGTGATAACTTTCTGCAACATAAGACAGTTTTTCCACAAGCTCTTTCATTCCTTGTTCTTTAATTTACATTCCCATGACTTACGCAGTTCTGTGAAATTCATTTACAGAAAAATGTCACCATTCATTTATTTTCACTGGAACTAAGCAGTGCCAAGCATTGTCATATTCTTTTCAGGGGATTTAACAGATACCAACACCACTCCATTCAGAAGTACATAGGAGTTTGACAGGTGTCCCGTGGATTAAGCAAGATAACCACAGACAGGATCTAGAGGAATGCAGTTACATGTGCACGCCTGTCGTGGAACACTGGGATGTAGCTCCCTACTTTCTTTCAAGTTGATGAGAACCCTCGTTGAGGGCTTTCACAAGATCTACATTTGCTAAGGATTTTTATTAGACCTGCTAAATAACACTTTCTACCTTGAGGTCACATCATCAATTACTGAGTACAATAATGCTTAAAAAATAAAGCAGAGGTAAGGTTTATTTTTAGCCTTTTGGTGGATGGGGAGGTGGGGTTTCTTCTGATTCTCTAAGTTTTTGAAAGAATGCTGTCATCATGGGTTTCAGGAAAAGAAATAAACAATGCCTCATCCGTATCGCTTAAGTAAAAATTCTTCCTGACCTTATTAAAAGTACAGCCTCATGGTGAACACAGAGAAGAAAACAGATCACAATACAGAATGGTGGACTTAGAGTGAATTGAATCACGTGCTCTTTTCTTGGTTCCGGCCTTAACCGTTTCTCATCTCAGTAATTTTGGGCCACACTAGACTCCCTGCTAAGTAGTTACATTTAAGAAATATTACATGTTTCAGGGAGTTTCCATTGTGGCTCAGTGGGTTTCAAACCTGACTAGTATCCATAAGGATACAGGTTTGATCCCTGGCCTCACTCGGCATTGCCATGAGCTGTAAGTGTAGGTTGCAGACACAGCTACAATCCCCCACTGCTGTGGCTGTGGTGTAGGCTGGCAGCTGCAGCTCCAATTTGACCCCCAGCCTGGGAACTTCCGTGTGCCACAGTGTGGCCCAAAAAAGCAGGAGGAAAAAAAAAGAAATATTACATATTTCATATATAGTTACGTATATATTTCTTGAGTATCTACCGTAAGCTTGTTATATGTTTCTCTACTAAGGATAGGTAGGTACACATATAAATCTTAAATATCTTACTATACGCCCTAATATGCTTTATGTATTCACTACTTTTATACGTATACCGTGCTCTATTTTGTTTATTATTTCTAATTATCATTCATCTGGTCATCACATCAAAAATGAAATGTAAACATTCTTGCCCTATTTTACAGGTAAGCAAAATATGACTGGAAGAGGTCAAGCATCTTTTCAAGTCGTATTGCTAATAACTGGCATCCTAGACTTTCTGTAAGCCAGTACCACCGCTCCTCGAATCTGAACGCCCTGCTGCTGCTGGCATATTGGGTGTGACAGACTGAGGGAGGCAAAGTGGGCCAGTTAGCCAACTTAGCCAACAGGGCCAATTCACTTTAAATGAGTTCAGTGCCTCTTGTCTAAGCAGCAGCCCTCGAGTGTCTGTATTTGTGCAAGTGTAGATCACTCGTGTGAACATTTTCCTCAAGTGCTGAGACAGAAAAAAATAGGCAACAATGCTGCCCGTTGCTAAGTCTTTACTGCTCGGTGCAGCCTCTGCTCCCCTGGGTGCATTTTGCTCCTTCGTCTCCGGGCAAAGCAGAGCGAGTACTAAGTAAAGCGGTGATGCGGGTTTTAGGTAATACAAGCGCCTAGAAATCCCACGGGCACTTCAGAAGTACTCTTTCCAGGATTTGTCTCATGAAATCTAATGGAAGACCAGTGAGATGGGCATTATCATCCCATTTTACTGGTGAAAAAACAGAGGCTCGAAGACCTTAAGACATCCGCTCAGTTCCAGCGACCACGTGATAAGGGGATAGGGTTTTGGCCTCTATCTTCTGCTATGCTGTTAACGAACGCGTACGGTAATGCTGAGGATGAGACACGAGTGACGCCTTCAGGGAGACTGGGGAGGCATTTGAGAGCGTCGTTTTGAGAATGTCATCTGCTGCAGACCTGGGGGCAAACCAGCCGCTTCCATAACTGACTTATTCTCCATATCTTCAGTTTTGTTTTCTCTCAAGTGGGGGAAAGATCAGCACACAGTCTGCAGAGCTGTAGGGATTTTGTGCCTTACTGTCGCCCTGGCACTTAGAAGGTTGCCGGCTCTTATCAGTGTAGGTGCTGTTATTATAACTTCCTCAGCCCTTTAATATTTCATCCATCATTTCAGTCTGTTTAAGAGGTCACTGTCTGTACAGCTTTCTGAGAACACCCTTGCCCAAGCCAGTCCTTACCCCAGCAGAGGGGCTCTTTCAGGCTCTGCTTTCCCAGACTGGTTGGTGCTGTTCCTCAAGACTCTCTCACAGGCTCCCTTGCCTTATTGAATGGTGCACTTTTGCTAGTTCAAGGACAGAGACTTTTTTTTGGTTGTTGACGTGTTCGCAGCATTCTGAAATGAACTTGAATCAACATGAATTACACCACGTACGCTCCCTCCGATTTGCACATAGCATCCCTGTTGGATTGCAGAGGCAGACTCTGTATTTTGAAAGGAAGTGGTCTTGGCTCTCCCTTCTGGAAGCAGCAGTGGTGGTTTCACGTCTAAGGCAGTGTCCAAATTGGATTATCTGCTGTTATGCATCTATAGGAAAATGATACCTAGAAACTGGAAAATCACTGGATTGAGTGACACTTATTCTCGTTCTAGCTCAGCTGCTTTATTACTTATTTCCGAACTTATTTCATTAATCCCCAAGTTAAACCGTAATAGTTATGAAGGTATTGCTTGTCCCCTTCCACTCTCTTAAGTAACCTTCGTGTCTGTGGTCTTCTCAGTTTCCTGATTGCATCTACCACGAGAGCAGTAACAGCCCCTCTTGCAGATAACAGATCTAGTACTTCTTTTTTCAAGTATTTTTTAAAATTTTAACACTCTATTATGTTATACATATTCATCTTTTCAACATTATTTCTATAGCCGATCCAAAAGATGTGGAGTAAAAATTTTTTAAATGAAACTCATTAATAGAATGTGACTTCTCTTAGACTTTGCTCTTTGCTCTCATCAACCAAAACGTTGTCTGCTGTTCTTTTCTTTCAGCATATACTATATTCTGTGCAGAAGTATATGAAATATACTTTTATATTTAGAAGTCTGTATATTTATTTTTTCCAGTGCTTCTGAATCTCTATAGTGCCTCTGCAAATTTCAGTCTTCTGAACAATTGCAAGTGAAAGCTTGCTGCTTCTGCCATGTCTCTGAATTAAATAATCTAAAATTAGTTACTTGCCCTGATTTCTCCAGCAAGGGCATTTTCTGATCTTGTGACTAGGCCTCTTTTAAGTCCAGTAAAGCTTCACTGTAATTCCGTTGCCAGGTAAAGCAGAAAATCCTCTCCATAGTAACCCTCGTTGCCCAGGTTGACGGAAGATCCAAAAAACAGACGATGCATAATACTTTATGCTCTCAACCAGTCGGTCCACATTAAACTCCTCTCCCTTCCTAATAAATGGCTCTTTAGCGGTGCTGCTTCGCTTCAGTAAAACTCCGGGTTGTGTATAAGTAGGGTCATGGCAGTTCTGTTTCTAACAGAAAATATCTAAAATAGATTGTTTTTAACATTTCCTTTCCCCAAATTTTATATCTTTGAATACAGCTAATAAAAAATCAGTAAGCCCTGTTACTGGAAGCCCTCAGAAAACAAAAATGAGTTTATTATTATGCCTCATTGTGAATTGTATGATAGGTCAATATTTTAAGAACTTTCAGATTATGAGGCATCGGAGTAAATGCTTGGTGTCACATTTTACATAGATTCTGGCTAGCAGTGGAGGACCTGAAGAAAAGGCCTATTAGAGAAGTCCCCTCCCGAGTTCAGGAAATTTGGCAAGAATTTCTGGCTCCAGGAGCCCCCAGTGCCATTAACTTGGACTCTAAGAGCTATGACAAAACCACACAGAACGTGAAGGAGCCCGGACGATACACGTTTGAAGATGCTCAGGTTGGTACATGGATGGGCCTCACGTCATGTCACAGATGCTCCTGAGAGGTTGGCAGTTAAGACACTTTTGTTTTCTTTGCATTGTAATTGGCAAGTGTGCCTGCTCTTTTCAATTTAAGTAAAAGGTATGTAAAACAACCAATTAATCTAGAAGAGAACAGAGATGCTTTAAAGTGAAGAGTTTTGAAAGCCCGGAAATGTTTTGTAAATTTGAATGCTTTTATTTGGACATATCTTGAAAGGAAATATTTTAAATATTTGAAAACTTTTATTTTATTTCCTACTCTGTTGCCTCAGTAACACATATTTGAAATTTTTAAGGTGTCTTCTATATGGAGGTTCTAAGAGTCTGACATTCCTAAGTAATTCATCATTATGAATAGTCAGGCCTAAAGTAAAATAGCTAAAGTTAAGTAAAACTCAAACCAGTTTCGTTTCTTTTTTCTTTTTCTTTTTTGTCTTTTTGCCTTTTATATAGAGCCGCACCCGCGGCATATGGAGGTTCCCAGGCTAGGGGTCTAACAGGAGCTGTAGCCACCGGCCTTCGCCACAGCCACAGCAACGCGGGATCCGAGCCGCGTCTGCAACCTTCACCACAGCTCACGGCAACGCCGGATCCTTAACCCACTGAGCGAGGCCAGGGATCGAACCCGCAACCTCATGGTTCTTAGTCGGATTCGTTAACCACTGAGCCACGAAGGGAACTCCCAGTTTTGTTTCTGATGATAAAATAGACACTTATTAATTTTCCAAGTTAATTTTTTAGTCTACAATAAGAAATTTATGTTAGCATTAAATTCCTAAGACAAAGTTTTAAGTGTTTTTTTTTCTCAAACTGAATATAATGCCCCTTAGAAACAATTTGTATTTCTACTTTCTCTAAAAAATTGTTGTGCTCAAAAGGAAAAATAAACTTGTACTGAGAGATATTATTTCCTAACGTACTGAAATTGGCTTTTAAACCAGAACATGCATGCTTTATAATTTCTTAAACCTCATTTAGGGAAGAACGTTAGCTCTAGAAGATATCTTGTTTTTTTAAATAACATTACTGAAATAAGATGAAATACTGAAATTCAATATAGAAGATGAATAATAAGATACAAAATTTTCTTTTCTTATTTTTACTCACAGTAGAGAATACCTTTATCTCTGGCTTTGGCTTAAAAAGGATGGAGCCACCGTACAGAAAACTAATTCAGGCTGAAACAGCCAACCAGAAACCCATCTGCCCTGGCTCTGCCATGGGCTTCCAGGTGGACACAGTTACATTCTGTGCAGACACATAAGAGAGCAGGATAAAAAATTCCAGCTCTCTTGCTTCTTTCTCTGCTGATTTTTCTTTCAGTTCAAGATTTCAAGCATTTTTCTAGAGGCAACAACATGTTAAATGCTTGGAATGACCTGCCTGAAATCTTTAAGAGAACATTTCCTTTTTTTTTTTCTGTGTCACTGAAAAATATTATTGCTTAATAAGCCTTCAGTAGTAGGAAAAGACATAATTTCCTCTAGAAAAAAAAATTTTCTCTGACCCTCGGCTTCTTTTTTCAATTAATTTCAATTAATTGTGAGTTTTTTAATTCTATATTCAAATATATATAATAGAAATTCCTGTCATTTTTTATAAAGAGATGCAGTGTAATTAGAAAGCAGATTTTGGAGCCAAGTAGCCTGGCTTCCAGTCTGAGCTCTGCTCTGTGACCTATTGCAAGAAATTCACTTATTCATGCTCCAGCTTCTTCATATATAAGACAAATGTAAGAATGGTTATCAGCCTTGTTGAGGTTTCGTGAGGGTTAAATCAGGCAAGCACCTAGAAGCTTACCTGAAATATACTTAAGCGTATTTGAACACGTATTAGGAATACCCTCATCTGTCACTTTGCTGAACACTTATCATTCCTCTATTCCTCACAGTAACCCTATTTTATAGATTAGAAAATTGAGGCTGAGAGAGACTGAATAAAGTGATCGGAATTTCAAGTGATCTTGAGCAAGATGGGATCTGAATCCCAAAATGCTTGTCTCCAAAACAAGGCATTGCTCCACTTTTCCAAGAACAAATCCTGATACAGTTCCAAGTGCACCTGCCTTTGGAGATGAACACGATGCTAGATGTTGAGGCCCAGTTTTCAGTGTCTTTACGTGGATTCACAGTAACTCCAAAGTATTGCTCATGTGTTTAAGACCAAGGGAACCGAGGCATAATATATATTTTCCCCAAACATGAAGAGACTGGGACATTCAGGATGCTCTCAAATGGTTCAAAACTCAACATCAACACATGAGAGTGAGCAAGGAACATTTGCGCTCCCTTGAGCTGCAAAAGGCCAAAGCAGAATCTCCCTAGATCGGGCCAGTACTGAATTGGATGAATGCATTATTTTCTTTAACTTCTTTATCTACCGATATTATCATCAAAACAGAACAAACTGTTGCAAACTGACTAGGGTTAAATTATCAAATATTTACCTAATTTGTCTTGAGTAAGTTAAAAAAAAACATGCAAATTGGGAGGTTTAGCAATTAAATATCACAGAATTTATTTTTGGACTTGTACTCTGGCCTCAAGTGGATATGGACGATAGTTTTCACCAAAAATATGCTTCATCTTGGGGTCTGTACCCTCCAAGTACATGTCAAGGCCAAAAGTATCTAGAGTGATTACTGAATCTTAACTTCACATCATTCTCTTTGGCCTGCACTAATCTTAAGAGACAGCAGATTTATTTATAGTCTCAAGTGATCAGTACAAATCAATTACCTGATTTGAAAGTACTTCATTACAAACTGTTAGCTAAATTCCATTTTTAAAAAGGACTGGATCTGATTTCCCTCCTCTGTAGCTCCCAAACCAGCTTAAACATTGATCCTTGAGCAAAATAATCCATTGCTCAAGGTCTAAATATTCCATAAGCATATAAGGTATTCTCATCAGCATTATAATTATTTTCGGCTGCTTCCAGTTTTGTTTTGAACCAAATGTGATGTTCTTATCACAGCATTTGATTTTTCCTGAGACATAGTAACAAAGCCCCTCAACCTTCCTTTCTGCTTTAGGAGCACATTTACAAACTGATGAAAAGTGACTCATACCCACGCTTCATAAGATCCAGTGCCTATCAGGAGCTTCTGCAGGCAAAGAAAAAGGTACTGGTTCTTTGTGGACCTCTTTGACCTAGTTCTCAGTTAGAATCGTGCCGAGTAGTTACACCTCCGCTGGGCCCCAGGTGCTGGAGAAACGGTAAGTGCGTGCACTCCGAGACCTCCCCCGGCCTCTCATTTTACAAGGACCATTTAAGTTCTCCTTTCTGTTTGTTGATTGCTTATTTTCTCTTTTGCTTATTTGTTTCTGCAGATATTCATACTTCATAACGTTTTTTAGATGCTGTTTTCGTATTTCCTGTCAGTCTTCTGTATGCCTAGTTTAAGGAAATAAAAAATTACAATAAAGAAATGAAAAGAATAATGTCATCAGATTAGAGACTTAAAGAGGATTTTCTTTGTCCAATAAGCTAGAATGTATATTTTGGGCTATATACCCCATAACCAAAAATAGACTCATTTTTTTCAATGATAGTTGCCAAAATGCAGTAATATTTGCTTTCAGATATTTTCATTTGGCTTTTACTCTCAGCCACTTAGTGTCCCTGCAGTGAGGTTTCATACCTAAGATGGTAGCCAAGCACGTTTTGGAAGAGCTGTGATAGATGACGCTGTTCGGTTACTATTTATAATCAGAGTCTCACCGTTAGTGACACCTCATGTAATCAATGTAAGTGGAAAATCTGGATGTAAACATCAACAGCATTTATTATTTTCTAATGTTGAAATAATCCATAGCTTCTTGAAATGCTGAGATGAAACTGTAATTATTTGTAATTCATGATTACCCTTTAGGCTAATGGGATTTTTAAAAGTCCATTGACTTTGCAACTGGAAATAGCTACACCATAGTTCCTGTACGGCAGCCCTAGCCTCATGGGGCTGTTTAAATTTAAATTTAAAATTAATTAAGATTATATAAAATTCTAACCAAGTTTCAAATACTCAATGGCCACAGCTAAAGACTTCTGAAATATTAGATAGTATAGCATGACATTTCCACACTTTCAGGAACTTCCACTGGATAGCAATGCTCTACAGAATTAATGAGGTTATGGATAGAAATCTAGTCCCAATATAAAACTATTAGTAAATTCTGAAGATAAGCCACTAGATTTTCAAATATTTGGGCTTTGAAAATGTCAACATAGGAGTCCCATCGCGGCTCGATGGAAACGAGTCTGACTACCGTCCATGAGGACCCAGGTCCGGTCCCTGGCCTCGCTCAGTGGGTTAAGGAGCCGGCGTTGCTGTGAGCTGTGATGTAGTTTGCAGACGAGGCACGGATCTGGAGCTGCTGTGGCTGTGGTGTAGGCCTGCAGCTGTAGCTCCGACTCGACCCCTAGCCTGGGAACCTCCATGTATCCTAAAAAGATAAAAAAAAAAAAAAAAAAGGAAGAGAAGAAAAAATGTCGACATGCGTTCTTAACAGAGCCACTTCATTTTAGTGTGATTTGTTTTGCTTGAAATCACACCTTTTTTTTTTTTTTTTTTTGCTCAAGAGCTTTGGTGTTAAAAGTAGAAACACTAATGCATAGAGCCCATGTCCTGTGACAAGAGGCCTTCTGTGGCAGCACTCCTATCTTCCTGATCCCTGTGATTTAAGGCGTGAATTTGGTGTGGCTTCATTTCATCATCCTGTCTTCTTCTGCTCTCTTTTCTTTGTTTCTTTTTTCTCTTCTCTTTCCCTTTTTTTCTCTTTCTCTCTCTCTGTGTCTCTCCCCCCATTTTTATGTTCCTAATCTCCCTGTGCCCCACCCCATCCCACACCCGTAAGTCGGGATACCCAGTGCATCGTAGAACATCTTCTGAAAGCTTTTCACAGAATGTGGTAAGTTTTAAATTTTGAGGAATTACAAATCATTAGGTCCAATTGGGAAATTTTCCCAGTTTCGAGCCCCGTCTTTCACCTTGCGTCCTTTGATGTAACAACAAAGTATTTCTTGCCTTTATTCAAATTCAGAACTTTGTGCTTCCTACTTGTCCTTCTGTCCTAGCACTTTCTAGAAAAGATAAAGAGATGATATGTGAAAATCTATGTGTATCAAACTAAGGTTTGGAAAGAAGTATGTACTATAATACATAAAATGAAGAAATAACTGTTATTTTTTTATTTCATGTTTCCCTTTATTAAAGGTAGTGCATGCATTTGTATACTATTTTCCTTCGCTCTTCCTAAAGCTTAAGAGATTAAGAACAATGAGGGTTCTGTGCTTTCTAATTTGTGGGGAGAAAAATGACTTATTGACCAATTTAAAGCCAGAATCAGTATGAAGGGGGTTTGGTGACAATATGTGCCCCACCAGAGACTCCCTAGCATGTCTTTATTATTCTTTATTTTTCAGGAAGGTATTGAAAACCTTGCATTAATTGCATAAATCATCCGGGAAACCAGAAGTTTCCCTACCAGTGTTTTCTTAGTATCTTGCTGTGTGTTTTAGTAATATATTTGTTTGTGGGATTTTTTTTCTTTTTGGTATTGTGCCAGTGCCTTTGGAACTTGACATTGTGTAAGCTCAAACTAAAGCCTCAACACATTTATTTTTGTAGGGCAGAAACATCCCTATTTTCCCATGCCATAAAAACTGTACACCAACACTGAGGGCCAGCACTAACCTGTTATGAAAAGAGGTAGAAAAATCTTGGTTTATACTCAAGTTCGTCTGCATTGTCTGTTGAGTTGTGTGGTTAGCTTCATGCTGCTGCTGCTGTGTGTGCGTGTTGTGGCTTTTGCTGTGATGGCTAGTTCAGTGGATTTATGTGTGTTGAAATGTTAGCAAATTGGATTCAGCCAAAATTTGGTTTTTGTTGCTAGTTTCCTTTAAGGGTCCTTGTGGTGAGGAACCTGAATCATTTCTCTTCAGGAATTGCCAGTTGTGACTGTTCACAGAGTGTTTGAGAGACTTTAAACACTCGATGCGATTGCACAAATTAAAGGACTGGAAAATGAAGGGCTCCAGGAATTAATCACACTATGAACTGACCAAAATTTTGAGTGACTCAATTGGAATCTCTGACCTGCAATGTAAAATTTTCTTAAGCATATGCCTCACCGTGGAAAGATAAATGCTTCAAGACTTTGCTGGAGAAAGTTGCCATAGGATGTTGCCCCGTGCTTTGTGTATTAATAAGTGTTTCCGGTTTATTCTTTTATAACACATGCTATCAGAATATTGTTCTTGAGATGGTCTGGAAATTTCTGTGATATAGTTCAAAACATATAATGCAAATTAAGGAAGATGGAAAGGGAAGCGAAATGACTGTATTCCCTCCAACCTCATCCCCAAATCTGACCAACTCCCCAACTCTTAAAATAGCACCGCGATGTTACTCGTGGCAAACATCAAGAGAGGATCAATAGGAATAAGGGAAAGAGAGAGTTAATCATCTACACCGTCAATCAGAATTCATACACCAAGTGCCTGCTGTACTGCAAGCCGTGCACGTCTTGGGAACATGTGGGAGGTTAGAGACCTTAACTGCTGAGGCACATAATGATCTAAACCAAGTGTTAGGATGTCCAGGAGAAAGGTAAACTTGGTGTGGGGGGGCAGGGAGGGCCCGGGGTGATGGGAATTCCCAGAAGTTATATTTAATTGGACACATAGGGTTTCATTAGGTTGAGAAGGGCAACTGTGCTTTTAAGGAGAAGGGGAAAAAAGGCTGGAATTATGAAGAAAGAGAAGTGGAGTAACTTTCACACCAGGACACATACAGTCACAAAACCTACTGACAAATTTCACATAACCTTCAGACAGAATTGTTTAGAGTTAAAATCTTTTCCATCGGGGAAAATAGAAAGTAATCTTTTTCCGTGACTATTTTGTTTGGTAGTGCTCCAAAGGAAGGAAAGAAGGAAATTAGAAAGGTTCTCTGACTTCCTCAGTAGATTACAAATGATTGCATTTATTTGACTAGTCACAAGAAATAAATGTCTATCGTGAAAATTATTTAGATACAAAATTTAAAATATTTTACCACAGATCATTAAAATTGTGATGATTAACCTGCTATTTCCATTTCTTTTTTATTTCCCCTGGTTCAGTGTTTCTCCGTATTAAGATTACTTTTAGGGTTAGCTATTGTGTTAGGTGTCCTAAATACATACATAAAAGATTTTATGGGATACCTTAATAAGATCAATGAAATGATTCTAACACAAGGTAAAGACTGAGTGATTTTATTATAATCAGATAGACATAATAGAGGAAAGAGTTTAATTAAACTCTTTAAAGGAGTCCAGGTTGGGAATTCCCATTGTGGCACAGTGATTAACGAACCTGACTGGCATCCTGACTGGCATCCGTGAGGACAGAGTTCAATCCCTGGCCTCGCTCAGTGGGTTGAGGATCTGGCATTGCCATGAGCTGTGGTGTAGGTCACAGATGCGGCTCGGATCCCACATTGCTGTGGCTGTGGTGGAGGCCGGCAGCTACGGCTCTGATTGCACCCCTAGCCTGGGAACCTCCGTATGCCGCGGGTGCGGGCCTAAGAAAATAAATTTAATAAAATAAATAAAGGAGTCTAGGGTACTGATTGCTCGGATAAATAGAAGGAGGCTACAAAACAGAAAGAATCCAAGAAAAAAATGCACATGAGGAAATACAGGTAAACCAGCACGCAGATTGTGACAGGAACTGGGGAGAGTGAGGTAGTAATAACAAACTTTCACTGAGTGCCTGCCCTGTGCCAGGCGCTGTGCTAGGCACTTTATATTATCTAATTTAATGAAGAACCTGCAGGTTAGGTAATAAAATACTCATTATTTCACACATTTTACAGGAGAGAAAACTGAAAGGTCAGAAGAGTTACTTAATTTCCCCTGAATCATGAGGTTAGTTGAGGAGCCGTCACTGACCCTGAATTGATTTTGTTTTTCTCTCCTTCTCTCTCCACCCATCACTTTGCTCCTTGATATTCTTCTAACTGGTAGCAGATAAATAAATCCTGTCACTGATAATAAACTCCTCAGGAGTCTGGGTCAACCTCCATCAGTGTTTATTTGTCGAACTTTATTTACATTTTCAGCATAGTATTTTTATAACCTGGCTTATAAAAATGGCATCGCTGTTTTATTTCACAGAAGAGTCAAGAGGGTATTGCTAGGCTGCTCTTCCCAGTACCACGGGAAATCCCACGGGTTACCGAGGCTAATAAAGTCTTGCTGGCGTTTTAGAGCATAATTAAACCGGTAACATAGCATTTTAGAGTGTTCCAAAGACACTCATTAATTTTGTTTCCTTTTGTTGTTGTTCTTTATGAACAGATTGTCTTAGGAGGTGGTCAGGCAGGTGTTACCATTGTTTCAGGGATGAGCAAATTGAGGACTAGTTTTCTGTCTTTAAATTTATTATTATATGAATTACTCATTTTCTCCCCTTTGTGGCTGACACTGGAGGAATGAGAATAGTTTGTATTTGGGAAATAACTTCTCTTTGGCTTGTTGTCTCAAGAACATCATTTATTGTGATTTACTCTTTTATTACTTTATTTTCCTTGCCCTCAGAGAATTTTCTTAAGGTCTTTCAAGGGCCACTTTCACCTCTCCTGCCTTTATATGCTGACTTAAGTTGTCCTCATTCTCCTTTGACAAAGTTCATGCAATGGTTGTTTTCGACCTCCGTGACCATCATCAAATACCGTCTGACACTACTTCTCCAACCATGAAATGTCATATCACCTGTCTGCTATACAGACCTCAAGGGTTAGGGAATAAGGGCAGAAACAGAGTCGGAGGACTGGTCAAAATTCATAAACCAAGTGCCAACTGTGTGACTTATCACCTCTTCTCCTTAGTTTGACTTTGTGGGCTACAAAAGTAGAAATGAGAGTTAGAGAATGTCACTGTAGAAATTCCCAGAACTCTCCTAATCTAACTTCTTTTGAAGAAAAAATTTATCCTATCTCAATGCAAACAATTCACTGCCTAAAAGGAATCAGCAGACAAGATCTACTGACCACCTTGCTCCCCGACCCCTCTCCTCTGGTGTATTTATCCTCGTGCACTGGGCTGGTAAGGTGGCCTTTCGAGACCAAAAGAAATTACCAGGAGAAGTTTTGGAAACTTTATGAAAGAATTTAACAAAAGGACCGAGTTGGTTCTGAAATCAGTTGATTCTTTTGCGATCAAATCTGTATTTAATACACATATTGCTAAGAAGTGTAAATGTAAATTTAATAATTTGGAGTGTTAAAGCTGAACAAGATAAAATACACTTAGTTCTTTTAGAATGTTCTTTTTTGCTAAGTCTAATTAAATTCTTTAAACTGGTCACAGAGACCCTGGCTAATATACTTGATACAGATGTTATACAAGCTGTAAAACCTGGTTTAAAAAAATGCCCAGGCCTAGAACACTGACATGTTAATATTTAGGTTTGAAACCCAGTCTCACACTTTCTTGCCATGCAAATTTTTAGAAATCAGTTAAACTGCTGAACCTCAATTTCTTTTATTTAAAATACTTCTAGCTAGAAATACCTATAATTAGTATTTAGTATCAATAAATAAGTTTAAGATATACTTTAAATGTTTTTGAAACATGCTTTATTTATGTAAATTGCATCAGAAATATCTTCTAGGTCTTTTCATATTCTTCTACCTGACTGTATGTATTGACTACACAAAATTCCTCAGTGTGGGTACACCTGTTTTGTATTTTTCCTCTGTTGATGGACATTTGTATTGTTTGTTCTTTCTTTCTTTTTTCTCTCTTTCTTCCTTTTTTCTTTCTTTCTTTATTTGTGGTCAATATAGATCAAAGTGTGATAAACATCATTCAAGTTAATAGTGATTTTTTTCTCATATTTATAAAAATTGAATTGCTTGGTTAAATGGAATGCAAAATTATAAAATAAGAGATTTCTATTTATTTCTTTCTCTCTCTGAGCGTTACACTTTCCCTAATGCAAAAGCATACACTAGAGGGGAAGACATCTTCTTGTAGAAGGCAGAAGGCAGAATTTGTGTTCTTGATTTCCATAACCACTTGTGTTACACATTAATAACAGGCTCCCTTATCAACTGTCCCTCAATCTACGAAGAATTATAGTCATTTTCTGGGAGTCTTACACTGTTTTTGAAACACTATCAAAAACTCTATGGTTTGCTTCTAGTCCCTGGTCAGTTGATTTTAACATGATTTTTATTACATGTGAAGTCTAGCATGGAATCCTCTGCATACCCTCACAGTCACTGGGATTGTAGCCGAAGCACCCTCTCCGCTCAGTGTAACCCCTGTGAATAATAGAGTCCACGTGTGGGAAACGCAGCCTCCGGTCAGCTAAGAGAGGGCAGTGCGGTGTCAGATCTACTCGTGCAGCCCCGTCACTGCCCAGTTCAGCGGCACTTTGGTTCTCCTTAGGATTGTGACAGGGCACTCCTGGTTGAGCACTCTAAGCTTAGGTATTTGGGCACATTAGCATAGATAAGCTGTGTTGGAACGGAGCCTAGAACACCTAAAAATAAACCTTTTTTTTTTTAGGGCCACACTCATGGCATATGGAGGTTCCCAGGCTAGGGGTCCAATCGGAGCTGTAGCCACAGGCCTACACCACAGCCACAGCCATGCCAGATCCAAGAGCCTACACCACAGCTCATGGCAACGCCAGATCCTTAAACCACTGAGCAAGGCCAGGGATTGGACCCGCAACCTCAGGGTTCCCCATCAGATTCGTTTCTGCTGCGGCACGACGGGAACTCCCCTAAAAATGAACATTATTTAATAACTTGTTCTGAGCCTGTTCACTATGAGTAATACCGATAGAAAAAATTGACCTGGTGACCTAAGGTCCACTTATACGCTGCATTTTTATCACTGCTTTTATATCTTATGTCACCAGTTCCTGCATTATTCATTCACTCAACATATATTAAGTGCTGACTCTGTGACAGGTGTTGGGGAAAAAGAAATTTGCCTGCCCTTCTAGGTTCCGGCTGGTCTAAGGGTTAAATTGACATAAGAGGGTTATAGAAGAACCAAACAAAAGTTTGGGAGTTCTCTTCGAGGCGCACTGGTTAACGAACCTGACTAGGATCCATGAGGTTTGATCACTGGCCTCGCTCAGTGGGTTGAGGGTCCGGGATTGATGCGAGCTGTGGTGTAGTCGCAGACGCAGCTCGGATTCTGCCTTGCTGTGGCTGTGGCTGTGGCGTAGGCCAGCAGCTGGAGCTCTGATTCAGCCTCTAGTCTGAGAACTTCCCTAAAAAGCAAAAAAAAAAAAAAAAAAGATTTAATAATATGTATAAGAAAATAGTAGTTTATCAGAATGGCTGAAACCTTCACCTTAAACACCATCTTCAGCTCAAGGCAAAAGAGGATATTAGGAGTAGTGTTGAGGGGGCTCAAAAAGGAAGAAAACAACTGACATGGAGATAAAAAAGCAAATGTTTGGTGGGCCGTGAGTGACAGTGGAACACAGAGAGGAATTTCAGCAGTGTCCTAGGTTCCCCCGTCTACATGCCTGGTTCCATTAGGATTCTCGGGCGGAGGCTGCCTTCCTGGAACAGCTTCTCTGTCTACATCCTTTAGGCGGTTGGGGGGAAGGTCAGAACTTCTTCCTGAGTATTTGGGCCGTGATTATTTTCAGCTTGAAGGAATCACTTGCCAGAGAGACATTTTGGGGTGGCAGATGTTGCTCCCCTACACAAAGTATGTGCTACTCTTTTGTGATTAAAAAGACAACCTGTTCTTACTGTAAAAGTAAGAAATAAATTCGCTTAGTATCAGTTTCTACCACAACAAAGTCAAAAGGGCATTTTCTAGATTGTGTTTTTACTAACGAGGTTGCAGTACACCTAAGACCTCCCTGGAGATAGTAAAACCCTTGGTTTTCATAAGCATCCGCGTCCTGAAGCAAGCCGTGTGCTTCCGTGAACACCCATTGAGACGTGTAAGCAGGGCAGACTCTGTGAGAGGGAAGGTTTTGCCTTTGTATTTGTGCACCTGTAATTCATCTGCAGGAGAGCTGCGTGCGTGTTTTTTTCAGGTGGGGTGCTGTAGATGTTCTTTCTTGAGGTTACAGGTATATTTCTATAAAAAAAAAAAAAAAATCTATGTTAGAAAACTCCCAGAGAACCCTGAGTGAATTTGTAAACTGGACGTTAGGTTTCCCTACCACAGACATTACACATAAAGATTGAACTGTTTTCTCCTCTTTATTTTGTGGACCCCAAACTCATTTATCATTTTGTTGTTGGCATATATGGCTTCTTGTTTGATTGAAACAGATTTGTGTGATAACCTACCCAAGAAAGCAATTTGAGGTTGCCTGCAGCATGATGTAAGTTGATTGGTGTGAAATCTGTCAAAGTATGGAGCCTGTTTAGTTTGGCCAGTATATCTTTATTTTCCCCTAGTGGCATCATTGGTTTCTGAAATTGCCACTCGAGTTCTATAAGCTGTGAATTGCGTGGTGGTTTTCGGTCAGAGAGCACCCTGGACAGCCCTGGAGGCTCCTGAGGAATATCCTGAGGCTGCCGAGACTCGGAGGGGGACTGTCCCCTTTGCTTCGGCCAGAGGCGGAAGTTTCACAATAGCGTTTCCCACGCACCGTTCTGATGTACCCAAGGCCTTGGGCTGAAGCCAGAGGTCGTGAGGCCCCAGCTTCCTGCAGAGCTGCGGAACAGCCTGTGGGCTCTGTGTATGAAGTTCGTAGCCCAGCAGTACCCCTGGGCCCAAGCGTGTTTTAATTCTTTTATCCAACAAAAACACTTACTGAGCGCCTACTCTGGGTCAGACACCTTTCTCCCTGTGTAAGAATACATAGGTAATAAGAAATAATGGAAAGTAAGACTTAGTAATTATAAATATAGATAATAATACTAGTTAATAAGAAATAATAGTCACTGACATATTCACCTAAGTTGTTTCATTCTTCTCATGAAGGTTAACTGTTCAATGGGCAGAATTAGTTTCCTACTAGCTTCCCACTAGCTTACTTCGTGTAAGTCACGATGATTTTCCTTCAAGTAGACAGAGTGGGCAGGGAGAAGAATTAAGCCTAAACGAGTTAAATAGTTAAATAGTTGGGGTGAGCAGCCCTAAAGGAGAGAAACAGCAAAGGTAGAACCAGAAGATGGTCTGAGGACTGGACTGACTTTCCACTGAGAGGAGCACGGTCCGGAGGGGGTAACTATACAGCTCAGATTCTGGACCCAAAGCCAGGCCATCTTATCTATGCGGAAGAAGAGGGCGGAGGGCAAGTTAGGAGAGCCTAGAGGTAAGAGGACATGACGGGGTGAGGAGCTGTTATTAATTCACATTTGAGGGTAATGCCAGGAACCCGCTCAGTGAAGCAGAGCGCATCAAGCAGGAAGACTAGGACTTTGAGCACCAGTATGTTTACACATAGGCCACAACAGGCTTTGTTCGTTTGCTTGCTTGCTCGCTCGCATTTTAGGGCTGTGCCCAAGGCTTATGGAGGTTCCCAGGCTAAGGGTCAAATCAGAGCTACAGCTGCTGGCCTGCACCACAGCCACGGCAACGCAGGATCCAAGCCGAGTCTGAGACCTGCACCACAGTTCACAGCAACGCCGGATCCTTAACCCACTGAGCAAGGTCAGGGATCGAACCTGCACCCTGTCCTCATGGATCCTAGTCAGATTCATTTCTGCTGCACCATAACGGGAACTCCAGTTCCTTCTTAACGTATTCCCACTTAGTTTTCTTGATAGGAACAACAAGGGCAAAATGAGTTGAAGAGACCCAAATTCTGTCAGTTAACTTGTTAATATTAAGGGTCTAACCAAGTGTTCCCATTTCTCATCCTTACTGTGCCTCTCCTCCCCCAAGTTAAAATTTACTTATCCCCAAATTTTTGAAT
This sequence comes from Catagonus wagneri, assembly GCA_004024745.2. NCBI lineage: Eukaryota > Metazoa > Chordata > Mammalia > Artiodactyla > Tayassuidae > Catagonus > Catagonus wagneri. The sequence continues at coordinate 14,569,484 of PVHT020000061.1, forward strand.
TTCATTACCCTAGAAGTTTCTAGAAGATTATTCTTAAAACGTGATTTCCAGCCAAGAAAATCAACTCATGCAAAGAAGCAAGTACATATTTGGGGACATCCATAATATTGTTTAACAGCTGTCAATTACTTCACCAAGCCAGGTGACTTGCAGAAGTGTACAAAGCAGCATGTAGGAGTTCCCATCGTGGCTCAACAGAAGTGAACCCCAATAGTATCCAGGAGAATGTGGGTTCGATCCTGGACCCACTCAGTGGGTTAGGGATCCAGCGTTGCCGCAAGCTGCAGTGTAGTTTGCAGACTCTGCTCCAATCTAGTGTTGCCATGGCTATGGTGTGGACTGCAGCTGCAGCTCCCGCTCCCATTCAATCCCTAGCCAGGGACCTCTGTCTGCCACCACACTGCGGCCCTAAAAAGGTAAAACGAAACAAAACAGCATGTAAATGCACTGACAGAGTCCGGAGAGGGAAACTGCAGAAGAATTTAGGGGGAATTGGAAGACTTCAGCAAAGACATGAGTAAGAAGTTTATCTCTGAAGCGTGAGTAGGACCCAAGCTGAGGGCAGCAAGTGCAGAGGCCAGCTGAAGAACCGTCTTGAGGAGTGACAGGAGGTAGTAGGAAAGGCCAGGAAAGCCAGGTTATAAAGGATTTTGAAATCCAAGCAAATAAAAAAAAATTTTTATTTTTTTAAGTGAAACAAAGGCATCTGCATCATGACAGTATAAGAACAAATAAATATCATCCTTTGGTTCAGTCTGTCATGCACACCCTGTATCTAATCCAGCAGCATCTCCAGTCGGCTCTTTTGATCACGTAGCTGTGGGACTGGGCATCTGGTCAGACACTTGGGTCACGTACACCAGTAGAAAGTCAATGACGTGATTTGCCCTCTCTTGTTCCCTGCCTCTCACTGTGGCCTCTGGAACCTATGAAGTGTTCTGGAAAGTCCTTCTAAGTCTATAGCAACTCATATGGGAATGACTATGAGGCAATAATAGAAAACAAGCATTAGGAATTATAAAGGACTGCAAACATTAAGATGTTAATTTTTTTTTCAATCTGAAAGATGCTGATAATTTCCTACCCTTCTTTTTCAGCTCTTTTCTTGGCTATATTCTAAAAAGCCATCCTTTAATTTATCCTTGGTCTGTTCAATGTCCTGTAGACTGGGAAAGACTGCTGTATGTTTTTTACAACAGTAATAAAAAAAGTAGTTTGTCACCCCAGTAAATATAGTTTCTTTCTACTTCCTTTATGGATTAGTGTCTTAGGAAAGGAGTGTGGAAATTAAACTCTGTCTCCCCAATGCAGCAAGATCTCTGACTGGAGCTAAGAGCCTGGCTTTTATGTCCATTTCTACTGATTCACGGCTCTTTATCAACTTTCTGTTACCACTTTAAGAGCAAGAGAGGTTTTAAAAATCTGGTTAAGTGCATGCCTTCAGATGGGTAACTTGAGAAAGCTAAGAATGAGCACGTAGGTTGTTTTGTTTGGGAGGAGTAGCATTTTCCTAATTATAACAAAATCTCTATGCATCATTTAAGATAGGAAGGAATTGGTGGTGGAAATGAGAGTTTATTGTGAGACACTAGAAACCTTCTTTGTTTAAGTGTTAGCTATTTTGCAGACTAGCTACATGCTGTCTTCACTAGTTGCCAGCTTAAGTCAGTTTTATCCTGAAATTGATTATGTGCTTCTTTTTCTAGCATATGGTCCATTAACTGTATATCACAAAATCTCATAGGGGCTTGAGTTTTTGTTTTGTTTTGTTCTGAGTTTCTGTCTTTGTCTTTCTCTATGGATTTCTGTTTCCAATGTGACCTATTTCCTTTATAATTCAACAAGAAACAGTGTAAGTCACATAACAGAAATGTAGTCATTTGGTTAAGAATAAGTATTATTCGTACAGAATTCAACTCTTAAGTCATTTGGTAAAAACCAAAGACTTCCCATATTCTTCAACTTAGAAAATTTTTGAAAAGATAATTAACAGGATTATCTTTTAAGGTGCTTTCACACAGGCTCCAAGGACCCATACCGAAAAGGATGGTTACAAAACATCTGATGTGCAAATCTATTCTTTCCTCCTGCAAGAGAAGATTGGTGTTCTTTTTAAGATTTTTCCCGTGCAGTGAGCAACTGATAGTTCTTTGTGCAGCAGAAAAGCACCGCATACTTTTCCTTCCAGTATGTGAACAAAGCAAGATTGGCAGAGTTTCTAGGCAGAGCCAGGTGATCTGGATCTTCAAATCCAGATGGCTCACTGGGTGTCCGTGCTATTTATTTTGACCCCTGAGTGGGACACTAAAGGTCTTTTTGCTATGAGTTGTACCCAAATTTGCCCTTCAATTGTCTCAATACAAAACGAATATCCTTATTACATATTTGGTGAGTCCGTATCATACAAGTGTTTCATTGTGGCTGTGTTAAGATGTATAATATGTATTCTTCCATCTCTGTTCATCTGTTTTTGTATTATCACAAACCCCAGGTTTACTGTAGACCTATATTTCTCCATGAATGAGTGTTTTTTAATTATCTCTTGTGACAACAGCTAAATACTTTGCCCCCTTTTTAATGAAGCCCGTACTAATAGGCCAAGTGCTAATAGTGTCAAGAATATTTGAAAGAAAAAAAAAAAGCAGAAAGAGAACCATGTTACTCTCTGTTCCTTTTACAAAAATGACAGTAGTTTCCATCCAAAAGGGAAATGATTCTGAGTTGCAAATGAATTCCTATTTCAGTAGAGCTGTGTTATTCATCTTCCTAATGGCTTCAACCAAATTACATTAACCTAAAGTTTAAAAAAAAAAGTTTTATGTTCGCACATTTCCCTTTCTCCTCGACTGTATAAATTCACTCTCATGCTTATGTGATTCTCTCCATCCCACAAATGGCATTAGAAACAGTAATCACTTTCTTTTTAAATGTTGCTCAGACTCAGAATGAGTATGTATTCATACAGGTATGTTATTTATGTTAATAACATACATTTATGTTAATAACACAAGAGAAAATAGTAATGAATATATGAAATGATATTGTCTTCAAGTATGGAAAAATAGTTTTTTTAGTCATTACTTGATTAACCTATTCCTCAGGTTTGGAGTATGAAAGCAGTGTGTTTGCAGCTTCCAATTCGTGAGAAATCTGCTCTTATCAGTGTCAGAATAGTGACTTTGAGTAGTACTGTCCTAATGAGAAAGAATTACAACAACAATAATAATAATAGTAATAATATGATAAGGTAATAGCTAACATAAAGTGAGTACATAACACATTCTAAGAATAGTTTTAAGCCATTTACTTGTAGTATTATTCACAAAGAGCTTTAAAAAAAAGGTCCTGCTATTATCCCCAGTTGATGAATGAGGAAACAAACACAGAAGTGCTGGCAAGAAGAAACAAATCATTTTTTTGTTTATAAGGCCAATGTAAATTAGGGGGTGCTGTTAAAAATCTGCATTTTTGGCCCTAAAAAGCCAAAAAAAATTCTCCATTTTCTTTCAGTATTTTCCCTTTAAGTCATTAGAGCATAACTGGGAAAGACCTTTGCTAAACTTTGGATCTCCTATCGGTTGCCGAAAGCTTTAACTGGGAAAAGCCCTTTTCCCCAATTAAAATAGAACGGCACTTGGTTTTCATTACTGCCGTTCAAGCATACCAAAAAAAAAAAAAACTTTATCAGTTACTGTACAGTATGTACAGAAAGCTTGATTTTGACATTATTAATCATTTCTTAACTATATTGTTCTTTTCCCAAAATATGCCCACGAGTGATGATTTCTCTCCCAAAACCACACAACCCATTTACCCAAACTCTGAGCCACACTAGGTAGTAAACCAAGACTATGGCTATGACTTATTTATTACTAAAATATTATATTTCTCAAAAAACTTTATTTTCCCCTATTTTATCCTCTGAGAAGTACAAATTCCATCCAATAAGTCAACCATCTATTTTTATACTAGAACATATACAATGAGGAATAAAGCAGAAATAACCAAAACCAGTCTGCAATTTCTTATCTCCTAGAGTACTTTTAACTTATAGGGACCGTTTTGGCTATCAGTATTTCCAAAAAAACTGACTATGTATTTTAGGTATTAACACAATATGTAGAATTGGAATATATGGGATTTTTCTGAGGTTAGGATTGGAGAAAATTAGGTGGGAAAGGAAGATGTCTATAGTTCGAAAGAGGGAGCAAACAGACTTTTATTTTACATGTATAATTGGCAGCATTTTTTCCCATTACCATGTAGGAGAGAAGACAAACTCAATCTTAAGTTTCCAGCAATCTCACCCTCAGAAGTCATTTATTTCACTGAAACATACCTTCTGCATGTCTAGATATTTATAAATACAACACCAGTTCCAGCAATTGAGCAAGAACGCCTTCACATCGCTCCCTTTCGCAGGAGCCCCTAAGATTTGTTGTAACATGTTTATAACCAGCTGTAAACCTAGGTGTTTCATCATTGCTAAGCCTCATTGGAACATTTTGGACATGTTCTCTGATTTGCTGATTTGTGCTGTGAACCCCTCAGTCTGTTTGCAGTGGGAAGGAACTGGGGGGCGGGGGGCGGTGAGCGGATGAAAGGGGGCAGGTCATTTCGTTTGATGTGTTGGTGGAGGGAGGGAGGGGACTTGGGCATGAAGTTTGAACTAAGAGGTACCTAAAGGGTTCCATTTTGACCCTTGCACAAATTCAGCTGCAATAAATAGATGCTGCTCATAGGCAGGTTTTCAGTGATCATGTTGTTTTCTTTTTTTTTTTTCTTGTTTATATTTTTTCTCAGGGGAAATCTCTCACGTCAAAGAGGTTAACAAGCCTCGTTCAGTCTTATTAAAAGGATCGTCTTGTAGCATGAAAGTGAACCGGAGCCCCTGCATACACTTTATAGTTCTTTGTCGCCCCCTGGGACAGGACACTAGACCAAGAAGCTGCATGAGCAAAGGACCCGACTTTTTCTTTCTTTGTGTACATTGAGTCATTGCCACCTCCAAGAGACTCTGCCATCCTGATGCCCCCACTTCAGAACGTCTGCTGACTCCTCCTTGTACTAAGCTGCATCTGTGTCTTTTCCTTTACACAATTCAAGTGAAGAAAACCTTTTTTTTTTTTCTCCTTTCTCTCTCTTAAAGCTTCTGCTAGACACACAGTTCACCAAAAATTCAGTCAGTCACAAACTGGAAGAATTTGTAAAAGGAAAAAAGCGTATATCGATAAGTATATGGCTTCACATTTATTAAATAACAAATTAGCACCAAAAGTTTCATTTCACCGATAGATCACAGTCAGAAACAAGCTCATGTCTTTGTCTGTCGTCTGTACATTCTTAGTTAATGTTTCTTGCATTTATTTTTATACCATATTTAAATAAGAGACACCTTTTACTCCAAATGTATTAAAGTTGATCCCCTCTCTGTAAATTGGTGTATGTTTATATTGTTGTTTTATCTTTCATTAAAAGATGCATAATCTCGTCGCTTTTGTAACTTTTGACTTCCATGCTAACTGAAAATGAAAATGCGGAGAAAGCATGAACAAATGTAGCTGCAGTGCAGTGCTCACCCTGGAAGTTTATCTCAGGGTTTCAAGACAAGCTTTGGATTGTGCAGCAGCTAGGATCAGACTGAAAGTGATCCATCTGGGAGCTCACCCAGGATCAGATAGATCCTTTTGCTGCCATGGAAAATAACGCAAATTGGCCTCCCGCATTTTCAGAGGTATTTATGGGGTTTTTGCGCGTGGACATTCTGTGAGAATCAGGTTTGAGGCGTTCCCGTCATAGCTCAACGGTTAACGAATCCAATTAGGAACCATGAGGTTGCGGGTTCGATCCCTGGCCTTGCTTAGAGGGTTAATGATCCGACGTTATCATGAGCTGTGGTGTAGGTTGCAGACATGGCTGGGATCCTGTGTGGCTGTGGTGTAGGCCAGCGGCTACAGCTCCGATTAGACCCCTAGCCTGGGAACCTCCACATGCTGCAGGTGCAGCCCTAAAACGACAAAAAGGCAGAAAAAAAAAAGGAATCAGGTTTGAGTGTGACTTCTCAACTCAGGAACTGATTCTCTTCTTTAAAGTGTAATTCTGAAAATGCCTTAGCGCCGTGACTCTTACTACTGGTGGTTACAAATTCCTTTGTGAACATGGCAATAATTACTAACATTTTGTGAGTGCTTACTGGGTGCCTGCCACTGTAGTATGGCTTCATGTGCCCATAAAACCCTCACAGCGAATCCGCACAGCAAGCCTAGAAGATTATTTTTGCATTTTTGAGAATATCGAAACAGAGGAAGGCTAGGTTATCTGTTCAGAGTCACCCAGCCAGGTGGTGGGTTCAGATACAAATCTACGTAGTCTGACTCTATAGTCCACTACCCACTGCACCACAAAAAATCTTTTGGTAAAAGGCGAAAACGCATGCACAGCCTCACATAGGAAACATTTGCAGAGTTTTAAGACATTGCATGGAACACCCTCTGAAATTCATCCATGGACCTCAGGTAAGAAATCTGACTCCCTTTAAGGGCAGGATCAGCAACACGAAAGGTAACCCAACCAAGAGACAGGCGTGACCTGTTTGCTTTAGCAGCCACCAAAGGATTGCAGTATCTGGTTATATTAAAAGAAAAAAATACCTGGTTATTAATGCCCATTCATTACTGTGAGTAAACAAATTCTGAAAGTTTTACCAACATTGTTGCAAAATCAATAGTGGAATTTGTTAACAATGAACTGCCATAGGACAGAAGAGATACATATGTAGAGTGTAATATGAACATAGTGAATATTCACTTATATGCCCATATGGCTTTTTAAAAAGAAAAGTGCATAAAATGTGAAGAAAACTAGTTTATAGATGTTCTCCCTTAAAAATGCTTAAGTCAGGAGTTCCCATCATGGCTCAGAGGTTAACGAATCCGACTAGGAACCATGAGGTTTTGGGTTCAATCCCTGGCCTTGCTCAGTGGGTTAACGATCGGGCATTGCCGTGAGCTGTGGTGTAGGTTGCAGACACAGCTCAGATCTGGCATTGCTGTGGCTCTGGCGCAGGCCAGCGGCTGTAGCTCTGATTCGACCCCTAGCCTGGGAACTTCCATCTGCCGCGAGTGTGGCCCTAGAAAAGGCAAAAAGACAAAAAAAAAACAAAAAAACACTGTCAGGACAGCTTTGGGCACTGAAGCTAGATTGAAACCTTACCAAAGGAAACATTTCTTGAAAGAAAACAATAACCCTTTTAGAAGAATACGATGCTTAAACAACGGGTTTTGCACAAACATGACTGGTTATTTTGGAGACTCTTTTCCAAAAATCATCAGTCCTTCAAAGCCCATTCTTACTGGCAATTCCGAATTGTGGATTTATACAGAAATGAATGACAATAGAGGGCAAAGAAGTGAAGCCCTTAGGCAAGACTCCCCAAGTTAGGAGCTCCCAGTAAAAATGGGAGTCAATTTTTGGGTTCAAATATATAACAGGTTGTTTTTCTTTTTTTTTAGATCATACCTGCATTTATGGAAGTTCTAAGGCTAAGGGTCAAATCAGAGCTGCACATGCAGGCCTACACCACAGCCACAGCAACATGGATGAGATCTGAGCTGCATCTGTGACCTACACCACAGCTTATAGCAATGTTTTAACCCACCGAGCAAGGCCAGAATCCTCCTGGATTCTAGTTGGGTTTGTAACCCACTGAGGCACAGCGGGAACTCCAAATACATAAAGTTTTAAGTGGCCTAATGACTCTTTTTAATATAGTTTAGACAAGACTTGGGATACAAAACATTGGTATTTCAGGGGAAGCACTTAGAAGTTTTGCAATTCCTGGCACCTAATTCAAATAAGCACGAGACAATTGTCTCCTACCCCACCTTGAGACAATTTGATCTATAAGGCATAGAATAAAAATTCTGAGAAAAAAAAAAAAAGCAGAAGGCATAACTTTTCCAGACTTCAGACTGTGTTACAAAGCTATAGTAATCAAGACAGTGTGGTACTGGTACCAAAACAGACATACAGACCAATGGAACAGAATAGAGAACCCAGAAATAAACCCAGACACCTATGGTCAATTACTCTTTGACAAAGGAGGCAAGAATATAAAACTGGAAAAAGACAGTCTTTTCAGTAAGTGGTGCTGGGAAAACTGGACAACCACATGTAAATCAATGAAACTAGAACACACCCCCAAACCATGAACAAAATAAACTCAAAAAGGTTTATAGACTTAAACGTAAGACAAGACACTATAAAACTCCTAGAAGAACATAAGCAAAATGTTCTCTGACATCAACCGTACAAATGTTTTCTTAGGTCCATATCCCAAGGCAACAGGAATAATAGCAAAATTAAACCAATGAGACCTAATCAAACTGACAAGCTTTGCACAGCAAAGTAAATCATAAAAAAAAAAAAAAAAAAAAACTTATGGAATGGGAGGAAGTTGTTTCAAATGATGCAGCTGACAAGGGCTTAATCCCTAAAATATGCAAACAATTTACACAACTCAACAGCCAAAAAAAAAAAACAAAAGGCCTTAATAGAATTTCCCCAAAGAAGATATACAGATGGTCAATGAGCACATGAAAACATGCTCATGCGATTATTAGAGAAATGCAAGTCAAAACTGCTGTAAGGTACCAGCTCACACGGGTCAGAATGACCATCATTAACAAGTCAACAAATGACAAATGCTGGAAAGAGTATGGAGAAAAGAAACCCTCCCACGCTGTTGGCGGAAATGTAAATCGATACAACCACTATGGCAAACAGTATGGAGGTACCTCAGAAAACTAAAAATAGAACAACCATATGATCCAGCAATCCCACTCTTGGGCATATATCTGGACAAAACTTTCCTTGCAAAAGCCACATGCACCCATATGTTCATTGTGGCACTATTCACAATAGCCAAGACATGGAAACAATCCATTGAAAGATGAATGGATTAAGAAGATGTGGTACATATACACAATAGAATGCTACTTAGCCATATAAAGGACAAAATAATACCATTTGCAGCAAACTGGATGGAACCAGAGACTCTCATACTAAGTGAAGTAAGTCAGAAAGAGAAAGACAAATACCATATGATATCAGTTATAGCTGATATACAGCACAAATGAATCTTCCCACAGAAAAGAAACTCATAGACTTGGAGAACAGATGTGTGATTGCCAAGGGGAGGGGGAGGGAGTGAGATGGACTGGGAATCTGGGGTTAATAGATGCAGACTATTGCATTTGGAATGGAAAGGCGATGAGCTCTTGCTGTATAGTACAGGGAACTATATCTAGTCACTTGTGATGGCACATGGTGGAGATTCTGTGAGAAAAAGAATATATACATGTATGACTCACTTTGCTGTATGGTAGTAATTGACAAAACACTGTAAATCAGCTATAATGGAAAAAATAAAAATCTTAAAAAAAAAAACTTTCTAGTTGCTAATGAATAAAATAGTTTTTAAGACCTTAAGCAATTAAAAAAGTTATTCACCAAAGCAGTGGCTCAGAGTTTCTACACCTATGTTCTATACCTATGTTGAAAAACTTGTAATTTGTCCTCTAAATTGCATTGGCTGGCTTATTCCCCTTGCAGTAGATGTTGCAGTAATGTTTTTGGTGGATATCTGAAGGAATCTCTGCTTGCGTCAGTAATAGAAAGGTAGTCAGCAGCCTTGGCTAATCCGTCTCCTGTCAGATGCTGGGACAATGAAGGCAGAAACCCTCGCTCTTCATTATGACAAGTGTCTGAGTTGATCTTGCTACTCAGGAGTAACGTTCTCACATCTCCTTGCAGATATATGATGTTTTATTAGTAATTTTAGTCTATGAGAACAGGCCGCTCTTGACTACTAGCCTGAATTTAGTCTAGCGACATGCATTATTATCTCCATACATAGATTTTTGGGTTCTTAGATACATACTTGAAAGACCACACTGAAATATTCAGTGGTCTCATTATTGACTATCTCTGCATATTGTAATACCTTGTTATCAACATGACATGACCAAAAGTACCAACCAATTTTCTATCATTTTAAAAAATAATACGTCATGGCTCAGTGGTTAATGAATCCGACTAGGAATCATGAGGTTGCGGGTCCTATCCCTGGCCTAGCTCAGTGGGTTAAGGATCTGGCGTTGCCGTGAGCTGTGGTGTAGGTTGCAGACGCGGCTCGGATCCTGCGTTGCTGTGGCTGCAGCGTAGGCCAGTGGCTACAGCTCCGATTCAACCCCTAGCCTGGGAAACTCCACATGCCGCGGGTGCGGCCCTAAAATGACAAAAGGCAAAAAAAAAAAAAAAATGTCCACACTACCCAAATCATTGATGGCATTTTTTATAGAACTAGAACAAATAATCCTAATTTATATGGAAACACAAAAGACCCTGAATAACCAAAGCAATTTTGAGAATGAAAAACACGGGAGTTTGGGGTTAGTCGATGCAGCCTATTACATGCAGAATGGATAAGCAATGAGGTCCTGCTGTATAACACAGGGAATTATAGCCAGGCTCTTGGGATAGATAATATGATTGAAGATAATATGAAAAAAAGAATGTGTATGTGTATGTACATATATATGACTGGGTCAGTTTGCTGTACAGCAGAAATTGGTACAACATTATAAATCAACTATACTTTAATTGAAAAAAAAAAAGGCCAAAGATATGCTCCCAATTTCAAACTATTCTACAAAGCTATAGTAATCAAAACTGTGATAGTGACTAAAATCAATGAGAGAATGGAGAGTCCAGAAATAAACCCATAATTACATGATCAATTAATTTATGACAAGGAGGTAAGACTCTATAAGGAGGAAAGGCAGTCTCTTCAGTAAATGTTATTGGGAAAATTAAATAGCTACGTCAAAAGAATAAAACTAGATCACTTTCTTACACTACATACAAAAATAAATTCAAAATGCATTAAAGACTTAAATTAACAACATGAAACCATAAAACTCCCGGAAGAAAACATAGGTAGTATGCTCTTTGATATTGGTCTTTGCAATATTTTTTTTGATATGTCTCCGCAGTCAAGGGCAACAAAGGCAAAATAAACAGATGGGACTACATCAACCAAATGAAGAGAACCTACTGAATGGAAGAATATATTTGCAAATGATATAAGTCATAAGAGGCTAAAATTCAAAATATTTAGCTGATACAACTCAAAATTTTTTAAAAATCTGAGTAAAAAAATAAGCAGAGAACCTAAATAGACATTTTTCCAAAGAGATGGCCAACAGGTACATAAAAAGATTTGCAGCATCTGCAATCACTAGGGAAATGAAAATCCAGACCACAAGGATAGAGCTCTCAGGCTCTATCCAAAAGACAACAAGCAGCAAGCATTGCCAAAGATGTGGAAAAAATCCTGTGCACTGTACTGGGAGTATAAATTGTTATAGCCACTATGAAAAACAGTATAGAGTTTCCTCACAATTTAACGTTAGAACTACTACACTATCTAACAATTCCACTTCTGGGTATTTTACCCCCAAAAAGGAAAACACTAATTCAAAAAGATAAAACACCCCAAAGCTTATTGCAGCATTATTTACAACAGCCAATATATGGAAGCAACCTAAGTGTCTACCAATATATGAATGGATAGAGAAAAGACGATAATATGTTTATGACGGACTATTACTTCGCTATATGAAAGAAATTTTGCCACTTGTGACAACATAGGTGGATCCAAAGGATCAGACCAAGAAGGATAAAGTGTGATTTCACTTATATGTGTGGAATCTGAAAAACAAAACAAATGAACAAAACAGAAACAGACCAATAGATACAGAGAACAGACCAGTGTCTGCCAGAGAAGAAGGGGTGAGGGAGGGCTGGTCAAAGCAGGTGAAAGGCATTAAGAGTTACCGACTTCCAGGAGTTCCCTTTGTGGCTCAGTGGTTAACGAATCCGACTAAGAACCATGAGGTTGCAGGTTCGATCCCTGGCCTCGCTCAGTGGGTTAAGGATCCGGCGTAGCCGTGAGCTGTGGTGTAGGTCGCAGACGCGGCTCGGATCCCACGTTGCTGTGGCTGTGGCGTAGGCCGGCGCCTACAGCTCCTATTAGACCCCTAGCCTGGGAACATCTATATGCCATGGGTGCAGCTCTACATAAAAGGCAAAAAGACAAAAAAAAAAAAAGGAGTTACTGACTTCCAGTTACAAAATACAGGTCATGGAGACATAATACATAGCACAGGGCATACAGCCAATCCTACTGAGGCAACCTTCTACGGCGAAAGATAGTTACTAGATTTTTGAGGTGATAATTAACTAATGTGTAAAAGTATCAAAACACTACGTTGTACATGTGAAACTAATACATCCTAAGTCATTATGCATCGCTGAAAAAAAGGAACATAAAAATTTTAACATGTATAACATTATTTACCAAAATAAAATTTATCTATCTGAAAAACAATTAAATGTGAAAAGTATTAACTGAAATCAAGAGATACATTCATACAGATAAAATAATCAAAAACCCATAACAAATTTAAAACAATTATAAACCTACATTCACCTAATAATATAGCCTCAAAATTTAAACACATCTGTCAGATTTGACAAATTCATAATCATTCTGGGGAACCATAATACTGCTTTCAAAAACTAAGTGCAACAATTATTAAAGATATGGAGTATCTGGATAATATAATTAATACACAGGCATTTGCACGCACACACACAAAACAGAGAGACTATCAACTTTTGTTTTCAAACACTCACAAAACATTTAGAAATACAAACTAGATACCATATGCAAAACAGGCTCAATAAATTATGAAAATCAACGTCATACAGTTTATATCATTTTCTAAGATAAAATAAAAATAGATATCAGCAATAAAATGGTAAATAGGTAACTTTTCCCTAATACGAGTAGGATATGAAAAGAGATCTGTATAATATCTTTGAATTAAAAAGGAAACACAGAGCGTTCCTGCCGTGGATCAGTGATTAACGAATCTGACTAGCACACATGAGGAAGCAGGTTTGATCCCTGGCCTCGCTCAGTGGGTAAACAATCCAGCATTGCCGTGAGCTGTGGTGTAGGTCGCAGATGCGGCTCTGATCTGGCGTTGCTGTGGCTGTGGTGCAGGCCAGCAGCTGTAGCTCCGATCTGACCCCTAGCCTGGGAAACTCCATATGCCGCGGGTGTGGCCCTAAAAAGCAAAATAAATAAATAAATAAATAGATATTTCAAGTTAATAAATTTAGCACTTTTCCATATATGGGAAGATGCAAAAGTCAGAGCTCACTGAAATAGCTCTTTGGATCCGCACCTTAGCTCTCTAGGGCCAGTATCCTGTTCTCTCCCATTCCTAGGTCTCATCAGGGTGCACCACTGCCAGTGGCTGCACCGGCTGACAGCTGGAAGGCAGGCATCTTTTCTCCACCTTGACTTCCATCAGGGCTCATCACTGGGGCCTTAGGGGCTTGATGGCTACAGCATCCTTTGTTACTGATGTGGCAGGCAGCATTTTTCATTCACACTACCCCCTGGATTGTCTGGAATAAGATTTGTTTTGTTTTGTTTTGTTTTGTTTTGTTTTGTTTTTTAAGGTTACAAAGCATCTCAATGCCTATACTTTGGAAGAGAAAATTATTTCTTATCCTGTTATTTCTTTTTCTATGTATACCTTTTTAAGGCATGTGGTAATATTTCTATCCATATCTCGAGAATGAATATAAGATTTTCAGGTTCTCAAAGTTCTCTTTGGTGGTGCCTGCTACATATCATGAAATGTAAATATATTATCTCTAACCAGCACGGTGACCCTGAAAGTTAGAGCTGACATCGTTTTCTTTGTCTCCTCTCCCTATTAGGGTCTCAGTGTCACGTAATGGCCTTAATTGAATTGCCATTAGTTTCCCTGGAGACCACAGAGCACCCCAAATCCCTCCATCCCATTAATCACTGCCTTTGGTGGGGAGAACCAAAGTCCAGCCAAACGTGCAAAGTGCCATCTCGAGGCAGCAGAGAGCAGTTCCACCGGGCTCCCCGCTGTTTACCAGGCTGTGGAATCCCATCAGCCGTCACAGAGGAGCCCGTATTCTTCCCCGCCTCCAGCTCTGAAATATGTTACTTCTCCACAGGCACTGGTCTCCTACCAGGCAGCCTTGCTGCTGACAGCTCCCCCTGGAAAGAGACAGGCTTGGAGCCAGCCTGCTGTGTTTGGAATTGTTGTGACTCCAAACCCTAAACCAATTTTGGACAGAGGAGAGAATGTGGAAGTGGGGGAGGAGGCAGAGGCAACAGGGAAGAAAGACACGTTGAAGATTAAAAAGATGTCAATAATTCTGTTTAGAAGGGCTCTAGGGGGGAGTTCCTGTCGTGGACAGGGGTTAACGAATCTGACTAGGAACCATGAGGTTGCAGGTTCAATCCCTGGCCTTGCTCAGTGGGTTAAGGATCCAGCGTAGCCGTGGTGAGCGTAGCTCAGTGGGTAAACAATCCAGCATTGCCGTGAGCTGTGGTGTAGGTCGCAGATGCGGCTCTGATCTGGCGTTGCTGTGGCTGTGGTAAACAATCCAGCATTGTTTGATTAACGAATCTGACTAGCACACATGAGGAAGCAGGTTTGATCCCTGGCCTCGCTCAGTGGGTAAACAATCCAGCATTGCCGTGAGCTGTGGTGTAGGTCGCAGACGCGGCTCGGATCCCGCGTTGCTGTGGCTGTGCAGAAGGCCAGCAACTATAGTTCCTGTTAGACCCCTAGCCTGGGAACCTCCACATGCCGAAGGTACGGCCCTAGATAAGGCAAAAAGACAAAAAAAAGAAGGGCTCTGGGGGAAACTATTCTCTATTAACCTTGAAACACAAAGGCAGAGGCCCCTGAGTGTACCTGACCCCTGCAGAGCCAAGGCCTATCCTCCTGTTCATTCTCTCTTAGTCTTTTGCTCAAGTCAGTGAGGAGCAGAGAATAATGTGAAGGCTCGGGGCTTCTGCTGGCCTCATGGATCACAAGAAGACGGTGTGCCTAAGGACATTCACAGCCCTGGGTGACTTAAAAGGAGTTTGCTTTATCTCTAGGAAGACGCTTTCTCCATTCTGGGAGCCATGGCATTTCCAAAGTGAAATCATCTGCTGCTGTGTTTTGGTTGCTGTTGCTAGCAGTTTTGTTTTCATGAAGTATTTCATCATCCTAATCACATCACCCTCTTTCTATTCCACAGGATTATTGAGTACCAGTCTGTCCACGATTTACCAGATATTGCACAATGTAAAGAAAAATGAATGTGATCCCATCCCATGGAAAGTATGGTAATAATGCATATGTAACAGCACCCAGCACATTCCTTCCTGCTAAGGAGATACGGATAAGTTAAAACAGGGCACTGACATGGAAAGAGATGAGGCTGCTAAAATCTCTGTGAACACATCATAAAGCAAAAACATAAACATGACACCTAAATTTAGAAGATTTTAAGGAAAGAAAAAAAAGAAAGCAAAAAACATATTGGGAGTTTCCATTGTGGCTCAGTGGAAATGAATCTGGCTAGTGCAGGTTCAATCCCTGGCCTTGCTCAGTGGGTTAAGTATCTGGCATTGCTATGAGCTGTGGTGTAGGTGGCAGATGTGGCTGGGAACTGGTGTTGCTGTCGCTGTGGTGTAGAAAAATAAGTTCAGAGCTGGAGAAGCAAATGATTCAGGTGCAAGCTCAAATCCATTTCTACTGACTATAACAAAAGTGTGTCTTTCCCTTAGAATTTCCAAAATTAGTGGACCTTGGAAGAAAAGAAACAAAATGGCCCTTACAGGAAATAAGGGGAGATCCATTTTCTAAAGACCAGCAGCAGGCTGTGTTTAGGAAACTTAATTTGAAGTAAGCCAAAGAGGGCAGTTCCCACATCAAAAACCAAGTAGATCATTGGTGAATTCAAACAAAATTTCATGTTATCTGTTTCACTTGGAAGCTGGTACTAGAAGACACAGAAATAGAATTCTTTAAGAGAAGGGGGTCTGATTTAGAGAGGAAATAAAGAGACTGGACTGTTGGAAGGGGGAGAATGATGTGGTGACCTCTTCAGGAGCAAAAGTCTTAACCATCTTTAGATGTATATCTTTTAGAATTGCTCCTAGAATCTTACTCACTGGTGATTCTTTAACCTATAGTTTAACCCAGCTTTTATTGAAAAGTTCAAATGAGCAGACTTCTAATAATGATCAATGGGTTGTATCATCAACAATATGACTACATAAATTTCATTGGACCCATTCTATATTTGTTCATGCACTTTCTTCTTCTATAGTCAAAAAATGAAAGAGGAGTTCCCATTGTGGCTCAGCCGGTTAAGAACCCAACTCATAAAAAAAAAAAAAAAAGGGGGAGTTCCCGTCGTGGCGCAGTGGTTAACGAATCCGACTAGGAACCATGAGGTTGCGGGTTCGATCCCTGCCCTTGCTCAGTGGGTTAACGAACCGGCGTTGCCGTGAGCTGTGGTGTAGACGCGGCTCGGATCCTGCGTTGCTGTGGCTGCGGCGCAGGCCAGTTACCACAGCTCCGATTAGACCCCTAGCCTGGGAACCTCCACATGCCGCGGGTGCAGCCATAAACCCACGGCCATAAAATGACAAAAGGCAAAAAAAAAAAAAAAGAACCCAACTCATGTCCATGGGATGAAGGTTCCCTAGTCTCACCTACTGGGTTAAGAATCCCATTTACTGCAAGCTGCCGCATAGCTCACAGAAGCAGCTCAGACCCCACATTGCTCTGGCTGTCACTGTGGTGTAGCCACAGCTGCTCTGATTCGACCTCTAGCCCAGGAAATTCTATATGCCGCAGGTGCGGCCCTAAAAAGAAAAAAAAAAGGAAGACATAACCACATTTCAGTGTGAAGGAAAACATCTCCTAAGTTCTGAGAAATCACCATGGTTCATGTGCAATGGCAAGGGGGTTACCTTGGTGACCTGAACCCACAGCTGCACGATTGTAGGGGTTTCCTGGGTGGTGAGGCTGTTCTCCACCTCTTGCTTCCCACCCTCCTTCCCCCTTTCCATCCTTCTCTTTTGCTGCGAGAAAGGGGTACTTTGGGTGCTTGCTGGCCACAGTGAGTGCAGCAGAGGGCAGCAAGAAGCTGTGCACTTCCCAAACTTTTGTCAGCACATCATCTCCAAACCTGATCGAAGAGAAGCATCGATTTGTTAGAATCCTGTGTTCACCATCGTAATGTCTACCTCCACCTTTTCACCTTACTGAGCAGTGAAGAAACACGTCATTTTATAGAAGCACAGCAAAATGGCAGCCAGAGGCTCGAGAAAGGCCTGGGCTTGGCTGCACAGGCGGAACTGGACTTGGGCCTGATGCAACCTAGTGGGAGAGGCACTGAGGTCGTGGAGGATCTTCCTTGGCCCCAAGGGCTGTTGAGCAATTTCTTGGCTCCACATCTCTGAGTGCTAATCTCGTGCCAAACAATACTTTGCACGGTTATTCCATCCATTTTGCAACTAACTTTGCAAGGAGTTCACTAGAGCCGCAGGTAGCAGAAAAGATACAAGAGCCCACTGCGCTCAGCCCAGAAGCCAAGAAATAAGCCTGGATTTTACCAGATCAGCTTTGGCAGATCACATCAGAGCTGTCAAAAGGCCATGGACAGTTCTAAGCCCCTGCCTTTAAACTTGCCTTGTTTAATTCTGCTCAGAAGCCTGGAATTTGTGAAGGTAAACATCTCTTATCCCATAGATAAACCAGATAATGTGATTTAAAATACTAATGTGTATTCTTCAGACAAATAAAACTGCCCTGGCATTAATGGGGTCATTTATCTATGCTGAAGTAAGGAAGCCATCAAGCTGCCCATGATCTTGGGATCTGGGGCTTTCTTAGGTCTGGATCCCAAGTGACCAGCAGGAACACAGGATGTGAGATGAGAAAGGAAGTGAGCAGCTCTTATCTTTTTGGATTATTAGATAACCTGTATCCTTTCATCTCTGTGCTAAAAGCTAGAAGCTAAACTTGTTCTTTTGTGCATTCTGAAATGTAATAGATTGATAGCCCGGTTTATTTTTTCATAACTAGCTCGCATGTACTTATTCTGAGCATTTAGTTTCGTAATCAGATATTACAAAGCTGGGTTTTCAAAGATTAAATTTTTTCATGAAATCAGCAATATAGGAAATTAGGATTATGGGTCCTATAGTTTAACTTCCTGAGTTCAAGATTATTAAAATAACTTTATTACTTAATGGCGTTTATAACTTCTATGTATCTCTAGCAGGTCACAGACTGGGACTTCAGAGTTCTGCATGCAATTAGCCTTGACTATCTCTTTTCAGAAATAGGGCAACCATTTAATCAAAACCCAGCCTTTGGATTTCCAAACACTGAGTTCATAGAATGAACACTGACTGAAGAGAGAAAATGTAGAAAATACTTTTGTTTTCTACAGTGTTGAGAAAAACACTCTAAGATTTTTCAAGTGAAGCAAAGTTAGGGTGTTCACAGTCACCTGAAGTTCTAGCAAAAGTTGCGAATGGGAAAAAATGTTCCTTTAGCAAATTCTCTGCGCTGCCTCAGTAGTAGAATCAGCCGTTTGGCTGTCTCTGGTTTCCCTCCAACAAACATTAACTGATTAGGAAGTTGAATAATCTTGGCTAAATGATCGATTTCCATCTACCCTAGTATACAAATCATGGAATAATGCTCATTATATCATTTTTTTGCCAATTCATAACTGTGAACTTATTAACAAAAAAGAAGAAATTCCAAAGTAACATAAATGTTCCCTAATAGCCTTTCAAAATGTTTTAAAAGCACTTTAAAAAGATCTAACTTTCAAATTTTGATTTTTATCCCAATCCATTGTCCTCCAGACTAGCTATTGACAAATCATCTCCCCTGGGCGATCTGGTGGAAAAACTCTGGGTGGCCCTGGGCTGGTAACTTCCTTTGAATCAAAGATGAACTTGGTGACTCTACCGGGTGGCTTTGTGGTCTGTGGTCTAAGCAAAACTGGGGGAGGCTTGAAGGGGACTACATTTTTCTTTAGTAAATAAAATATAAAGATTCCAATTTCTAGCATCCTAAACACCTCTCTGGAGCCACGCAAATTCTTTATACATTTGGAAGTTTCATTGAAGTGAATTGTGGAAACAAAGTATCTCTTAAGATAAATCTGTAACTATTGTACATAAAATGAAAGGATAAAAAATGGCGAAGAACTTTCTAGAATCAATTAGCATAAACTCACCAGAGAAATGAGATTTATAGGGTTTCCTCTTAGCAAGAAGAGGAAAAAATAAATATTTTAAAATCTTCCCAGAAACAGATGACAATAAACAATAAAAATAACAACGACAAAATCCTGTAATAAGTAGGATTTTTCTGCCAGCAGTAAAAGAGTAATACGAGAAGCCAGATGCAGATTTTTGCTTTTCTGAAAGTCACCCAGACACCAACAATAATAAAAAACAAAATGTAGAATAGCATGATGCCTTTACTTCTGAGTGACTTAGAAAGTAAAAAGAAATGGTGGTAACTCCGGCAAGCAGGAGAGACCTACAACTTCAATATAATAAAACCCAGAGACTTGATGTGTTTGAAGAATGAAACAATTCCAAATGAAGTGGATCATCTTTCCTTTGGAAACCTGAGGAAAACTATGCAACCTCTTCCCAGGTCTATTAACGCATAAATCTGTACATGATTTTGCATTCAGTTAATCATTCTGCCTTTTCCCTGACAACACAATTATTTTACTTGTACAACAGGCAACAGGTTAATAACACCTACAGAGTATTAGTTATCATTGCCTTATTCCTCTTGTAATAAGTACATCCTTGAGAAGGTAAGGTGACACAGGATTCTTAGGGAGGGCCTGTGATTAGCTGTGTCCTACAGAAATACTAGTGGTGGAACACCGCCTCCTAAACAGCCTCAACAAAACACTAGGTAAATAAGTGAAGACCATGACACACCAAGTAGTGATGGATTCCAAATGCTCTCCAGGATAAACCGGCACTTAAGTTTATAGGCATTTTTCTGCTATTTCTACCTATTGGTAACATTTGTTTGAATCATTAAAATCTTTTTTTTTTTTTTTATGTAGAGCTGCACCCGCGGCATATGGAGGTTCCCACGCTAGGGGTCTAACAGGAGCTGTAGCCGCTGGCCTTCGCCACAGCCACGCAGGATCCGAGCCGCGTCTGCAACCTACACCACAGCTCACGGCAACGCCAGATCCTTAACCCACTGAGCAAGGCCAGGGATCGAACCCGCAACCTCATGGTTCCTAGTTGGATTCGTTAACCACTGAGCCACAAAGGGAACTCCCCTGAATCATTAAAATCTTTATCGTTTTTCTTTTTAGGGCTGCACCTGTGGCATACGGAAGTTCCCAGGCTGGGGGTCGAATCAGAGCTACAGCCGCCAGCCTACACCACAGCCCCAGCAACACGGTGTCCTAGCTGTGTCTGCCACCTACACCACAGCTCATGGCAATGTTGGATCCTTAACCCGCTGAGGGACGCCAGGGATCCAGTCTGTGTCCTCATGGTTACTAGTCAGATTCGTTAGCTGCTGAACCATGATGGGAACTCCATCTTTTTAATATTTTTCTAATGGCTTATTAAAATTCTCACTATGTTCATCTATTCTTTTCCTTAATCTTTTATCTGGCAAGTTGTTTATTTCTGTTTCATTAGTTGGTTTTTTTTTTTTTCAGGATTTTTCTCTTATTCTTTCAATTGAAAGTAATTCCTCTGTCGTCTCATTTGGCTTACCTTTATCTCTATTGAATTAGGAGAAATGGTGATATACTTTGGTCTTGAAGGAGTGAGCTTGCTGGGAGCATCCGTATACTACCTCTGCGTGCCCGGTGCTGTCGGCGGGAAAGCTGGATTTGATGTGCTTACAAGTCACATTTCTCCTCAAGGAGTGCTGAGAGCTGAAGCCTGGTTCGACTGGGCTGGAGGTGGCGTTGCTGACCCAGTACCAGGCGCGAGACAGGGATTCTCCTCTGCTTGGTGGCTGCTGCTCTCCTGTTGTGCGTGGGAGTGTCCCACGTGCTGTCTCCACAAATACCACTAATGACTGCCCCACCCCCATTCAGGGGACGTTCAGGTCGGGGTCAGTTCAGCTCCTCATAACTGAGGACTCCCCTCGCTGCTGAAGCCCTCACCCTAGAGCGGAACTGCGTGGTGAAGTGGGGCCAGAGAGCGAGCTTGGCTCAGGCTGGGGCACATGTTGGAGAAGTCACGAGAAACTGGCCAGAGCAGTTCCAATCTGCTCCCTCTGGCTTGTTTTGGGATGAAGCAAGTGTGTGTGCATTTTCACGGCAGAGTCTAGATTTCTTAGAGACATCCCGTTGGTCACGCTGATTTTCAAACCAGCCAAGGGGAAGGCATTTTCCTGGCGTCAGATTCCACGGCTAGGCTGCCCAGTGTGCGGCTGGAGCCACTCGCCCCTCAGGGAGGCTTTCTGCCCACGGAATCCCCTCCCCCTCCAGTCTGCTCCCTAGGGCACGGGTCCAGACCAGTTTTCTTCCTTTGCTACCTAATTCAGGGTGACTCTCTCTTACAGCCCTGGTTCATCATTCTGCTGGTCTCCAGGTGTTTCCGTGAGAATTTTTTCGCATATAAATGAATTTTTGGTGTGTTCTTGGCAAGAGGTGAGTTCTGCATCCCCCTCCTCCACCGTCTTGACATCCTCCAACCTCCTATTTTCTGGATATAAAATAATCCTTTTTTACAGAAAAGTATACATAGAAACTATAATACTAACAATAATCTCATAATTTCCCCCAACTAAGTATCTAGGAATATATTTGGTTATATAGGCATGCATATAGTTTTAAATAACATTGAGCTCATTGAGCTCATTGAGCTTTTTTACCTGTAACATTGTATGAACACATTAATATGTGACAATGTTTTCTGGTTTTTTGTTTTTTTGGTTTTTGGGGGGGTTTTTTTTTTTTTTGGTCTTTTTGCCTTATCTAGGGCCGCACCTGCGGCATATGGAGGTTCCCAGGCTAGGGGTCTAACAGGAGCTGTAGCTGCCAGCCTTCACCACAGCCACAGCAACGCGGGATCCGAGCCGCATCTGCAACCTACACCACAGCTCACGGCAATGCCAGATCCTTAACCCACTGAGCAAGGCCAGGGATCGAACCCGTAACCTCATGGTTCCTAGTCGGATTCGTTAAGCACTGAGCCACGACGGGAACTCCTGTTTTTGTTTTTGTTTTGTTTTTTTTACGTTATCTTTTGCTATTTCTTTTATGTTTTTTTTTTTTTTTTTTTTTTTTT